>CALNXJ010000024.1:2617500-3087500 GCA_942486045.1 Pocillopora meandrina | reverse complement strand
CTAAAATACTTAAAGATGCCGCAACGATTATCTGATGGAGTATCAAGATCGATGTAAATTATCATTTTGACCATTTTTCACGAAATGGCTCAAATTTTCCGGAAAAAATACTTCGTTAATTATTCCTATATACAAGTTAGCTTCATGCGTTCTTGTTATAATACACGTCAAAAATAGTTTCTGTAACAACATTTAGCCATTCAAAGAAGTGTTCCTATAAATGTGAAACTCATCTGTTGTATCCTTTCTTAAAAGCTTTGCGTAAAATTTCAAGAGCCATTTCCTTTGAACACACTGCGCTAAAGGAATCCAGTTTGTTTTGACAACTAAGTTGTTCATTTCGCTCAATTGTTTTTATCTTGTGCATAATCTTTTTCAGACCTCTTTTGCCGTTTTTCTTCAGGAAAATAATTCACCCTTACTTGGGGAAAAATTTTGTCTCACTATTTGTGAAAGTTTTCTAGATTGTGACCTAGTTGGTTCTCATTATTAACACGGTGGAGTTTTTCCAGCGTGACTGTGGACTGCCGTGAACTAGCCTGGTCACGCAATATCAGCATTAAAGGATTGTCTCACGGCTGGTGAACTCAAATTAAAGAAATATTTAGCTCGGCATTTATATCATGATATGTTGATGTTTCGCCATCGAGAGTATGAAAATCTCCCCAGAAGAAATTGAGAAATTATGCAACCGATAGAAATTGGTATATTTAATTTAATAAACGTTTCCAAAAGTAGGTAAGCGAATTTAGTAACTTCAATTAAAGGCATAAATCATTGAGAAAATTTCGAGGAGGCAATAGAGAAAGTCTCCTTTGTAAATGCTCGAACATGCTATAGAGTGAGGGTCAACATGACTCATGGTCACGATAGGCCTATGATTTTTTTGTTTTGAAATTAAAGGCACGCCTACAAAATAACAGGTGCCAATTTTAAAATGATTTTTACGTGTTTGCTTACATGTTAATACTTTAAGCGCTCTTATTCATCGATATAGAACTGTACATTAGGGTACTTAGAGGCGGTGCACATTGCTTCTCAACAAATTCACTGTAAATGCCCTATCATTGATTTGCCAGGGCTCCATGCTTACAGTCGTCCCAACCGTGGCCCGTGTGTTACACTTCATTAAAGCACTGACATTCTTGTATAAAGGACATCAGTTGTTCAATCAGGTCTTTTTTCCTGTTCTTGATTTAAATGGCACTTCAAAAAGCGCAAGATTTCTTTAAGCAGTGAAACATTAAAAAGACTCAGCTTATTATCTCTCGCACACTTGCACAAGTTAAAGGCGTCGTAGGACAGAGGGTGTTGCGGCCTCAGTTCGTTAGAAATGTGCGCCATTAGCTGTTGTCTTTCAGCTTCTTTTTCCTCTAGAAATAGTTCCTTTGGATTGTGCTCGATTTCTGAGTATGCTTGTTGCCTTCTTCTGCTTGCTGCAAGGCGAGAAAAGAAACCCTGTACTTGGCTCTTAGTCAACCACCCGTCTCGTTCAAACAACCTTCTATTCTGCTCATCTCTTGTCTTGCGCATATCATTTGAGACTTGCTGAGGGTCAGCTTTTAGCCCTGATTGTTCCCCTGGGTCAAACTTTGCAGTTAGATATTTCTTAACTTTGTCAGTTAATCTAATGGATCCTGCTCGTGGCCTGTGTAGGGCCTAGCCCATAATGACAGTGTGCAACGCGGTTATTGAGACATTTCCACTTTGGCGGATATTAGATTCAGACGGTTCATTTTCAGTGACGTTGACTAACGTAGTAAATCTGTCTGCCCAATCTCTTCGAAGCTTGTCATAAAGCTTTTCTGACGGCCTTTCATCTTTGACGCAATGATCCCCTACGTCCAAATGTGACTCGAGCTCTGAAAATGTTTCGAAACTCTTCACGCATCCAGGTTCGGAACATTCAAACATGCTTATATTCGAATCGTCCCATTCATTCTCTTCTTCTGAACTCTCTGTTACAGGATCTGAGCATTGATAAACACGTGCATCATGAAGAGGGAAAATTTTTTCACTAACAACGATACCAGTGTCCCCTTGGCCCTTTAACACCAGCTGGTCAAAAGAGATTTCCTTGCCGCTCCCTATTCGGTACGACCTCCACACACGAATACCTTTCTCCTCAAACTGGACATTGTGAAGCTTGCTAAAACCATCTATCTTGTTCACTTCTAGGGTTATCTTCGCCTCGTCAACTTCGCAAAAGCATGCGGATGTACCTTTCACTGGTCTTTCAGAAAGTGCCCTCCTCATGTCTCCCGCTGATAGAATGTCGTGTGCTTCGTTGCAGAAACGTCGGATGCATGTTTTCATCAGACACAGAATTTTATTACATACATCCTTGCCATATTGTGGCTCTGAAAAGTCGTACCGACAAACTTCTAAACCAACCCGCTTACCAATTCCTCTTGCTGCTGCAATGAGGGGGTTATTATGATAACAGCCAGCTTCATCTGACCGCAGATAAACCCAGGTGATGTGAGGCTTTTCGGTCTTAATTTCTCTCAGTGTGCTTTCTGTGATGGAACACACAGCGAACCAGTCCTGCTGGCATGCGTCAAACAGAGGGGCATACGACCGCCGTTCTAGTCTACCTTCAAGGTTTGGATCACATGTGATCACCGTGGAGATGTGCCAACTCAATCCTCTCTTTCCAAACCAATCTGACTGCTTCTCACGATATTTAAGCTGAAGGAACTTCATTGCCCAGTCCATTATTACCAGTGCACAGTTCTGATTAGTACTTATCGTCTTCAGCTGATCTTGCTTTGCTGCTTCCTGGTTTACAGAGCGAGCAATATGAGCCTTCCACTCAAAAATATCTGTGCCAGTTTGAAGTCGTATAGCATATCGTCTCGATGTTCACTGCTGTAAGGGATCCAAAATGGACCTCGAACTTTGTCTTCGACTTCATCTAAGACATTTTGACACTCGTTACAGTTTTCTGTGTGTTGATGGGAGCATTTCTCCTGGAAGTCGGGATCTTGAAATTTTACGTAATGCATTCAAGAAATGATACAACTATTGAGTTTCCACATTCTTAAAAACAGTTCTTTGAATAGCTAAATGTTGTTACGGAAACTGTTTTTGGCGTGTATCGTATGAATGCGATCGCTGCAGCCAGGAGGCCGCGGTTAATTTAAAGTATTTTCTAGAATATTCGAACCATTTCGTTAAAAAAGGCCAAAATGATGAATAATATGGATCTCGATACTCCATCAGATAGTTGTTCCTGCACCTTTAAGTGTTTTAGGGCTGTTAAGCTTTACAAACCTGTCTGCTGGTCGGACTGCGTTATCGTTGGTATCGATCAAGACAGCGAATATTTATTAAATTCACAAAGCTCTCTACGGCGCAGGATGAGGAGTGCCCAAAAGTTTTATTCTATATTTAACTTGCTCTATCTAAGTACTTTTAAGCTGCAATAGACTTGACTCTAGATCAGGTCCCACATAAGAGAAAATAGCTTTCAACCGCATGTACCTCACTCCTCACAAATTTTAATGCTCACGATAAGGTATTTTCAAGTTTCATAACTCGGTAAAAATTTTACAGAATGCAATCGTTTTACCTTAGAAGTATTCAAATAAAGTCATTCTTAAATATATAAAATAATCAGCTTTGCAGATTGGGAAATAAGGATTTGGTAGCGCTTGATATTTATAGCTTAATCATAGGGGTCACAGAAGACAAATTGAGCAGTTTGAGGGTGACCTTGTCTCGTAAAAAAAAAAATAATAAAATAAAATTGATCAAAACAAATGTGATATTTGAACATGGGATAGAATTGTTGACTCTCACTGAAAACTTAGGGAAATCGGTGCAGGACCGAAATTTGCCCCATACGTTCTTAAGCGGACAGCCTCTTGAGGAATATTTCTGCCTTCGAAATGACTTTGGATCGAAAAGCAGAACTTTTTCAGAAACAAATAACATAGTTATACCCAGTTTTAATAAATTACTATATATTTTATCATTTGAAGTTTGTTTCTGCAGGGATATTCTGTCAGCGTTCTGTCTAGTACGATTATTCACCAGTGCCAGTCACGGTATACGATTAAAAACTTTGCTGGTCTCTCGCATACGAATCTTAAGTTTCTGCCCATTGGTTAACTTTCTATATGTGCTTACCCATGCCTTTTTAACTAGCAATCGATAAAAACCAACAAAGTTTTCAAAGAGAGGTTTTTGCAGGAGTTGAGTGGACTAACTGAGGGCTTGCATGACCTAATTAGCATAATTTCAGGTATGGTCGCTCGACGGTCATTTTTTAAAATAAGAACAATTACATAAAAAAGAAAAAGTAAGTCTAAATATCCATTTGACTCTGATTTTGCCTTTATTTTCAGCCAAATTGATTTTTTTCTGCTGGAGTGAAAATACTTTTTAATTACCGCCATGTCTGTTCGCTTTGTGACGTATAGGCAAGACAATTAAATTTACAAAACTAAATTAACCGCGAAAGAGTCAATATCGCTTTCTTAACTGCCACTGCTCTCGACTGCAAATAACCTTTTCGGCGCTTCTAACAAACTTCAGCTTCTTTCATCAGTAAAAACACAGTTGCGAAACCCTTTCAGCAGGACTTTACACCAAAGAATTCACAACTAACAGCAGCTGCAGGGACCATCAAACATTATCATTCATTTCCCATTTGCCTGACATTGGCAGCCCATGACAAGGCTTGTTAGAATATCGACATTCGGCTTCTTCTTCTTAACGTTCACCTGGGAAGCATCGAGTCTGAAAGAAGTACAAACGTCATTTAACACTTTAATTGAAAAGTTTGAAAGCTTAGAATTCCTAACTAGTTCACAAATGCTGTAATCGTTGTACAAGATTGGATGTGCGTGCTGAATAGAAATTTCAGACACCACCTTTTTACTCATTGCTTGTAGCTGGCTCTCCTTTTCTGCTCTGATTTGCTCATCGTCATCGCTCTGGTTGACCTCTTGGTGGTTGAGACTTCGCTTTGAGGCCAGACGAGAAAAAAAAAGCTAGAAATTTGCCTGCTTGTAAGAAACTCAGAGTAGTCAAATAGCTGCTCACCGTTTTCGTCTTTCTCAGACCTCATTAACCTCGAGTCTTGAGTGTACATGCATTATTAAAAGATGAGATTGTAGCCACAGTGGGTGTGAGGTTTTCTGAAGGCGAAATATCACTGTTGTATCCAAAGAAAAGTAGATGCTGATGATGCCGACTACAAATTTAACAGCATTTGAAAGGCAAACAAAAACATTTGAAGACCTTGTTTGCTCGCCATCATCGGCAGGTGGATTGCAACAACAACCAATTTATTTTACGGCAGTCCACATTCTCCTTTCGCTCATGGAATTTTTGGGGAACTTTCTCATCCTTGTTGCCCTTCACAAAGTATCATCCCTTCATCCACCGTCCAAACTCTTGTATCGTTGTTTGGCAACAACTGATCAACTTAGTATTGTCAGCCAACCTTTCAAAGAGCGGTATCTTTGTCGATTCGCATACAAAGCAACGAACATAACAGCTTATTCATCATGCTCAGTGCCTCTGTTGACAATGGCGGCCATAAGCGTGGGCAGATTTCTCGCCCTGTTGTCGGGGCTAAGATACAGATCCAAATCCAGTGTAACTTTAAAGCGCACATACTTCATGGTAGCAACCTCTTGGGTACCGTTTGGTGTCGCTGCTTTATGCTTTCAGACTACCAAATAGATACGTAGTCCCCCTTTATACTCTGCTGGTGACAAGTTATCCTCCCTCCGTTTCCCATGAGAACCATGTGATCCTCCTCCCCCCCCCCCCAAAAAAAAAAAGAAGAAAAGTCAGAGTCTTTTACATTATGACCACCTCTTAACCTCTTCCTTTTAATACCCTCTAGCTCTGACATTTCCATGCAATAAATAGACTGATCTGAAATAATCGCACAGGCTGATTGAGAATTTGACTCTTCACTTGATTACTGTCTCTCCTTTTCTTATTTTTCAGCCATCAGAAAATTTACCCGAGCTTATAGTGAGAATTGTGTTCCATAACATATAAAACTCTTTCCACAGCGCGACGAACATTTGTTTTTCTCGGTTCCAGGTGTACGCGACCACTAGCCCCACGTAATGCACATGCTCTCCGTTGCGAATTTTCAAAATGGCCGACGGCCAAAGAGGAAAATAAAAAACCAAAGCGATTTTGCAATGAATACTCAACATACACCCCTGTTAGAAAGGCGAATCCACGGAAGAAAGATACAAAACTGTATGATATTGAGATCGATATGGTATTAAATCGATACCAAGGGCCGGTTTCCAACTTGCTAAGAAGTTCATTTAATTGCCTTCCGCCACGATTACTAGCTTTCTTGACAGCTTTCTGAAGACAGAACATTTTCTTTCTGAAGACTTCTGATGTGCAGCTATTGATTACTACACCTCGTATACCTGATTGCTCAAACACTTTGCTTACGATTGTTGAAAGGACCGACTCATGGTTCTCCGTCTTCGTCTTTACATTGCTTTGAAATAGTACAGATTAGTAGGCTGAAACGAAAAATTAATCGGGGAAGTTTACGAAAAATCCAGGAAACGAGCTTAAAAAAGGCATCTATTTAGACTTCGTACTTCAACGAACTTCACAAATCTTACTTGTTTATCTCGTAAGTAAACGATGGCAGATTAATTCCCGAAGCGCTTTCTGAGTGGTCGATCCCTCTCCTACTGCTTTCACGCTTACAAAACAAGAAAAAATCGAAAGGAGGAAGATACAGCTGTTTTGAAACGCCATTAAACGAGGGTGAATCTGCTTTTTGTTCGACACTTTACATATCAAAATAAAGGAAATTTGTTCCTCTTTTTGATTCTGGCGGTACATTTTAAAATTGTGCCTGCGTAAAAGAGATATCGCCCGAGACCCTTCGCTCGGTCGTGTTTTTATCAAAAACGCCTTGTTAATTTCACGTAACCGCTCGGAGAAAAGGTAAAAATGACGAGGGAAAAATTTACCTTCAAGTTAAAAAAACTAGCGAAATAGAAAGCCACAATATTATAGTTTAATATTTAAGTGATACATCGAGTGCTTTTTCCGTAGAGAATCCACACGGTGGTAAAACATTCGAAAATTATACTCGATTTGAGTGGGGCGTTGAAGTAGGCGTGGTCCTTATAGTTATGTTAAGACTACTTGTACCACACGAGTTTAATATGTTTCCACACTCATAAATAACACTTACAAGAGGAAGGTGCGTTCTTTGGTTTTCATCTTGAAACACAGGGATTCCATCCGAGGGAAGGTTGTCGGTAGAGAAATATCAGTGAAGAAACTTGTTTCATCCTCTGTAGAGCAGCTCACCTAAAAATTTACAACTTGGTCGTTTATCGCTTTAGATAAACAGTAATTCTATCTTTCTGTTGAATGAACATGCAGGTTTTTTTTTTAAATACAAGACTTAGACAAAGTAAACGTACCACAATTCTTTTACTATATTTTATTTCGTTATGAAATGCAAATAGTCTGAAATATTAAAAAAGTTAAATATTATAAAAAGTGAGACTTAATTTCCAACACAAAAGTCTCTTATAGATGTAGTTGCAGTAAGCAGTTTACTAACAATACAATGCAATACAATAATTTTGGATGTGTTTAATGCAATAAATCGTTTATTTTCATGGTCCTTTAAGTGCTAAATCTATGTGGATTTATATATTTGAAGACTGCTCGAGGAAAGTTGCAGAAAGGAGAGCTGGGCCCCTATTTGTTGACCTCAGATTTGAGTCAAGTTGCATGCCTGGCATGTTGGTGATTGTTACAATCGTTAACGTCACGTACCGTGTGATTATTCGAGATCAGGCTATGGAAATGTCTGACCTAGAGGGTATTAAAAGGAAGAATTGGTCATAATGTTAAAGCACCTAAATTTTTTTTCTTTTTGTTTTGTTTGTTTGTGGGGGGGTTTGGGAGGGAGCGCATGCTTCTCGGGGGAAACGGAGGGAGGATAATTCATCTGATTTCGAATATTTTTAGTTATATCTTAATTAATTTAGTGTTTACATAATGATAACCTTTATTATTGTCAAATTCTAATGAATTGACTTTCTTAATTTATCATTCTATAATTTATGGTTATGATTAATTTACGTTTTACATTTGGAAAAATTATCGTAATTCAGCCCTCGGGCTGCAAGGGTAATTTTAATAAACTATCTATCTATCTATCTATCTATCTATCTATCTATCTATCTATCTATCTATCTATCTATCTATCCATCTATTAACTAAGCAAACATTTTTCCAGCTAGTAATGAATGACATAACGCCTTGTTTCTCGATTTTGCAACCCTATCAATACGAATTGAACACCCTGTTTTTCAGTGCTTATTCACACTTGTGTTGCAGATTTTTATACCAAATCGCCTCATTTATCAAGCAGGAGTTTATAACGTGTACGGTTCAAATTCGTAGTGAGTTACTCATGACATTTCCGATTCCGGTTAAAATTTCTTATCTCAACCGGGCATGGTTCAAATTCCCACCCCTCGGGCACGGACGACGGTCCTATGCCCATGGGTTGCCTGGGGGAGTGGGAAAGGGAGGAGAGGAAATGTTGAGATTCGAATTGATCGGTGCATTACGTTGTAATTATTATTTACAAAGAAGATGATTAACTATCAACTAATACGTCCTGCAAAATGTGACATCCATTCTTTAACATAATTAGATTACATAAGTCTATGTTACTTGGTATTTGAGCGACAACCAGCTAACGGAGTCGTCTTCAAATACTTTTAGCAGTAATCTAAAGCTGGGAATGCTGTAAGTGTAACATCTTTTATCAGAGCATACATTTCTTATCTGTGAGTCGCTCCACTTTCTAGTTGCAGTATCTTTAAACACCTGAATTCAAGTATTCTGGACAGGTCGTTATTTGTAACTCTGGGAGGGAGGGGGGGGGGATGGATGGCAGGATTTTAGTTGTGTCACGATGAATATTCCCTGATTTCCCATAAGGCTCCATAGTATTCTAATGTTCCCTTCTCATTGGCTGTCAATTCTCTGTAGTCCCCCTTTTATACTCAGTTGGTAAAGACTTATCCTCCCTCCTTTTCCCCTGAGAAACATGCGACCCCTCCCTCCCCCCGACAAAAAAACAACCAAAACAAAACAAAACAAAAAAACAAAAAACAAAAAATCAGGTTCTTTAACATTATGACCACCTCTTTCTTTAAACACCCTCGAGGCCTGACATTTCCATACAATAAATAGTCTGATCTTAAATAATCGCACGGTACTTGACGTGAGCGATTGTAACAATCATCAACATGCGAGGCATGCAACTTGATTAGAATCTTAAGTCAACAAATAGGGGCCCAGCTCTCCTTTCTGCCACTTTCCTTGAGCAGTTTTCAAACATTTTAATCCACATAGATTTAGCACTTGAAGGATCGCGACAATAAACGATTTATTGCATTAAACACATTCAGGATTATTGTATTACATTGCTATGTAAGTCAACTGCCCACCGCAACTACACCTGTAAGAGACTTTTGTGTCAAAAATTAAGTCTCACTTTTAATCTTTAAATATAGAAAAATAATAATGATATATTTACTTTGTTAAAGTCTTTCATTAAAAAAAAAATGTATATTAATTTAACATAAAGATAGATTTACTGTTTATCTAACACGATAAACGACCGAGTTGTACATTTTTAAGAGAGCTGCTCTACAGAAGATGGAACAAGCTTCTTGACTGATATTTCTCCACTGAAAACCTTCCTTCGGATGTAATCCCTGTGTTTCACGATGAAACCAAAGAACGCATCGTCCACTTGTAGGTGTTATTTAGGAGTCTAAGAAATCTATGGAACACAATTTTCACTAAAAGGAGCGTCAGTAATCAAGTGAAGGGTCAAATTCTTAATCAGGCTGTGCGATTATTCAAGACCAGTATATTCATTATATGGAAATATCAGAGCTAGAGGATGTTAAAAGGAAGAAGTGGTAATAATGTAAAAGACTGACTTTCTTTTTTTTTTTTTTTTTTTTTTTTTTTTTTTTTTTTTAGGGGGGGATAACTTGGTTCTCAGGGGAAACGGAGGGAGGATAAGTCGTCGCCAACGGAGTATAAAAGGGAGAACTACATATCTATTTGGTAGTCTAAAATGTAACTTATGGTTGCTACCATGAAGTAGGTGGGCTTCAAAGTTACATTGAATTTGTCTGTGTCTTAGCCCCGACAACAGGGCTAGAAGTCTGTCCACACTGAACATAATGCATATAGGCTGTTATGTACGTTGCTTTATATGCGAATCGACAAAGATACCATTCTTTGTGAACCAAGGACATCCAATAAGGGGCAATGAAAGGCTGGCTGACAATGCTAACTAACCGATCAGTTGTTTCCAAACAACGTTGCAAGAGTTTGGACGGCGGATGGAGGGAAGATACTTTGTGAAGGGCAACAAGGATGAGAAAGTTCCCCAAAAATGCCATAAGCGAGAGGAGAATGTGGACTGCCGTGAAATAAAGCGATTGTTGTTATAATCCACCTGCCTATGATGGCAAGCAAATTAGGTCTTCAAATGTTTTTGTTCGCCTTTCAAATTTGAAGCCGGCATCATCAGTATCTTCTTTTGTCTGGGTGTATACGACAGGTGATTGCATTCCTTTTGTCTAACCGTTCATAAATCGCTCTAATACTGAATCGAAGAAAATATCGGTAATAATCAATCGAAGTCTGCATTAATATATGTTATTTGCCGGCTGGGAGGTCCCATGGTGAAAAACTGTGACCTCGGTCACAGTTTTTCACCATACACGCCGACCCTAAGCCAGTAAATAATATACTTTAAATTCTTGCCAAAACTGAACCCGAATGATTTAGGGCTCTAAATACGGCAAGATCTTCCATAAACAGAACAGTTTTTGAGCGAGTAAACGGTAGCTAAAATAGAGGTGAGGCAAATTAAAGAGAAGAGCTTTACCGAAACATTTTCATTTGCATAATGATAAAGGTGATTTAAAAGGCTTCCAAAAAAACTTTGAAACATTATTTTTACAAATATCTGACACCTGTCAATTAGAGAGCGCGTAAGGAAAAAAAAAAGCGCATGAACACTTTTGGAAAACAACGAAGCTAGTTTGGCAAGGACTGTCACGACAATGTTTCCTTCAAAAACAGTCTCTGATCCAACGGAAAGTACTATTCACTCTCATCGACGGTTAATTCATGAACGAAGATTTACCTCTGTTCATTAAGTAAGTTTTCCACAAAAACTAAATTGGAATGATACACTCCAACGAGACACAAGAAGATTTAATGCGGCTTTTTTTCATCGAATTCCTCCAGTTTCTGTTATGCAATTTACGGTACAAATCTCCAAATTGAACGGACTTGGAAAGACTCACCAAGAGCGTACATTTGTTGTAAAACTGAAATCAAAACTTCGCTCGCTCTTTCACTACGAACAAATTGTTTGAGAAAATTCAGATATCAAATGAATGAAAGTTCCATCGATTTGTTCAACTGTAACCAAATACCTCATGTGTTAACTTTCATAGGTAATTTTTGTGAACGATTGAAATTAATTCCGCTTGTCACTTAATGACACGATTGCTTATACAAATTCATTCTCAATCCAATCTTTTTCTGTCAACCACAGTGATTTGATAGAGAGAAAAGAGAGGATTCATAAGTTATTTATCGGCTTGAGGTTGTGACCAACATCGTTGCTTAAAAATACTGCCCACTCGGAAAAACGAGATACATTTATGAAAAGTGGCAACGAAAGTAGGGATGTACTCGGCGACTTACGAAAGCGTTACCGTGGCCCGTGGGCAGAGATAGGAATACTGATCGGATAAAGAACCAATCAGACTGCAGGATTCGTTACCGTGCCCTCTGAGAAAAAAGAAAAAAAAGAAGCTTTTATTGACAGCCTATCGAGTGATAACATAGCCTGTTTTAGGCGATCAGCTAGTAAAACGAAGTGCACAGTTAACGGCGCGATAGCCACGGCGAAGCGAAAAAAGAGTGAGGCTTGGGTCGAGTTGGGTAAAGATAGGCGTTCACCCGACCCGACCCGACCCAAGCCTCCTCCGTTTTGCACTCCATTGCTGCTATCATTTCTACTAGTCACTCCGTTTTACTAAACGAACGCCTGGAAAAGACTAGCGACAGCAACAGCAACTAAATATGAGCCCTGCTTATAGAGATATACTCAAGGAGGCTCCACGGGGTTTTACTCAATGGCGCGCGCGCCAGCGTAATGTCTTCCGGAAAAGTTTTTATGCTTTCGCTTTGCAAGGTCACTAAAGGCTATCAAAAGGCAATGAGCAAGGTTCCAACTATCGTTTGCTGTAGTAAATATTATCAAAATGATTTTCGTTATTAAGCGAACGCTCCACGAAGAGGGGCCCTCGTCAGCGATATTTTGATTTGCCTTTGATTTTCTTCAATTTGCTTAGGTGAAATCTCTCTCAAAATCTTCACAAATTAGTGGCTGATGAAGTAAAAAATTGTGAAAACTCTCAATTGACACTTGCAAATCTCTCGCATCGCTTGTAATTTTGTATCAGTCTGCGTTGAAATACTCTTGAAATAATGTGCGATCGCGATGTAGACCTATCTTCAGCAAGCTTTACTGAGAGTTGTGATACATCGTACACAAAAAGTAAAGAAGAAATGGAAATAAACCAAAAGCTAAATTTTGACTAAAGAATCAGCTCTATCATGAGGCGCGATAATTTTTCACCGAGAAGTCATCGGGCAGTTTCACTGCAAAATCTTCTTTCCTCAGAGACTGCAAAGGCAGAGGCTACCGTCGCGATCGTCTATCCGGTCGAACCGTACGGAAAATGAATGAGTTTATCGTCATCTGATTGAAGTTGATCTCTAATAATGATTTCAATGAAGAAAACCTTGTTTAGTTTAAGTGCAGCATTGCCATATGACCCATTCCATTCAAAAGAAATAATTGACATCAGTATTATGAATGAATATTTCGTTCGCATCGACTTTCAGACGGCACTTGGATTCGCTACCACCTAATTCAATAAAATTTGTGTTCCCATATTTATCTCGTTGCAGTGCTGTTATTCACAATGACATTGCTACTGTTGTTACTCTTAGTTTCTAGACAGATGGGGGATTTTCGGAAACCTAGTTTAGAAAAATACACGGCCCCTCGAGCTTGTCTCTATGCCAGTATCTGCCGGAGGTTTCACATTGATCACGCAGCAGGATATTGGTCAGCTCAGGGAAGGGCTCGAACTTTATTACAAATGATGTGAGCTTGTTAGCTCAGTTGGTAAAGCGCTACACCGGTATCACAGAGGTCATGGGTTCAAATCCCACACGGGCCTGGATTTTCTTTAGGCCTTATTTCAACTACTAGTTTAGTAGTACTCATAACTGCGAAGATCGCTTCTATAATCGTTTCTTCAACCGCGGTGCACTTATATAATTTTAATATACTTACAGTGATGTAAATCTGTTATTAAAATACGATAGAAGCTACAAGTGGTAGGATTTTCATACGATAAGAAAAGCGCGAATGTAGTCATGCGGAAAGAGAAGGAGAATGAGTAATTCTCACGGGCTTGAAACAAACAATAAGGTACTTACCATTCTTCGCTTGCTAAATGTCAGCCGAAAAGAATGTTGAACAATCGTGTACGGTGTGGGAACAGGCCCCTTAATCAGAATTCTTTTTGTCTGAATTCACGGGTTATCTTCCCCTGATTCGACAAATGGTACGTATATATTCGTAACAGGCGTCTTTGAAGCCAGTATGGAGCAAAAGGCCGACGATATTGAAGAGTAAAATTTCCTCGATGTCGACGATCTAAACGCGTGCACTTTGGCCATACAGCTGCACACTTTAGAAAGAAGTAAATAGAAATACCCAGTATATGTGTATTATTCTTGTAGGTAATATTATTTGGGACTCTAGCCATGCAACAAGTTCGTCCTTTCCCCTTGATTTCTCCTTTCTCCACCATAATTGCCGACGTGTCTTCACAGTTTTCTACGTCACAGCCAACATGATCGTTAATTTAGCCGCGCGTTAATGGAGACACTTTTTGGCCGCCAAATCGTACTTTCAAGGCACAAAAAAATGGTCAAGGATAACTTGCTTGGCGCTAAGGTCGATTTATTTCTAATTCTAAATACAGATACAAACTAGAAAATGCCAAAAAAAAAATCGTGTCAAAGGCACTTTAACAGCCTGGGACACTCTACATCATTTCATCAAATTCTACTTTAAAGTCCGTTTCACTTTGGCTTGCCTGGCTTAGCTCATGACTCAGCAAGACAAAGTAAATAAAGGAGCCTTTTAAAATTTCCTGGAGTATTTTAGAACAGAAGTCTACGATATAAGGAAATCGCGGAGGGAAATCAGTCGATCGATGAATAATTTTGAACTTTAAACATCGCTGACCAAATTTATTTGATTATCATTTTATCGATGAAATATATCTTCATTTATGGCAACTTCCTCTAATCATTTTCTGATCAAAACTTCGCATGCAACCTGTCTTTCATTCCGTGATATTTGTAACGGTCCCCAGGTTGAAAGGCAAGCGTTAAAGTTTTTGAACCAAATGTTTACGCCTAATTCGCTTCTTTTTTTTTTCTTCAGAATTTTAAAAACATAAAATCAATTTTTGTCCATCAGATGAAATTCAAGCGCGGAAATGATCCTTGCCGTAGTGAGCCTTTATACAAACCTTTTTAATTAGGAACAGGGGTAGGTACTCAAGAGGGAGTGTGAACACCTTTTGTACTCGATTTTCATTAAAACGAGAGAATGTTCTGTCATAAGACCAGCTGTGTATACAGGTCGTGTAATAGAGTCACGAAAAGTTCTCGAATATTCGAATTTGGTTATGAAAGGGCTTCTAAAATTACTTCTTCAAAGAAATCTATGGATAACTTTCTGAGGACCACAGTTTTGCACTCAATAAACAGTCTTACTGGATGTTGGTAACGTACTGAGAAACAGCTAGCTGTCTTATCAACCGTGTTAGGGTTTATTTCCATCATTTCTTATCATAATTTCCTTCTGTTATAGTTTTCGAGCTAAATCTTTGGCAATTGATTGGTCTCAAACGATAAGAAAAAGAAAGATGATCAACTCTTTTTCTGAACATTTCCTTCTGTGTATTTGAACACATGTCAACAAAGTGCACATCTTTAATATACACAGTTTCGTTATGAACACTATGGCTAATTCTCAATCATGACAAAATCGAGCGGCTGGTTCCTTTACAGTTCGTTATCACAAACCATATTTCTGAGCTAAGGTGACATATCTCACCACGTTTAGATCGCAAAGCAAAATCGTGGACGCGTTCTGATTCTAAGATAATAGCCTTCACTTCTTCATTACAAATGCGCATATTGGGGAGATGTTATCGTTTTGTCATGGCTACGAAACTACAATTTTTCACCTGTTAGTTGTTCGTAAGAAAATTTAAATACAATATACTATTTAGAGGTAGCTCTTATATTATATTATCTTTCTTATATTTTTCCTCACTCTTTTCATCATGAAATGGCATATTTACCTCTCTCTTCTTATAATCATAATTTTTTGAATAAGCTATAGGAGAAACGGTACAAGCCAAAGTTAAAATACGTCTACCCCAATGTATAGCAGATAATTTGTCTGATTGTCAGCTTTACTGCTCGTCTCACTTCACTTTTCTTCCAGCAGTAAAGGAACGGGTTTAAAGTAGAGTTAAATAACACTAAGACGTTTGTCAGTCCCTGGATTATGATGAAATTCGGAAATCGCTTTGTATTAAGAGACAACGCAATTTTGACTGCAGTATGTGGTACATAACAGACAACTAAAGCTAACTGTACCCACAGTGCACTGTACACTGCCTTTCTGTATCGCGCCATGTTTAATGCACTTGGTTGGCTTGGCTGTTGTTGAGCATGATCTTGTATTTGAGCCTGATGATGACTGAGAGCGCGGAAAATCTTTGTGTATGAGGCAGTGGAGGTAACTAAGCAAAATAACGAAATTATAAAGCTGCACCAAATGGTTATAGTGTAATTGAGAAGTAAGAATAAACCAGCGAATAGAGATATAAACCAAAAGATAGCTAAAATGATATACGTGCGCCTCAAAGTTACAATCTCTTTGTATCTCAGTCTCAACAACAGGGCGAGAAGTCGGTCCACGCTTATGGCCGTCAGCGTCAACAGTGAAACTAAACATAACACATAGCCTGTTACACTGGTTGCGCTTAAAGAGTATCGACAAAGACTCCAGTGTTCGTGAACCAAGGATATCCAATAAGTAGCATAGAGAGGCTGGGTAATAAAACCAATCAAAAGATCAGTTGTTGCCAGACAACGATACAAGACTTTGGATGGCGGACGGAGAGAAGATACCTTGTGAAGGGCAACAAGGATAAGCGAATTCCCAAGAGTTGCTAGGATGGAGAGGAAAATGTTGGCTGCTGAGAATGAAACGGACTGCTGTTTAAACTCAGCTACCCGAATCGAGAAGCATTCCGGTCCTTCAAACGTTTTCGTCTGTGTTTCATTTCCCGTTATATTTGTTGTCGCCATCATCTTGCTGTCGTTTTACCCTTTCGTACGTTATCCTTATTTACAACGGGAAATATTTGGTCTTAACAGCACCCTCAAAGTCAAGATCGGTTAAACTTTAGTTTTTGAATAGCAATTGCAGAGAGTTAAAACTCATCAGTAGCGTCCGACTTTGTAAAACCCCCAAAACCTGTGAGGTTTGTGAGACGAAAGAAGAAAAAAAGCCAGTTTTTTTCGCGAATTTGAATTAGTAATTGGGGGAAAGTAAAACTGCATTTGTGATAGGGTGATTTCACAATACTGCATAAAAAAACCTCCTCACCTAAATAAACATTCAGCGGTAGTATACCGACAGTCGACCTTTGGCCGACGCATCGGCCGAAGTATTGTTTAAATCAAATTCGCTGCCTTACTCGGATAACAGCGTGAATTATTAACTCACTTGATCTTAGGACGCCACGAATTGGTATCAGCTTAGGCATATTGAGAGATAAAGTCCAATTTAAAAACTATTGCAGGCTTCGGATGCAAAGTTATTCTAAATATATCGGCATTGAGAAAAATAGATAGCTAGATTACATGAAGCTATTCAAAATTAATGTATGTTTACAGATGTATAGTTACCTCTAAAATATTCGAATTTTCTTCTTTGTTCTCTAAGTGTCACACCTGACTGGAACTTTAAGACAATGGCAATCTCTCTACCGATCAAACCGCCTTTATGCCCTAAAAAGTCTGATAATAGACCTAGCGGTGAACAATTTATTTTAAACACTATTAACAATGCACTCTTTTGTAGGTTATCCTTAGCTACAAACAAGGAATTCAATTATTCCTCCCACGAGAGACATTTCGTGTGCAAATTATCTCTGGTTCTAAGGCGGAAGTTTGCTTCGGAACAACGCTGTTTGCCTTAGTTACTTGTTTATCAAATTGGTAAACGACATTTTGGATATAGCATCGTCTAAAAGCGACAAATTTATACTTCCTACAATCGTAGTTCAGGCTTGAAGACTGATTTCCGTGAAAACAATTTATTGCGTAGAAAATGGAAGGCCTGCTGTGAGAAATAACTGGTGTTACCTCTTCAGTTACACAGGTTGCCTTTTGTGTTCATCACAAAACGCTGTGCGCCCCGTGATTGGTCATAGCATGTGATTCGTTGGAACAAAAGTGCGTCAGTTAAAACCATTTTCTTTATGAACAATTTGCCGAAATTGCGCAGAATTTGAGGCTTTTTTTTAATTATTAATATTTTTGTTACACTTAAGTTTAGGTGGTGAGCAGTCCGAAAATAAACAGAAAATTAATATGAAGCATAATACGAACATCAGTGTCGCAGCAGCCTTTGAATAGGAAGCCGCTTCCTTTTCCTTAACGGAATTTGATGTTGCTATAATCTCTCCATCTATTCCTTAATAGATGAATAAATAAAGCATCATCCAATGTCAATGTTTTCAGTCCTTTTTTCACTTTTCAACATCTAGTTGTAAAGTGGAGTCACTCAGATTCAGAAAAAGTTTTGGACGTGACATGAATATCTGTTAAATGGTGAAAAACTCTGTTGGCGGCTGGTTACTTAAACAACAGCATTGCACACCGATTATATTCCTTTTAAATTAGCAACCACTACTTTGGCGAGTGACATCAAAAAAGACAATTTACAGCTACAAGTAAGGATACTAGTGCCGAAATTCGAATTTGGTTGGGATATAATTTGTTAGAATTTGATTCCCCTTTGAGAATTACAATTGATTGTTTTCCTGAAATATTATTCGTAGTTAGAAGTAAAGATAACATTACTTAAGCAGTTTTCTCGAGAGGAAGGATATCAATGAAATTTGAATTGATGTTGAATTGTGATGAAAATTCAGGTTCACTGTGGTAATGAGGATGAAGGCCGTCGATGAAGAAATTGTCGAAATAAATTTAAAAATAGAATTTTTTTCTTTTTTAGCTGCCTTGTTTTTAACTGATTAGGAATAAACCTATGAAAATCAAACGCCGAGATCTCAACCATCATAATATATAGATTTAGCCAAGCCTAAAAGCGGAGCTCTTGTTAATTTATTTTCTAGCTCTCATTATTCTGAGTAAAAACCGAAATTAAACTCTTCAGCACTGGCTGTAGAAGATCCGGGGTGGGGAAGGGGGGAACAACTGACGAGGGCTGGAACCTGGGGACGATGTTCTCACAACTTGCAAGGTGATCAACACGCATGCTGGCGAGGGGCTTACGCTCGAAATCTCATCTTTTAAACTCTTTACAGTGGCCAATTTACGTTATCAACTCAGATTATAAAACTAAATTACCCTTAATTTCTTGTTCTTGTTTCAAGCACGCTGTCATGTATATGGGAAGTGATTGGATTCATTTTGTTGCTGTTTTCTGTGCGATTACCTTTGATAATGAAAATCACAATCGAATACTAAAGAGCTTAAAGTTGTCTGTTAATTACAGTTAAAAATAATTGACTGATTACTAACCCTTTCAATTCTTAGTGAGGTACAGAGTCCTGCGTACAACGCGGCCAGCGGAGTTATTCAAGGCGGGCCAGCCAACGTAAACACACATCTAAAGAATCAACTTGCAAGAAGTAAAAGAGAACAATTTTATAACTTAAGAAGTGGATGAGTTAAAAAGGGGTAACTAAGGAGATACAAGTCAACTTTTATTTCCCCATTTTTAAGACTTTATAAGATAAAGTGTTACCCATTTTTCATTTGCTCTGCAGTCTCATAGAAGAGACTTCTGGTTATAAAATGATTTGCCTCGTGCTTTCTAATCCGTGTGGAAATAAAAAATCTAATTAAGTTGTGTGACAGTCTACATTTGCTATAAATGACAAGGAATCGAATTTCTTAACTAAACAAACATTTTTCCAGCTAATAATGAATGAAATAAGGCTTTCCTTTCCTTGTTTCCCGATTTTGTTACCTTATCAATACGAATTTGACACTCTGTTTTTCAAGGCTTACTCATGGTAGTGTCGCAGATTTCTATACTAAATCGCTTCATTTTTAGTTTAGTTTAGTTTTTAGTTAGACATTTTCTTTCTAGGTGTTTGTTTATAGATCAACATTTGCTAGTTAAACGTGACATCTGTTTTTACTGGGAAATTTGACCCAGAATTTAACCCGCTGACTCAGACGATTCAAATTACAAAAATGGCGGGAGACGAAGTGTTCTTGATGAACTATCTTGTGCCGGTTTTCGCTATATCTATGTGAACGAATATGGAAATCCTGTCGATTTAAAGTGAAGACAACACCCATCTGTTTCTGGTTCTGTACGCCAGCGGCATGAAATAAGTGTGGTCCTGGCCTGTAAACGGCCAGGACCACTAACCAGGACCACACCAGGACCACTTTTTTGTACTAAATTCTTTTGCAATTTATTGATGATGAATTGCAATTTGAAATCACCTAACCTGAAACAAGGTAATTTGGCCATCGTAAAGAGTTTCAAAGCTGAATTTTCGAGCGTTAGCCCTTCGTCAGAGCGAATGGAGGAATTATGGGTTGTGTGAGTGTTTATATGCAGAAACGCCATATATGGGGATGTAGGGAAAAGCCGCAATAAGATTTAAGTGTCTAACGACTGATTTGGATGCGTCCTTGTCATTTCTGTCTACGTCGCGAAGGTGTTCTTGGAATCGGTCACCTGGTCGTCTTCCTATTTCACAAATGTATAACTTTTAGCAATAAGCGCAAGTTATGCAGTAAATGACATTGGTGGAGGTGTAAGTGAAGTGATCAATAGTCGTAATGGATCTCTTTGGTCCGACATTTTCCCCACACTATAAATGAAAGGACAGGTTTTGCGTCGTGAGCGAGCGCTTTTGAAAGTTCCAGGTTGTCATTAGTTTAAAATGAACTTCTGACCAAAAAGTTGCCTATGTTTTTGTCGCGTTTGAATGAAATTAATGGAGGTTGTGAAGAGATAGTACCCGTTGCAAACGCTTTCCTGAGAGCGAAGCTCGAAGAAAACTGCGCTTTTACGAACACATAATGGCCATAGACTAACATGCGAGCATATTTCGCGCCATGGGGCAGGTTATTTTGTTTATTATCCCTCAAATGTTTTTGCAACGCCCTTGAAAAATCTTACGTAGGATGTTCACTTTTTATGAACAAACATATTTCTTCCTCTGGAACAATCACAAAACGTTCTTTCATCTTGAATAAAGTCACAAAAAAGACTTAAATCCTACTGGAAGTATAAGTTTTGAAAATTGGCGAATATGACTCAAGCTATATTCTCGGATATTCCCCAGTTTTAACCGGCATATTCGGTCAACTGATGCATTTAAACCAATCTGGTGCGAGCAAAAATATTTGATGGATTATAAAGTTAATTATTGACTAAGTTTTTCATAGAGGCTTTTTCCATAAATTTCATATCCCCCCACCAACGACTGTTTTCAACTTTGTATTTTCAGAACATTTCTAACACAACGCTCCACAAACTCTCCCACAGATTGTGCAATTTCAGTTTTCACAAAGTTACGTTGCCATATCAACTTCATAATTTTGAACGAAGTTAAACTTCGAGTAAGTTCACCAAAAAATTAAAGCCTCGATAGGTTTGTAGAGCAGCCTTTCACAAAAGTTCACCAAATTTGGAAGAAAACAGATGAAACCAAAGCAAAATGGAAAAATTTCCGCACAGCCCCATACTTCATTATGCATGCACATCTTATTAATTATGCATTCTACCCTTTGTCTTTGAATACAATAGACAATTCCCTTGGTAATTGAATATATACATCCCTAATTATTACTTACCGCACTAATAAAAGAGGAATTTTTTTACAGCGTTCCTTTCCGCGCTGTTTTTCCCTCTCTCTCTCTCCATTTTCACCTCTTTCTCTTTCCCATTTCTCTGGCAGGCATCCTTCCTTCAAGGCCCCTCTCGGTCTATTGTTTTTTGTTTTTTTTTTACGTTACCTGCAGGGTTCGAACTCTCAATTCTATCTATAATTCTCTAGTCTTCGTCAGACTAGCAGTCTACCCTCTATACCATTGTTCTACATCTGCTTCTTGCCGATAAAGGGTAACTTTCAAAATTATATTTCTAATACCTCATTCAAATTCCAAAAATTAACACTGAAATCATTTTCCTCACCTTTAAAACATGTTGGATTTTGCACGAAGAAATGAGACGTGTCACCGCGGTCGCTACGTCCAAATGTCCAAAGAGAAATCAATGGGACACCTGATGCCTTTTTGAGAAAAAGGCAGCTTCAGATATGGAAAGAAAAATCAGTGGTAAACATTCATTTAAAGAAACTAGAAGTCAATAAGAACATTCTCAATTCAACCACCAAAGGTTATAACTAATAAAAAACCATTTACTTTAAATGTTTGTAGACGTTCATTTATACGATGTTTGACAAAACCCTCCAGCTTTTTCAGACGGGTCACACGAATCGTTATTAAACCTAAATAAGAAAAAGAGAGCTGGAAATAATATATGTCTAAACCAAAGTTTCTTCCATACACATTTCCCCTCTTAATTCCCCTTCTTTCATTGAATTTTCATCCTTTCCTTTCTATTCTAATTGATCCAAATCAAAAGTGGAAGTCGGTTTACTGGAACGAGAAATTGTATTCTGCGTTAATTTTCTTTTCGGTTATTTTCCTTTGACTCAAAGTGGATTTGGAAATAAGATGAGGAAGAGTTTTTTTTAAAAATTTTTTTATTTTTTTAATACACATGGCAAGTGATCGGGGCTAATACTTTTTCCACTCATTAGATAATTCAAGAGTATTCCTCTTCAGATATCAAGTTGACTTAGAGACTTTTTTAAACACAATGACTCTGATCTGAATTTGATTCTGTTGGATGATTAAAGATATCCTGCCTCCGATCGAGTAAAAATTTGATCAAAACTTGTAACGTGCTGGTTCACAATGTATAGTGGTCATGTCACATCGAACATTTATAAACATATGTTTCAAGTAGTGATATTTTTATTTTCATTAAGCAAATTTCATATCGAGGTAAAAGGGGAAAACGATTTTCAAGAGACAAACACTAATGGCCGCGCTATTGAAACCAGGAACATTTATATCATTCCATCAGTTCCACAGGTGATATACTATTTAGACAAGAAAACATTTCCGTAATTCTGTCTCCTTTTATGATAGTAACATGAAGTAAATCGACCATCCGTACTAAAAAATGTTGGATATTGAAAGTATGTTTAATTTCATCTTTGTTTTTAGGATTCAATTTGATCATGGGGCAAACAAGTCATTTGCAAAGAAAACGCATTATCAATTTATTTAAGGCGTTGAGTCAAGTATACGAATCTGTTTGAATCTACTCCATACGTTTTACTTGTAACTGTCCCCAGTACTTTTCAACAAAACAAAATGGAAGCCTCATCGGCCTTATTAACACGCTTTTGCGTCCATCCGTGATTGTTATGAAAAAAAAAAAAAAGAAAAAAAGGAAAAAAAAGAAAAAAAAATTACCAATACTTTCCTGTAAGGAGACTCAAGGTTTCTTCTTTGTCTTACGCGCGGGACAAGACAAAAAATATTTTCTTCTCTAGTTCAGTAACGTGCTCAATATTTACCATCTTAGTTATTCCATTTTCCTCATCTATAATGCCAATTTTTGAAAAGGATAATCGGTATGGGAAAAATAGAAAGCTGGATTGCATGAAACTATTCAAAATTAATGTATGGTTACAAATGCATAGTTACTCTTAAAATATTTATATTTTTGTTCTTTGTTCTCTTCGTTTCGCACCTGACTGGAACTTTTAGATCATGAAAATCTCTCTACCGATCAAACTGCCTTGAACTGTCCTAAAATGTTTGAAAATAGATGTAGCGGTGAATAGCTTTTTTGTAAATACCATTAACAACGCAAGCCTGTACTAGTTATCCTTAATTAAAAACAAGGAATTCAAACATTCTTCTCACCGGAGACATTTTGTGTGCCAATTGTCTCTGGTTCGGAGGCGGAAGTTTGCTTCTGAACAATGCTGTTTGTCTCAGTTACCTGTTAATCGAATTGGTAAGCGACATTTTGGATGTAGCATCGTATAACAGGGACAAATCTATACTCCCCGTGATCATTGTTTCAAAAGAAATGGTGAAAAAATCAGTGTTTGACTAAGGAAAACCTTTTGTAAAAGCTATGGACAAATGACGAAGTGCTTAGCCAATGCTGTGATATCGGAACTTGTCAGAATTATGATCACATACGTGCGGCAAAGGTTGCAGTGCAGATTCTACTCGGTCAGGGAGCAGTTCGAAGACTTCCTTTGGATGAGTCTCTTGTCACCAAGACCATGTTATTTAGCCCAGGTTTTGTATGAGTTTTTTTTTCGAAAAACTACCATAATAACGATTAAAGTTGTCACGTATACAATAGATGATTTCATATATTTTTTCTCGATTCCTCTTTCGTAGTGAGTGGATCTACTACTGACTTGAAGAAAATATCTGTAGCATTCAGTTGTATTCGGCATCACAGCTTTTTTTGTGATAGTTTATCGAGTGACACATAGCCTGCTCGAAGCGTTCACCGGCAAAACGAAGAGCCCAATAAGCGGCGCGATAGTCACGGCGGAGCGAAAAAACAGTGAGGCTAGGGTCCAGTCGGGTAAAGAACAACGTTCACCCGGCTCGACCTGAACCGACCTGGACACGACCCGACCCGAGCCAAGCCTCCTTGTTTTTTCTCTCCACCGCTACTATCGCGCCATGCACCATTTTCGCTCTGTTTTACTAAATGGAAGCCTTTAAATTTAAAGGCTTGTGACAGCAACAGCAGCTATGGGCTCTGCTTATAGAGATATGCTTAACAGCCTGTGACATTCTACATCATGCATCGTTTCATCGTATTCTGTTTAAAGATTAGTTTCAGCTTAGCTTGCATGGCTTAGCTCATGACTCAGCAAGACAAAGTAAATAAACTAGCATTTTAAAAATTTTCTGGAGTATTTTAGAACAAAATTCTACGATATCTAGAAATCACGGTTGGAAATCAGCGGATCCTGGTAAATAATTTTGAACTTTTAAACATCACTGACCAAATTTATATAATTCTCATTTCATCTATGAAATATACCTTCATTTATGACATTTATGGCAACGTTAACTTTTTCATATTATTTACTCATAAAAAATTTGCATACAACCTTTTATTCAATCTGTAATATAAGTAATAGTCCCGAAAATGAAAGGGGAAATGTTAAAGAAACCACTTAAACAACTTAAGAGCGTAGTGATTTTTAAACCAAAGTCTTATTCCTTCCATTATACTTATTCCTTTTTTTCAGAATTTTAATGACATAAATCTTTTTTTGACCATCAGATGAAATTTAAGCGCGGAAGTAATACTTGAAGTGGTGAGCTGTCATACAAACCTTTTTAAATTAGGAGTAGTGGTAGGCACTCAAGAGCGTGTGTCAGCAGCTTTCGTACTCGATTGTCACGAAATGATAAAATGTTTTCTCATAATACCAGCTTTGTATACATGGCCTGAGATAGAGTCACGTATTTCCCTTGAATATTGGAAATTGGTAATAGGAATGCTTTTAAATTAACAGCAAAGAACGGGTTTAAAGTCGAGTTAAAGAAAGCTACTAAAACATCTGCCATGCCCTGATTATGATGAAATTCGATAATCGGGTTAAAATCAAAGATATCACAATTTCCATATAAGTCATAGAAGAAACAGTACATGCCAACGTTAAAATAGATCTACCCCTCTGCAAAGCAGATTGCATGTCTGATCGTCTGCTTTACTGCTCGTCTCACTTCACTTATCTTCCGGCAGTAAAGGAACGGGTTTAAAGTAGAATTAAAGAATATTAAGACAGTTGCCATTCCGTAAATTAAGAAGAAATTCGAAAATCTCTTTGTACTAAGAAAGATCACAATTTTCACTGTAAATTGTGGAAAATAACAGACAACTAAAGCTAACTGCACCCAAATCGCATTGTGCACTGCCTTTCCGTATCGCGCCATGTTCAGAACATTTGGTTGGTTCGGCTGTTGTTGAACATGATCTTGTATTTGAGCCTGATGATGACGGAGAGCGCGGAAAATCTTCGTGTACGAGGCGACTGAGATTACCATAGCAGATGGTATAATTATGATGCGGTACCAAAGGCTTATACGGTAATTGAGATAAGAGAATAAACCAGCGACTAGAAATGCAACCCAAACGATAGCTAAAATGATATGAGTGCGCCTCAAAGTTACAATCTCTTTATATCTCAGTCCCAACAACATGGCGAGAAGTCGGTCCACGCTTATGGCCGTCGTCGTCATCAAAGACACTCCGCATAATACATAGCTTGATATGACGATTGCGTCCTTTCCGTATCGACAAAAACTCCAGTGTTCGTAAACCACGGACATCCAGTAGGCAGCATAGAGAGGCTGGTTAACAAGACCAACCAACAGATCAGTTGTTGCCAGACAACGATACAAGAGTTTGGTGGATGGAGGGAAGATTCTTTGTGAAGAGCAATAAGGATAAGGGAATTCCCAAGAATTGCTGTGATGGAGAGGAGAATGTTGACTGCTGAGAATGAAATGGACTGTTGTTTAAAATCACCTAACCAGAGTGGGGAACATAGCGATTCGTCAAATGTTTGCGTATGTGTTCCACTTTCCATTAGATTTGTTATCGCCATCATCCTGCTGTCGTTTCCACTCTTTTGGAAGTTATCCTTAGATACAACGAGGAGTAATTCGTCCTAACAGCACCCTGCACAGTCGAAGTCGGTTAAATCTTTTTAAACCTTTTGCTTTTGGATAACAATTACAGAGAGTAAAAGTTCATCACAAGCGTCTGACTATGTATAATGCCGGAAAGCCGTGAGGTTTGTGACACGAAAGAGCAAGAAAGGCCAGTTTTTCTGCGCGAATTTGAATTACTAATAAGGGGAAAGTAAAACTGAATATGTGATAGGTTAATTTTCCAAGAAAACATAAAAAAAAAATTATTTACTCAAATAAATCTTCAGTGATAGGATATCGGAAGTCGACTGATAGTTCGTCGATAGTCGACCGACGCCTTGATCAAAGCATAGGCCGACGTGTTGTTTGGATCGGACTCGTTTCCTTACCCGGATAATAGCGTGAATTATTAATTCACGTGACCTTGGGATGATACGAATTGTCAACAGCTTAGAAAAACGTAGAGAAAAAGTCCAGTTTCAAAATTAATGTTGGTTAGAGATGCAAAGTTATTCAAAAAAGATTTAATTTTTTTTTCCTCTACATGTCGCATCTTTTAAAGGGTGGAAATGTTGGTCAAAACATGAAAAAGAATCAATTCCCCCCCACGGGACACAATGTGTGTGCAAATTACCACTGGTTTTAAGGCGGAAGTTTGCTCCTGAACATCACTGTTTGTCTTAGTTACCTGTAATTGGTAAACGGCATTTTGGACATGGCATCGTATAGTAGGGACAAATTTATACTCTCTGTGACCATTGTATCAAAAAAAAAACAAAAACAAAAACAAAAAAAATGAAAACGTCAGTGTTTGACTGAGGAAAACCTTCACTAATAGCTATTGACAGACGATGAAGTGCTTATGCCAATGCTGTGATACCGGAACTTGTCAGAATTATGATCACATACGTGCGGCAAACTGAAAAACAAAAAGATTGCAACACAGATGTTACTTGGTCAGGAAGCAGTTGGAAGACTTCCTTTGTATGAATCTATGGTCACCAATACCCTGTTATTTTAGCAAAGGTTTTGAGTAAGTTTTTTGAAAAACTATACATGTGTTAGCTTTTTTTCTACAACACGGTTTTGCTGCCGAATAAAAATATTCAATCATTTAATAGGCGCAAAGCATAAAGTTACAGAAACCTTTTTTTGTTACATTGTTTGCTTATTAAACCATTCAGTAAGATAAATTAAATTAATTTGTTATGTGTACCACAGGTGATAGCATTCATTTTGTCTCTCGATTCCTCTTTCGTTATAAGTGGCTCCACTACTGACTCGAAAAAATATATGTTGTAGTTTCTTGTACTCTGCATCGGAGCTTTTTCTTTGACAACTTATCGAGTAATAAGACGGCCTGTTCGAGCAGTTCAGCTAGTAAAACGAAGTGCACAGTGAAAGGCGCGATAGTCTGGGCGAACCGAAAAAAGAGTGAGGCTTGGGTCGAGTCAGGCAAAGAACGTCGTTCACCCGACCTAACCCGACCCGACCCAAAACTCTCCCGTTTCATCACTCCACCGCTAATATATTGCCGTGTAGCATTTCGTTTCGTTTTACTAAATGAAGGCCTGGAAAGGGCTAGTAATAGCAACAGCAACTAAATACGAGCTCTGCTTATAGAGATATGCTAAACAGCCTGGACCATTCTTGATCATTTCATCATATTCTATTTAAAGGTCAGTTTTAACTTGGCTCGCCTGGCTTAGTTCATGACTCGCCAAGTTAAAGTAAATAAAGGAGCATTTTTAAAATTTGCTGGACTTATTTAGAACATGAGCCTTCTCGTTTATTTGAATTTGGTCATAAAAGTGGATTTAAAATTACTTGCTCAAAGAAATCGGTAGATAACCCCCTGAGAACTATAATTTTCCACTCGATAAGCGGTCTTAAGAGAATCTGATAACATACTGAAAAACAGCTAGTCTTATCAAGCATGTTGGAGTTTTTTTTTTTTTTTCAAACATTTCTTCTGCCGTAATTTGAAACTTGCTCTCTGGCAAGCGGTTGATCTTACGCGATAGATGTGAAAATAGTGATAATCGACTTTCTTTTTAAGAATTTATTTCAAAATATTTAAACAGGTGAAAAAAACAAAAAAAACAAAAAAAAAACCAGTCTACATATTTACAAATTGAGCCTGTGGCTCCTGTGACAATCCGTTTACACTTAATCGTATATCTGAGCCAAAGTGACATATCTCATCCATTTTGGATTAAATAGCAAAATCGTAAGCGTGTTCTTCTTGAAAAGAAGAGTCTTCACAGCCTCATTAGAAGTGTGCGAATTCGGCATATGATACTCTTGTGATATAGTTACCAAAGTAAGAGTTTTTTAGATTTCAGTTGTTCTTAAGATTACTTGAATACGATATACAAAATAGAAGTAGCTCTTCATAGTTTTACTTACTCTTTTATCATATGGTATATCCTCTCCACTGTCCTAACAACCATAATTGTTAAAAAGCTTTGGAAGAAAGAGAACTTGTAAACGTCAAAATAGGTCGAAACCTATGCATGGCAAATTGCTTATCTGATTGTCTACTTTACTGCTGTCTTATATCTTTGATCTTCTGAGGGTGAAGAAACGGGTTTAAAGTGGAGTTAAAGAAAACTAAAACATTCGTCATTTGGACGAATCACTATGATGATTGTGATGAAATTCGATAATCGGTTCGAACTAAAAGATATCACAATTTCCGCTGTTAAGCTTGGTACATAGCAGAGATCTAAAGCAAACTCCACCCTCAGTGCACTGTACACTGCCTTTCTGCATCACGCCACGTGCGGTGCATTTGTTTTGTTCGGCTTTTGTCAAACATGATCTTGTAATTGAGTCTAATGATGACTGAGAGCTAGAAGAATCATTGTGTACGAGGCGATTGAGATTACCAAGCGGGATGGAATCAGTATGAAGCTGCACTAAAAGGTTCAACGGTAATTTGCATCCAAACATAAACCAGAAACTATACATAAAATCCAGACGATAGCTAAAATGGTATAATTCGCCTTAAAGTTGCAATCGCTTTGCATCTTAGTCCCAACAATATGACGGGAAGTCGGTCCACGCTCATGGCCATCACCGTCGACAAAGACACTGAACATAACACATAGCCTGTTACTTCGGTTGCGTGGATGAGTATCGGCAAATACTCCAGTGTTCGTGAACCACACACATCCAATAGGTAGCATATATATCTAATCGGTGTAGCTTAAAATGTAGCATAAACCAGCGACACCAGCAGTATCCAAAAAGCAAAAGGCGCCATCCTTTTGTTGTTTCCACTCTTTTGCAGATTATCCATGGTAAAAACGAAGAATATTTGCAGTATATACATCATATATATCCGGAAGAAACAATAAGACTTCACTTGGATGAGTCTATGTACCCCAATACCATGTTATTTTAGCAAAGGTTTTAAGGTTAAGGTGACGTTTTGTTTTTTTTTGAAAAACAAAACTATCTTTCTACAATACGGTTTTACAACCGGACAAAAATATTCAATCATTTCATAGGCACAACGCATAAAGCTACAGAAACCTTTGCAAAACATTACCGTAGTAAGAATTAAAGTTGGATTCATTTTGTCTAACTCTTCATTCCTCTTTCGTAATGAGTTGCTCCACCACTGACTCGAAGAAAATATCTGTAGTAGTCACCCTTAGCCTACATCACAGTTTTTATTGACAGCTAATTGAGTGATAACACAGCCTATTCGAGGCTTTCAGCTTGTAAAATGAAGTGCACAGCAAACGGCGAGATAGTCAAGGCTGACCGAAAAAAAAGAGTGCGGCTTGGGTCGACTTAGGTAAAAGCGGTGTTCTCCTGACCCGACCCAAACTTCTCCCGTTTTCTTTTTTTTTTTTTTTTTTAACACTCCGCCGCTGTTATCATGCCATGCACCATTTCGCTCCGTTTTACTAAAAATGAACGCCTGGAAAAGGCTAAAGATAACAACAGCAACTAAATATGAGCTCTGCTTATAGAGATATGCTTAACAGCTAGGGAGATTCACTTTATCATATTCTGTTTAAAGATCAGTTTCGGCTTGGCTTGCTTGGCGTAGCTCATGACTCAGCAAGACGAAGTAAATAAAGGAACACTTATAAAACTTTCTAGACTATTTTAGATCATTACTCTACGATATCTAGAAATCGCGGTCGGAAATAAGTCGATATCGATCCATAATTTTGAATTTTTATGTACCACCGACAAAATTTATTTGATTCTCATTTTATCTATGAGATATACCTTCATTTATGACATTTATGGCAATTTATCTGTTTCATCTTATTTACCGATCAAAAATTTACATACAACCTGTTATTCATTCCGTGATATTCGTAACGGTCCCGAGGACGAAAAGGAGACGTAAACGTTAAACGGCAGGACATAGAAGAGGTTAGAGCTTAGTAGTTTTTGAACCAAATATTTAAAGCTTTCAAAATACTTATTCTTACTTTCGGAATTTTTAATGCCATAAATAATTTTTTACCACCAAAGATAGTTTATTGGGCAAAGTTTGAGGGATAACTTTTTTCCAATGCGAAATGCCCTGGACCGCTCTTACAGAGATCGCCACTTGAATCATTTTTAACACCGTGAAAGACGCTCATGGTATTGGGAAGTAACTTAAAAGTCAACTTTACGTTTACGAAAGATATAGTTATGATTGGTTGCAACAAACATTTGCTGTGATCGATAAAATTATTCACGGCCCGCTGAGCATTCTTCAGTCAATGCCTGAGTTGGTATTTTTGAAAGGAATCATAAAAACTAACCATGGAATTAGCTCTTTGTACAGCCACATCCAACATACATACATACATTTTATCACTTGGATTTGTATTTGCAGGTTTTTATGCGCCCACAGTTAGCTTGAGTGCTATTCTAGGTGAGTCACATGTTAGACGTAAACCTATTACATAAGCGTTCAAAAATTGCCAATAATCTAATAGTATTGTTTATGAGACAAATTCATTGTTACAGAATAAATAAATTTTCAATATGATATAGAGATATATAGAGATTAGAAATTACAAGTTTGCCTTGAGGCTAGCTACGGATATAACATGTTGGCTGCTATAAAAAAAAGCACTAGAATAACCTTAACCTTTTAAGTGATTTGTTGAATGTCAATAAAAGAGTCTTCTAAAATGAGAATGTCAAAGAGTTGTCTTTTTATTGTCTTTTCTCAATTTTAAGGGCACCTCAGATCAAAAATTTTGTTCTAATTCTTGAGAAAGAATGTAGTCGAATTGATAGTCTAGAGCTTTGTTTATGAAGGTTGTCAGAAGCAGAAGATCGAGTGTTATAAAGATGCATCTCAGAAACATCTTGGAAGAGTTCTCGAATGCTGAAAGGTGCAGCATTCAAGTTTATCTACATTGGCTATGTTATTTTGTCGAAGAAAAAAAAAACAATAGTTGTCCTAAACACATCCCACCCTTAACCTCTCCTCAACACCTTACTCTAACAGAAAGCACATCCTATTCAATACGACTTACGTGCGTTAGGAATATCGGATAGGTCCGTTACTTCAGGGAAACCCTTGGCTTCCTTGTTTCCTTGTCAACGAGTTCATTGACATCCTCATCAGAATCCACACCAGCTTCCTTCTCATTTGAGTTCCCAGCTCTTCTTATGACCACCACGTAAATTGGCTGATTTGCACACAGATCCTCCATTTCAGTACTCAGCACTGAACCTTCGTCAAGCAGTCCCACAACCTTCATTTGTTTTTCAGTTGAAGTGGTTGGTAAGTCTTCAACTGTTCTGGGAGTTTGCTGATTATATAATAAAAAAAAGTCATGAGAATTAAGAATCAGACGCGCCAAAACATTGCGAGGCTGACGGTAAAAGACCCAGGGTGTAGAAGTAATTCAATCTCACTCACCGTCTCTAAAGCTTCCTTTAAAACAGCGGCTGTGGGAGTTTTATTGACTGATCTGGCCACACATAGCAAGCCTTTTCTGCAGCTAGATGAATCATTGTCATTTGCTGCATAAAAAATAAAATTCAGCTTTAGTCAGTACTTTCGGGAAAAGCAATAGTAAAGTGGACACAGATACAGTGAAATGACACACTTGACAGCCTTGAAGTTTGTACTGAGATAAACTGAAGTTATTAGAATAAGTGATAATCATAAAGTTGTATTTATATGGCGCATTTTCCAAATGAATATGTTCTGATGCGCTTTACAGCCCCTCCCCGGGGACTTTGGCCAAATACAGTTTACAATGTTCTCTTTAAATGAAATTTTGCAAGTACCCCTAATTTAGGAATTTGTGGACACAAGGCCAGGCTATAACACCGGAAGGTACGTTCTTAGAGGTGCGTAGGTTCTTTAACGTCCCCTCCTATCCAATACAGGGAAGATGCAGGAGACGGGACCTTTTTTTTTTTTAAAGAATGAGTTCAATACTTCACCGCCCTTACCAACCCAAATAATTTTATTCAACGAATACAAACAAATATTACCTTTTTGAAATCGTAGACTGTATTTCCTGCTGATTCATTTAGCGATGTCTTTGGTACATGGAAAGTCTCTGTCCCCTTTGCAATGTCGATTGAAATCTCTTCTTTAAATATTCCTCTGCCTTCCGACAACTCCAATGAATATTTGCTGACAGAGCTCTAAGAACGAATAGGATTTTTTTTTTAATTAAAGGAGGATGTATTTCTACTAACATGTAATTACATGGATTCCGTCTCGCTATCGTTGGTCAAAAACCAAAATAAAAGATTAAAAAGGAAGTTGGACGGCACTGACTTAGCAATTCTGGTCTTTGTTAACGTAACATTTACTTAACTATGGAATAACAGAAACTGATCTTGCAACGATCGATCTTTATTTAAAAGGAACAATTTAAGAAACAGGCTAAGGGTAACGCAATAAATTTTTAACCCCTAAACATCCGGGATTTCTGGCGACTGGTAACCATACATTTTTCAGTTGACTCTTTGAGAGAATTTGAAGCTAAATCAAGACCAAGTTAATGTTCTCTTTCTTTATTCTCATCATCTTTCGGTCCGACGATGTATTTTAACTACTAGGATATAATAACAAATGATCACTTACCTTCTTCTCTGATGTCAAAGAGGATGACTGGACAGATGCGACCAACAGGGCAAGAAACGAAAACAATGTTGACAACTTGCGTGTCTGTGAAAAAACAGCAAGTCAGTAATCAATTTTAAGCGAATTTCGTTGAAAGTTTATGAAATGCTGCCTTCATAGCAATATGTTTTTTTGTTGGTGCCCGATATTTCAGCGATTTCAATCCCTAAGCAATTTAAGAAAAAGCAACTTTGATTCACTGTCGACATCCACTTCTGCAGTCTCGTAAAACCTTGTTCTCTTTTCAAGAATGTCAAGGGAGTAACTTTCAACCTGAAGCTGAATCACCAAAAGAAAAAACCCTCAGTTGTTTAAAATGTAAAAACTTTTCTTATTTTGTGCTCCCGTACTCAACATTTCACAGGGGTATTATAATCATTCTTATACAAGGTTAATTTGATATGAACACCAATACATCTAGTATGAGAACAAAAATTACCGTACTCAGACGACGGTTCGTGCTATAAACGCTCCTAAATATTTCAAAACTCATCATTTTCACAAACGTTGTAGGGACACAGCAAGTCAAACGCCAGAGCTTCTGATTTGCTTTCAGGCGAGCTTCTACCGTTGAAATGCATGGCGTTTCAGCAATCTCGAAACAAATACTGATAACAGTTTCGAAAAGTTTTCCTGCCTGAAGAAGTTACTCTTGAGAGTTGCAGGATTCAATTCAACGTTCCTTGAAAGTTGATGGTCATACAAACGGTCATAACGTTAAGTGCTCATCATTTTTTTAAACCTAATTTAGAGAGTACCAACGCTGCAGGATTCAATTCAACGTTCCTCGAAAGTTGATGGTCACATTAAGCATTCTCGAAACAAAATAGTCATAAAATGTTGGTCGTTACGTGCTAATCAACTTTTTTACATCTTTGGATCACACAAACCAGGAATTTAGAGAACGTACCCATGCTTTATGGCGCTGCAGTATTTTTTTTTAGCCATAAATACTAGAAAACAGGACGGATCATCATTTTTCTTCCCGTTAAAGTTTAGTTCAATTAATGCAGTGCAGAACGTTGTAGAGATCTCACTTCTATCCGTCTCTGATGATTTGGTTTTATCAACTGAGTTGATAATGTAACCAGGCCACTGTAAAGAGATTCTAAAGCTGACTTTTTCAGCGTTAGCCCTTAGCTTCGCTTTAACAGCCAATTTACTTCATCAACTCCCTCAGGTGATAACACAAAATTATCTGGAAAAAAACCCTGCCGACAAAGCACCACAGTTTGTTAGCTTGTCTGCTTTAGAAACTTCAAAATCATTTATTCGTCTCTGTTCGGAGGTCTAAACGCTTTCGTTTAGCTCGCCAGTTCAATATTCGATCTTGTATGTGCGTCAGAGGGAAAATTATAAAGGAATTCGTGTCTTCACACAGCCCTGTTATTATCCAGATCTGGATAATGGCTACATTTAAAAATGGCCAGGGTTATTTCTACCAAAGCAACTAATGTTTTGTTGACAAGAGAGAATGAAGGGCGATTTATGCCGTTGCTGTTTTGGTTGAGCGGTAATTCATAGTCTTCATTAACTGACAACCCGGCTCACGGTGGCTGTCGTTTTGCTCTAATCTTCTATCTATAAGCGGCCAAACAAACGAGAACATTTATGAGTCGATATTGAGAGGAGAATGCGGAAATATGTGAAACCTTCCCTGAAAAAAAAACTGATTTAAACCCGACGATCGAGTCAAAATATTTTTTAGTGGACTAGCCGTTGTTCCATTCTACCTTAACCTTGTCCTCTTGAAGCTTGGAAAGCACGTGGAGCGTGTCATTCTTGAAGCTTGATCGCTAGAAGAAGAATATCAGTCTTGAAGAGGACAGTCGGACCTCCACCAAGTACCATGCTCGTAACGAAAGGCACCAAGGACTCTCGGCCTGTCCTTTTCAGTCTCCTCGATATGTTTTCTCTCATGCGCTTTACGGCAAATTTACTTCCCTTTCTTCTTTTCTCTTAGGCCGCTGTGACTCTGACTGACTGCTCGACTCTGGTCGACTTTTACTTGCTCTGATTAACTGATTACGAACTCTAAATTCGCGATAAATTCTCTGACGAAGGCTAATGCTCGAAACGTCAGCTTTGAAACTCTTTACGGTGGGCAATTTATATTATCAACTCAGCTGATAAAACCAAAATTATCTTGATATAGTCCCCAGTGACGCAGCATCGCAGTTTCTTTCGAAACTTACCACCTATCAGTCATTGGTCTAAATTAAGCGCCTGTCAGTTTAAAATGGATAGGCTTGAATGGGCATGTGGGCCAATTAACATTGGAGCAGATATGTAACGAATTTAAGAAAATAAACGACTCCATTTAAACTGAGGCGTCGTTGTGGTGTGCTTAAGGATGTAGAAGTCAACACCAATCAAGACGTTTTCTACGCGTGCTGTTAAAAAGGTCTTTAGCGCTGATCGTTTGGCAGGCTATCCGAAAAGCAACTCTTACGAAGGGCCATCCCAAACGATCGAAGGAACATTTGAAATTGATCAGCGTCGAAAACATTTTGACCGGTGTTGACTTCCGCTAATGAAAGTTGGACAAGACATTACTTTCAGGAGAGTCATCACGATAGCTTGAACCCCAATACCTTAGGTTTTTTTATTCAAATCTTAGCCAAATGTTGACCGTAAACAAATTACTGAAATCCTAACTAAGTTACTAAATGCCTCAAAACGCCTGTTTTATCTCATATACCTGTATCATCGACCTAAGTTTGTTAAGTTTGCCGGCTTTTCAATAAAGATTATGAATTACCGCTCAACCAAAACAGCAACAGCATAAATCGCTCTTCATTCTCTCCTGTCTACAAAACATAACGTGAATTCGTGGTTTGTGTGATCCAAAGATGTTGAGGAACATTGGATGGAATCCTAGAGAGCTTAAGAGCAACTTTCTCTAAGCGAACCAACATTTTGATACAGCTACTAGTTTGTGTCGAAAATGCTGAATCGCGACATTTTTCTGTAAACCTTTCATACGCTCACGAAGGATCGATGTCAAATGAGTACTTGTCCCACAATCTGTATTAAAAGCTAAAACTGTCTGAAATGGGCGTCGTTAAACGTAAATCAAAATAGGTCATCAGACAAAAGGAAACAGTATTTCCTTTATTAATATGTCACGTATCATGTTCCCTTTAGTCCATATTTTTACGCCATGTTTACGAGCGACGTATTGGAAAGTCGCCAAAACAGCATAACACTAAAATCGATGTATCCGAAGAGTATGGAACTTTTGATCGAGTTTGCTTACACAGCGCAGATTCGAATCACTGAAGGTAATGTTCAAGACGTGCTACCGGTCAAAAAAGCATAGTAATTGTGACTTTATACAATCGTAACTTAGAGATTCATGGCTGTTTGGATTTAAGTCAAGCAGCAGAAAAGTTTATATTTCACCATTTTTTACAAGTCTCAAAGTAAAGAATTTCAAACCTTGCCCGAAGACCGCTTGGTCGACTCAATAAGTCGAGATGAACTTTTTGTGAAGTCGGAAGATGAGATGAGGTTTGAATCAATGATTATCTCATCCGTTGACTCTCTGCATTGACCTTTTTAGACCCCAACATCAGTATGTATATTCTCCATACTGTTCTCCATACATTTCCTAAGGTGCTGACAAAGAGAGTTCGCTCAAAGATGTAGATCTTCTTTTTATGATTATCATTTTCCCTCATCCATGTGACTGAGGGGTGATATTGTAAGGAGAAATTAGATGTTAGTCACTCTAAGGAAATTTCAGTGAGGCAAATAAATTAAGTATCAATTGACTTCAAATATGATTCATATCAAATTTCTTAGATTTTTAGATTTTTGCAGCCTTGTTACGATGGGTAACTCATGATCTGAAGAACAGAACACAGGAACTGAAAGGATCTACTGAAACATATACGGGTGCCTTTTGTTTCAAATACTTACCTCAACTCAATCATCCAATGTTGTGAACAGGGCATGAGATCTGAGTTTAAAGGAACATTGATTGAGGCCTTTTCAGGGAGTATTTTAAAGCATGATCTCCCTATTTGCTTAACCTCCAGGAATGACTTCTCTGGGTTCACACACTACCGTAATCAGTGATTTCTCAGGCGATCAAAGGATGTTATTTCAGAAACAGAAAGTAAAACAATATCCTTCCTGTTTTCCTGATTCCACCAGCCTTGCGGATGCATTCAACAATTTTTTTCTTCAGTAAAATTGACAAGATACACAATGCTTTTACAGAGAGAGCTCCTGAGAATGACCTCAGTTCATCTCATACTACTGACAGACCTCTGTGCAATGTGCAGATTCACAACTTTGAACAAGTTACTTTGGATATGGTAAAGAAATTTGCTGTGAAGACATTAATATAATCATGTGACCTTGATACACTTCCAGCATCTGTTCTAAAAACATGCTTTCCCATCATCCTACTTACACTAACCTCGGTTATAATCATGTCCCTCAAGAATGGTGTCATGCCATATGCTTTGAAAGTTGCTGTATTAAAACCGCTTCTCAAGAAACAAGATGCTGATTTTGAGCAATTACAAAATTTCCCGCCCAATCTCAAATCTAACATTTGTGTCCAAGCTAATAGAGAAGGCTGTTGCTTTGCAATTAAACGACCATATACTGAGGCACCATCACAGCGTTTCACAGTACTGAAACGGCCCTCGTTAGAGTTCACAATGATATTCTCACTGCCATTGATAACAATAAAACCGTTATTCTACTTTTACTCGACCTATCTGCTGCCTTTGATACTGTAGGTCATTCCATCTTATTATCAAGGTTATCTAGTCGCTATGGGATCAAGGGAACAGTACTCGCCTGGCTAAGATCTTATTTAACATCACAAACACAGTTTGTTAACGTCAATAAATGCAGATCCTCTTAACGTTTCTTGGAACGTGGCGTCCCACAGGGATCAGTCCTTGGCCCTCTTTTAAACCTACTATATACCTCTCCTCTTGCTGACATTATTAAGCGTTATAACTTAGAGTATCATTTCTATGCTAGCGATATCCAGCTCTATGTGGCATTTAAAATTGACTGTAAAACTACTATCGAGCAAGGTGTCCGTGATACACATAACTGGATGGTCATCAACAAGCTCAAACTAAATCAAGACAAGACTGAAGTTGTTCTTATCAGCTCAAGGTATCGTCTCAGGCCTCCTTTAGACTCTCTTCAAATTGGCAACGTGACGGTTGTACTATCATCCTCAGCTCGTAATCTTGGCGTCATCTTTGATAAGTGTTTTAACTTTGAGGAACACATAAAATCAATTTTGAAAGTCTTCTCATTATCACATAAGAAATATCGCAAAAGTCAGAAAGTACATTGACGAGGAGAGTGCCAAAATCGTTGTTCATGCCTTTGTTACTGCTAAATTGGATAGCTGCAATTCCTTGCTATATGGTCTTCCACAACATCTAATTTCAAGATTGCAATCTATGCAAAACACAGCAGCTCGAGTTGTTACACGTACTAGGAAATTTGATCATATAACCCCTGTCCTCAAACAGCCTCACTGGCTACCTGTCCGTTACCGTATAGTTTTTATAATTCTCCTACCGGTCTACAAAGCTCTCAATGGAATAGCGCCTTCCCACATCAGTGAATTACTTAAGTACAACACCTCTGAACGGAAATTAAGATCGTCCTCTCAACACCTTCTGGCGACCCCTAAAGCTAGACTGAAAACACATGGAGAGAGAGCGTTTGCTGTAGCGGCACCGAGACTATGGAACTCGATCCCACTTGAACTAAGATCCAGTAGTTCGATAGACATGTTTAAACCACATTTAAAAACATATCTTTTTAAACAAGTTTTTTAACTCTTTTAATATTTAGATGATTTTTAACTTATTGATGTAACTTAAGTGATGCTTCTTTTTTATAATGTTGTAGAACTTTTAGCTTTTTAAATATCTTTTTTAATGTAGAGCGCCATGGACAAATAGTGGATTGAGCGCTATATAAATATTTTATTATTGTTATTATTATTATTATTAGTATTAGTATTATTCTTGGCTGAGTTGTGATAACTATATTTAGATATCTCTCACATTATAATGGACTTGTCCAATACCCATGCCACAAGCATCTATACCAGATTTCAGACCAAAACAGCTCAAAAATCACACCCTTTTGGAGAGATTACACCATAATATACAGGAGTTCTAATAACTTTTTTCCATAAACTGCTAACAATGGTATTATTAAGGCAGCTCTCTCTGGAAAAAGGGCTATAAGGCAAAACCCAAACATGACAGCTTGCTTGCAAGCTAAACAGATTGTCGTGAGAGATCTTTGCCATTATTATTATAGTTTCCATTTGGCTAATCACTAAAACTTTCACTACGAATATACTTTTTTGAGTAAAAGTGCTTTTGCCTAGAAATTACAGACATGACATTAGTTGACGGATAAACATTATTTGAATCTGAAAAAAAATTCTGATAAAATGTGACTGCAAATATGACTCTTGAGATGTAATGTGCTGAAATTAATTTAGCATTTTAGTTGGACCTTTAATGACAGCTCTTAGGAACTTTCAAAATTTCTATATTTTTTTCTCTGTTGGATGTATGTATCTCGACAGGCCAATCACCTCTCTCTGTGTAGGAATAGTATAGGTTGGTCCCCTAAATACCCCTGTGAAGGGTGGGGTAATTTTCCTTAAAGGACCAAATCTTTGAAGTATACAAGTCATAAGCTGGTAAGTCCTATATTCTGAGGTCAGCATACTACTCCTCTTATATTTGTTAATATTGCAAACAGTCATTAGAAGTTATTATTATTTTTCAGGAAACAAAGGCGAATTTCTACCCTTAACACATTTCACAAACGACGACCCCCTTGTCCGACTGTGATGTACTTTGCAGGGGGATACTTGAGAAGATCTCTCGATGTTTTGGAGTGTTTTGATCCTCAGACTCTCAAATGGACAATTCTCTATCCAAGAGTGGTCTTGGGGCAGCTTATGTTGGTATGGTAAATATTGTATAATGGAGATAGATCATGATAAATGACCTCTATTTATACACGATGATTTTTTAAGCCACAAGCTTGTGATGTCATGTGAAAGTAACAAGCTCCTTGTAAATTCTCAATTATTAAAGGAAGATATTATTTATTTGTCATGTAGGACAAAGAGAAAAGTTTGAGTCTTCCAAGGATTCAATTTCAGACTGAAAGATCTTATGGTTCAGTTGTCTACCTCTGAGCTGCAGTGATTACAGCTAGGCAATGAAGTATATTACCAGTTGAAGCTCAGTAGTATTTTGCTGAACTTCAGATCAGTAAAGAATTTGTATAAGACCCTGGCTTACGCAATGCCTGTCTCCTTCCAAGTGTATGAAACAGGTTCCAGTAAACTATTTCATTCCCAGTAACCCCTTACTGTCTTCTATACACGGCGTTTTAACTTTGTTGTAAAAACTGGGTGTTGGATCAAATGATAATCCCCTAGTTGATATTTTTTACTATTCTCATCACTATTCAACTTGATATTCTTGATTCTGTAAGGAGAAAAAATGTCTTGATCAGTCCTGGGATTGGAAGAGTTAATTGTTAGGTAAACTTTGGTTGCATCAAGCTACATAGACTTAAGTTCTGCCAGCTGACCCTTCGACCCCTAAGAGTGATTAACACCAAGGTTCTCTCTACAACAACTCCCCCTGAATCACATATTAAGCTCACGAGAATCAAGGAAATGATCACCAACTAAAGAAGCTCTTGATTGTTAAATTCTCCTTATCAGTACTAGAGGAAATGTATAGAGGACAGTGTGGAGAATTTGCATACTGAGGTTAGGGTGTAAAGGGTTAAATAATTCAGTCTTGTATGTCGACTCAGTCATTAGCATAATCCTCCATTTACAGATAACATGCTGTATATAATTGGTGGTCGCAACAACACCCCAGCTGGGAACATAGACACAGCTTCCGTAGACAGGTATGATCCTCTGCGAGATGAGTGGAAGCCTATGGCACCCCTCAGTGTACCACGCAACAGGTTGGGCGTGGCAGTGGTAGATGACCGTATTTATGCAATTGGTGGAGGAAATGGGAACACGTGTCACACATCAGTAGAGAAATATGATGCCAAACAAGATGAATGGACAATAGTTATGACACTTAATGTTCCTCGCATAGGTAGGTTTTAGGCAAGGTTTTACATTAAGACACCGCTCCAAGCTGGAACTGTTTGGGTAACCAGTTGGCAAGAGGAAAAAATCTGTTGCTCAAATTTGTAGAAAAAGTCACCAATTTGGCCACATGTTTGCATACATCACTATCAGAGTTTTATTTTTACTTTTTTCTGGTGACCGTTTGTCTGGTAATTACCATTTTTATTGTTGTTAGTTTGTTGTTTGGCAACTTTGAATAAAATAAAAAAAGGGGACCTGTTAAAAAAATGTTGTCACGGCTGTTAAGCAATATTTTTGTTGAATTCAGTCACCATATTATTGAAATTTTCTTTCTCTCAGTCCTTTCCTTTTTGGGTCAAGTTTTTGAGCTGCTTTTTGTGCAATGAAAAACTAAATTTGGCTCAAAAATACCGAAATGTGCTTAGTAATGTAGAAAAAAAAAATAGGGAATGATAAACCAAATACAAGCCAGTATGGCCAAGGATGGAGTAGATCGACGCAAATTGTAAATGACTTTGAAATATTAGTTTAGTAAGATAGAAAAACACAAAAAAGGCGATAAGGAACCGGAAAGGAAAAAGAGTAACAGGAGATGGAGAAGATTGATAACGATTGTAAATGACTACAAAACATTAGTTTAGTAAGATAGAAAAGCACAAAAGAGACAATGATAAATCAAGTTTGGAACTAGGACGGCTTGAAAAAACTTTGACCATTTTGGCCAAGGAGATTGCAAGTTCTGTAACGGATGCTGTTTTTTTATATTTTTTGCATTTTTTTCGCTAGGCGTAGCTGTTGCTACTTGATAGAAAGCTGTCTGTCGCAGGAGGATTTGATGGAAGACAGGCTCAGGAGGAGAAGGTTAAGAGTTGTTTTAGTGTGATGTTGTTTTTCACGAAGTAAGCGCAAAGTAAACCTTCGCTTTTGTGTAAGATGTTTTCATCCAGTGAATGACACTAGCATGCTATAATGTTCCTAATAAGAGTCGATAATGCAACCTGGAGATCAGCACTCCATACGCCCTACCACTCAGTGAATTGTAGGAGATTTGTGGTAGGCAGTTCAACAAGGTCCTTGATGATAGACTTCCTGCATACTACAAACTAAGATAGGAATGTTGATATCTATGCGTTATTGACCAGGCTTGATCGGTCTAGATGGCTAGAAATTGGCCAAGTTCTTTTTCTTTGCGTTTTTCTGGTTTGACGAAGTCGCCCAGGTGGCAAATTAGAACCCAGGATTCGCTTCATATAAGCAATATTAATAATAACTAATTCTTCTGCACAATGCTAAAGTCGTGCGTGTTTCCTTTTTTGAGGATTAAAACCAAATGTTGTCAAAGATATCTTTACACACACTCTCGTGAGTGGACAGGTGTATTGGTTGAAAGCTCTGTTATTCGAGAGTCACGTTTGTGGCTTCGCTGTAATTCCAAAGATCTCTTTATATACGCTCTCATGAGTTGACAGGTGTAATGGTTAAAAGCTCTGTTAGCGTAAAGTCTAGTTCGTTGCCTTGCTGTGATTTCAAATTGATGGTAGTTCTCTACCACCCTCTAATGTGATGATAATTACCATCCATATTATTTGTAGAAAATTTAAATCCGGATATGCTCAAAGCTAGACTTACTAAGATGTTGCTGTAGAGCTCCTTTGCTGGAAGATGTACAATGTATAAAATACATAATAATCTTTCCCCATCGTATCTGAGGCGGATCTTTACCAACACCTCAAATGTACACTCACACAATCTTAGAAATTCTGAGCTAAATTATTATGTCCCCAGACCCAGAACTGAGTCTGCAAAAGGGAGCCTACACTACAGAGGATCTGTTCTGTGGAATAGGATTCCTTCTGAGATTAAAAAACTGCCTAGTTTGAATGTTTTTAAAACTTCGTTTCATAGGAAAGATTTCTCTGATACACCATTGTAACTCTTATTATTCATGATATGAGTTTTTGTATTTTTAATATTATAGCAAATAGTTCCTTGTTACTCATGATATAAGTTTTTCTTTTGTTTTTGTATGTTTAACATTATAGTCAATAGTTCTTAAAGTATTTTAGTATAATTTAAACACGATTCCTAGGAAGACCATGTAAAATGATATGATTTCGTGTATAAATAAAGATTGATGATGATGATGTTTTCTTCCCCTTAATCAACCCCCCCTCCCCCCCCCCCCCCCGTTCATATCTACAAGGGACATGTTTTTCTGAATTTCATTTCAGTGTTGAATGTTATGACGTGGATACTGATCTGTGGAAATTAGTGTCTCCGCTGGTCGAGCATCGTAGTGGCGCAGGATCAACCTCGTTGAATGGCTTTGTGTATACCATCGGTGGATATGACGGCGAAACACAATTAAATAGTGTTGAAAGCTATAGCCCAGCCTCGGATATATGGATAACTGTTTCGCCTCTGATACACAGGAGAATTGCACTTAGTGCGGCTGTTTTGTGCGGGAAACTTTATGTAGTCGGAGGTTATGATGGAGAAGGGTTTTTGAACACTCTTGAGGAATACGTCCCTGAACAAGATTTCTGGAAGTTGGTTAGCAGTATGAACCTGGGACGTAGCGGAGCGGGAATTGTAATAGGTTGGAATCAATGATTGCAAAGGTTCTGCTTTGCCTCGCGCTGTATTGGCCTGGAATACTCGGGCGAACCTTTCAACCAATCAAATGCGGCATCAAAGCCAGTCACGACTCGGTCCCGCGCAAAGTGCCGACAATTTTGCGCTCCCATTGGCTCCCTTCGACTGAGGAATTTTTACCAGAGTGTCAAATCCCGGTCAGCACTGGGTTCTTTTCTTCCCCATAACCTCTCGACCGATCAAATATAAGCGCCCTTCATGTAGCTTGGTTTGCATTTTTGATACTCAGAAAAATTTCCCTACTAGAGGATACAGGACATATTTTTCACCATAGTTAATCGCAACGAATCCAAAATACAAACCGAAAAATAAAGAAGATGTGCTTACTCTCAAATGTGCGTTCTATTTTGACCTAGTGCTTTAATTTTCCAGTAATGGTTTATTACTTTACATTGAAAATATATGCTACCGAATCTCATCTATGTGGCCTATAAAATACGCTGCGGTTTGGCCATTAGTCAAAGTCCTCATTCAGCTTTCTTTAGCGTAGCTCTGTAAATGCCAGCAAGCCCCGGTTGTTCAAATGATGGATAGATTTATCCACTAGGGAGGAAGTGGATAGCGCCATCCATACTTTGAACAACCGATATGACGCCATGGGTAAAATTTATCCGCTGGATAGCGATTTATTCAGCGGATAAGAAGTTATCAATCCTTTGAACAACCGGGGCAGGTGTTTAAAATGCTTCGCAGCAAAAAGATCCGTGTGTATTATCAAGCATGTCTTTATCATCCTCATTTCAACTTCAGTTACGATGAAACAAAACCTCAAATACAATCAAGGACGCTTTCCAACTTGCTAAAATTCCTGATTCAGCCTATTGAAATCCAAGCACAACATGATCCACTAAAACATCAAACTTTGGCATTATTTCTTTTCCTTATCGGTTTGAGTGGAAATACTAGATCCATTTCTATCTCCATTTCTATTTCTATAACATGACTTCTTTTCCCAGTGTACTGTTGACTTCCTGGTAGGCTGAGCCATCGATTGGCTCACTGAAATCTGAAATCTTTTCCTAGTATTAATGTATCAAGCTAAATATGTTAAAATTTTGCTGTAAAATAAGTTTCTAATTGACTCTCCGCGACTTATCCTATTATTAACATATAAAAGTAAACACGTTGAAAATTTGAAGAAAAAAGTTTTCCAGTTCAGTCTCATGTTTCGACCTGATTGTACAGAGTCACACCTCAACTCACCCAGCCGAAGAAATAACTCTAGCATGCATTGCATGCCTATGATTTTACTGTTTGTCCAGTCCACTGTTTCTTCTTTTTACCTTGTTTGTTGCGATTATATTGAGCACTGTTTTCTTTTCATTGCCCTGTTTGGTAGTTTTGTTCAGTTGAATCTTCCGCGTGGCTCGGTCTCTCCTCTGATTAAATATTTCATTCAAATCTTGCACAATGCTTTTCTCGTCTCTGTTTGATTTCCAAGCTAATATCTACCTTACTGTTTGCTTCAACTTTAATTCTTTTCCTATATTAGAATCGAGCCCTCTGTTCTTCTCCTTAAGCCTTTAACTCCCATGAGTGACCAAGACAGAATTTCTCTTCACAATATCGACACAGAATCGAGCAGACAGGTGAGGAGAATAAAGAAGAAAACTCATTAAGGGGACTAAAAATTGATCCAATGCAAAATTCTCCAAATTGAAATCATAAGTATTTTATGGCAGACAATAGGGAGAATTACTAATGAGATCTTGGGAGTGAAAGGGTTAATTCTGGCTGATTGTCACGTTCATATCCTACGAACTGTTTGCACTCTTCTGTTTGACGTTAGTAACTCGCGCAATGTTTTCTCCTAATTTTATCTCAGTAATTCGCTCATTGTTTCTCTTCTTTGCTATTTGTTAATACTTTCCTTTTAGTATATTGCACTCTGTTTCTTCTCTTCTCCACTTAACTTTTAGATTAATATGTAGCGCCCTGTTCTCAAGCTGTTTGATTTTTGCGGTAATTCTCATGCATTTTTCTCTTCTCTGTCTGATTTTTACATAATTACCTTCTCTCTTGTTTTGGATTTTATCTTCAGTATCTCGGCACTTTTTGTTCCCTCCTCTGTTAGTTTGTTATGTTATCATTTCCTGCACCTGTGAACAGTCTTAATCACTCTTTAATGATCACGTGTGCGTTAAACGGTAGAATTGAAAAATTATAATGATTTAAATCAAGGATTAATTTTGAGTTTTGACGAAGCTTTGCTAACATTCTCACATTTTTATAAATTGAGCCTATTTCCTGCGTTCAGTTTTCCCATCCAAATTTATTGTAGTTCCCTATTGATAGCATACTTAAGAGATCAAACGACTTAATTGCAGGTTTCATCGTCGCTGCCTTTCGATTAAGCCATGTCTACAAAAGCACGCAAAATCTACTACTTGACTAAATCAAAAAAATTAAAATGTCTGCGCAAAGTAATACGAGTGTTCATTGAACGACAATGTTTAGGACGAAAAATCTTTGTGTAGGATCAGTAGTCACTCTGTTTCTTCTCCGCCTCGTTGTTGTCCTCCTCGAATTCTTCTTTCCTGAAAAAAATATTATAAATTTGTCACTATTTCATCTTTAAAGTAAACGTAACAGATTTTACAATTGAAGAAATTACTTTCTTCTTCAATGCCATTGGGTATGATTATCCAAACTTGTCGAACATACCATGCTTGATACGAAAGTGACTTTAAGATCGTCAATTTATTGTTATTTTTGTTGATTTTTTACAGATAAAGTGAACTTTTTCAGCTTCTCAAGTTACCTTCATAGTCATAACGTGTGGTATGGTATCAACCTTGAATAATTATTTCTGAGTATATTGCATACAAAAGAAACGCTAATTCAAAGCCAATTTTAGAAAGCCTTCCCTGGAAATATTCTGGCTCCGAGCACTAGTTAAAACAATTTCTTTTATTGGCATTTTATGGATGAAAGACAAAGACAAAAACAAACAACAAAATTAGGACAACTGAGTGAACTGAACAAGTTAAATGTGCTAATTGGTTTATCGTAGAAAATTGCCCATTCTAATCAGACTTACCCTTTTTTCATAAAATCAAATGTCACGTTATCCCCCATCAACACAAACGGAGCCCATTGGGAAGGTTTGGAGAATCCATTGCTTCTCAACCATTGAACGGCCTGGTGAAGAGATTCACTGGCACTTTCTCCACGTACGAGGTGTTTATAAAAATGTTCCATGAGCTTTGCCGTTGCTTTGTCTTCTATAGCCCACGATGCTACCAACACTGAACGTGCACCAGATGCTAAGAATGCTCGAGCGATTCCAATAACTCCTTCTTTTTTAATCAATCCACGCCCACTGTGACAACAGCTGAGTACTACCAGTTTAGCTCGCACTTGAACTCCTTCAATGTCGGACACTGTCAGGAGGTAGTCTTCCTCTTGTGGAGTACTGTTAGTAGTACATTGAGGAGAGAGGGCAATCTCTCCTCTTTCGGCATTTCCATGGGCGGCAAGATGTATCAGACTCACTGAAGGTATCGCTTGAAGAACCGCCTGCTTTGTTGCGCGACTTCCTAATAAAGGCTGAACACCCAGTAGTTGACCAACCATCTCCGCTTCCTTACTTGCACAGAACAATGGTGTAATGTCAATGACACGTCCATTGTATTGTACTTTGCCAACCGTAGGATCACCCACAACCAGTCCGCCAGTTTGACTGTGGTAGTCTGCTGGACATTCTTGAATGAGCCGGAGAGTTGTCAGTGAAGGGATGATGCGTATTCTGTACTTCTCCGATAAATACTTTCCGGTTTGTTCATCACGCAAGGCAGCAAATGGGACTCGGTACGAAAAACGATCCGGTACAATGATGATTTCGGGCTCTGTAAGCAAATCTTTCACAGGTGTGACGATCCATTTGTAGCACAAATGATGAGTTCTTCCGTTATCTTTGGTTCCGTCACCACGCAAATTTGCTTGGCTCTCTTCATGAAGAGATGTCGTCGCGTTGTCATCCAGCGATCGGTCTTCGCAGTTCGCTGCAGGTAAAACACCAAAGCATTTGGCACCCTTTTTGAAAACTCCTTCCACTTCGCAAACTTGCTCAGCAATAAGAGTGTCTATTTTCACTTCGTCTGTTTTTCGAAAGAAAATGTCTCCATTTGTTTTCAATACCCAGAGAAGAACTTGCCGATCTTCATACGAAATGTACAAAAACACACAGTTACTTTCTCTTCTCGCGATGTTTTCAATCCCGAACCATGATCGTGGATTAGCTGAGATGTAGCTTTCAGCGGAGTACTTGTCTGCCATGAGTTCTGCGAGGACTCTTGCTCGTCCCAGCTCCTCAACATAGAGAGCATCTCGAGATTTTCCCTTATCGCAAAGGAGTTGAGTGAGTAACTTGTAGGGAAGAGTACCACGTTGCTCCAGCAGAGAAATTTCAAATCCACTGTTTCCTTTCTGAAGAGTTCTGATTTGTTCATATTTTTCAATACCTTGGAGAAGATATTCCATTGCCTCCACAACCTCTGACTGCGATATCTTTAACATTGTAATAGAGAGAAGACTTTGAAATTCAATCATTTTGTCTCCAATTTGGCTGCTTATGGAGCAAGCTTTCTGTAAATAATATGCTGCCTTATCATATTCACCAAACGATTGAGATAGACGTCCAACGAGTAGGTATAGTTGTGCTTCGCACATTCTATTGCCACATTCTCTGCTGATTGTAAGCGCCTTCTCACAATGTTCTTTTGCCTTCTGACTGTCATTTACAGAATCCGAGACACGTGACAAACCTGCAAAAGCGGTGGCTTCAATTTCTCTGTTACCAATTGCAATACTGACGCCGACTGCTTTGTCAAAATGTTCTTCAGCTTTCCGATTTTTATTAAGATTGCTGTACACCGCTCCAAGATTTAAGTATGCTGCGCCTTCTTTTCTTCTGTCGCCAATTTCTATCGCGATGGCAAGTGCTTTCTCGTAATATTCTTTAGCATTCTGATATTCGCCAAGGGAATGAAACACATTTCCGAGGTTCCCGTATGCTGTTCCTTCTACTTCTCTGTCGCCAATTTCTATCGCGATGGCAAGTGCTTTCTCGTAATATTCTTTAGCATTCTGATATTCGCTAAGGGAATGAAACACATTTCCGAGGTTCCCGTATCTTCTTCCTTCTCCTCGTCTGTCGCCAATTTCTATCGCGATGGCAAGTGCTTTCTCGTGATATTCTTTAGCATTCTGATATTCGCCAAGGGAATGAAACACATTTCCGAGGTTCCCGTATCTTCTTCCTTCTCCTCGTCTGTCGCCAATTTCTATCGCGATGGCAAGTGCTTTCTCGTGATATTCTTTAGCATTCTGATATTCGCCAAGGGAATGAAACACATTTCCGAGGTTCCCGTAAGCTGTTCCTTCTACTTCTCTGTCGCCAATTTCTATCGCGATGGCAAGTGCTTTCTCGTAATATTCTTTAGCATTCTGATATTCGCCAAGGGAATGAAACACATTTCCGAGGTTCCCGTATCTTCTTCCTTCTCCTCGTCTGTCGCCAATTTCTATCGCGATGGCAAGTGCTTTCTCGTGATATTCTTTAGCATTCTGATATTCGCCAAGGGAATGAAACACATTTCCGAGGTTCCCGTATGTTGTTCCTTCTACTGCTCTGTCGCCAATTTCTATCGCGATGGCAAGTGCTTTCTCGTGATATTCTTTAGCATTCTGATATTCGCCAAGGGAATGAAACACATTTCCGAGGTTCCCGTATGTTGTTCCTTCTACTTCTCTGTCGCCAATTTCTATCGCGATGGCAAGTGCTTTCTCGTCATATTCTTTAGCATTCTGATATTCGCCAAGGGAATGAAACACATTTCCGAGGTTCCCGTATCTTCTTCCTTCTCCTCGTCTGTCGCCAATTTCTATCGCGATGGCAAGTGCTTTCTCGTGATATTCTTTAGCATTCTGATATTCGCCAAGGGAATGAAACACATTTCCGAGGTTCCCGTATGTTGTTCCTTCTCCTCGTCTGTCGCCAATTTCTATCGCGATGGCAAGTGCTTTCTCGTAATATTCTTTAGCATTCTGATATTCGCCAAGGGAATGAAACACATTTCCGAGGTTCCCGTATCTTCTTCCTTCTCCTCGTCTGTCGCCAATTTCTATCGCGATGGCAAGTGCTTTCTCGTGATATTCTTTAGCATTCTGATATTCGCCAAGGGAATCAAACACATTTCCGAGGTTCCCGTATGCTATTCCTTCTCCTTCTCTGTCGCCAATTTCTATCACGATGGCAAGTGCTTTCTCGTGATATTCTTTAGCATTCTGATATTCGCCAAGGGAATGAAACACATTTCCGAGGTTCCCGTATGTTGTTCCTTCTCCTCGTCTGTCGCCAATTTCTATCGCGATGGCAAGTGCTTTCTCGTGATATTCTTTAGCATTCTGATATTCGCCAAGGGAATGAAACACATTTCCGAGGTTCCCGTATGTTCTTCCTTCTCCTCGTCTGTCGCCAATTTCTATCGCGATGGCAAGTGCTTTCTCGTGATATTCTTTAGCATTCTGATATTCGCCAAGGGAATGAAACACATTTCCGAGGTTCCCGTATGTTGTTCCTTCTACTTCTCTGTCGCCAGGGAATGAAACACATTTCCGAGGTTCCCGTATGTTGTTCCTTCTACTGCTCTGTCGCCAATTTCTATCGCGATGGCAAGTGCTTTCTCGTGATATTCTTTAGCATTCTGATATTCGCCAAGGGAATGAAACACATATCCGAGGTTCCCGTATGTTGTTCCTTCTAATTCTCTGTCGCCAATTTCTATCGCGATGGCAAGTGCTTTCTCGTGATATTCTTTAGCATTCTGATATTCGCCAAGGGAATGATACACATTTCCGAGGTTCCCGTAAGCTGTTCCTTCTACTTCTCTGTCGCCAATTTCTATCGCGATGGCAAGTGCTTTCTCGTGATATTCTTTAGCATTCTGATATTCGCCAAGGGAATCAAACACATTTCCGAGGTTCCCGTATCTTCTTCCTTCTCCTCGTCTGTCGCCAATTTCTATCGCGATGGCAAGTGCTTTCTCGTGATATTCTTTAGCATTCTGATATTCGCCAAGGGAATGAAACACATTTCCGAGGTTCCCGTATGTTCTTCCTTCTCCTCGTCTATCGCCAATTTCTATAGTGATGGCAAGAGCTTTCTCGTGATATTCTTTAGCATTCTGATATTTACTGAGGCTATTATAGACATTTCCAAGTCTCGCATTAGTCTGTGCTTCTTTTCTTCTGTGACCTGTTGTTTTCAAGATGGTGAGTGCGCATTTAAAGAGTTGCTTTGCCTCTACAAACCGGCTTTGTGCTTCATATTTGTCCCCTAGTTCTATGTTTAGTCTCCAAGCCTGGTTAAATGTGTCAAGAAGTTTGGTGGCATGTCTTCTCGCATCCGTGTAACCAGAGATGGCATAGTACGCATTGAATAGTACATCGGAGGTATCAAGGTGACTACCAGAGTCAAGGTTTTGAAGTAGAATCACACATTCATTGCATAACTCAGTCGCTTGTAGGCCTCGATCAGTGTTCAGAAGAAATATGACGACATTTAAACCTATCTGGACTGATTTTAGGATTTCTGTAGCGTCACTCATAACGGCTCTCCTGTTTTTTGTCGTGAGAAAGAATCAACCAAAAAGGGAAGCTTAAAAAGTAACACTGATAAATGTTCGAGTTTTTAAACATGACGCGGGAATTTTCCAAGAAGTTCATACGTGAAACACGATCAGGATCCTCACTCTGCTGCCCTTCAAAAACCAGGGACTAACTAAGCTCTGATTTTCATTGTTATTTGTTTCAAAATCGAGGCAAATCAACATATCTTGAATCGATCCGGAGATATCCATCTACGTAACGCACATGCAGCCCCAAGCTCCAGCTGTGAGATGATCATCTTGCGCAATAACAGACGGTCATGGCGGAATTTTAAGAGTTTGTATGGGAATATTTACGACCGCTCTAAGGAATTAAAAAATACGTCAAATTCTCGATAAAACCACTTCACCTTACTTCCACAGCGCATCACTTGTAATCTGACCGCTTACTTTGATAAAAAGAACCCATTTTAGCGAGTTGTCCATTTCGAGGTCTTATACTTACATAAGAAAAAACCTCAAAATTGACAACTCGCTAAAATGGGTTCTTTTCATTAAAGGAAGCGGTCTAATAATTCCGCCTTGACAGTTATTGCGCAAGATGTTCATCTCACAGCTGGAGCTTGGCCACCTGTGTATGACGTAGATCTAGTTTCGTTGCGTGGTGGAAAAATTTGATGGACATAAATCCAAGAAAAAAAATCACATTCTACAATTAAACGAAGTATAGAACTGTTCAGTTGAGCCTAGATGAGGATATTTGTTCAAGAGTTGTGTTGATATTTCTAACCGTTTGTCCCATGGCGATCAAGCCGGCATGTCAGTCTTAGGAACTCGCATAATTAATTTGAGACAAATTCGACCCAACGTTTCAACCGCTTACATGATGCTTTGTTTCTCAGACGAAGGAAAATATTTCTATTTCATTCAGCTACATACGCGTTATTTCAGTAAGTCATATACCAATTTCTCCAAATTTTTTGTTTCATAAAATAGTAAAGTCAATTTCTCCAAACTTTTTGTTTCGTAAAATAGTAAAGTCAATTTGATTCATGGAAAATGAAACCGAGGAAGCAATAAAAATGCAGAAATTAAAAAAAAAACGAACAGCTCACCTCTTGGAAACAGAAGATGCCTTTTACTATGGTGCCTTAAAGCGTGACTAATGAAAACAAAATTAAGAAAATGAAATGAAATGAGACTTTCCCAGAAAAACAAACGTAAATGGAAATAGCTGGTGTAATAACGTTTTACTCGCACGGTTATTGAGAAAAAATCATCAAAATAGAAAACAGACCTAAGATGGGAGGAAAATTGTTTCCAAGTTGCTTATAAGATTTATCAAATAACACACGGGATCTTCTAAGATTCCATCATCTCAGAAGTGATGAACATGTAGTTTCTCCTTACAATATCAATGTACACTTAATGTATGGTCCTGAGGGAAACATTTAGTTGTTTTCCCGAGATTCCAACCAGAAAACAAAAGAGTCCAACAAGAAAACAAAAGATTCCAACAGGAAAAGAAGAGTCCAACAAGAAAACAAAAGAGTCCAACAAGAAAACAAAAGAGTCCAACAAGAAAGCAAAAGAGTCCAACAATAAAACAAAAGAGTCCAACAAGAAGACAAAAGAGCCGAACAAGAAGACAAAAGAGTCCAATAAGAGAACAAATAAGTCCAACAAAAACACAAAAGAGTCCAACGAGAAAACAGAAGAGTCTAACAAAAAAAAAAGAGTCTTACAAGAAGACAAAAGTGTCCAACAAGAAGACAAACGAGTCTAACAAGAAAACAAGAGCCGAAAAAGAAGACAAAAAAGTCTAACAAGAAGACAAACGAGTCTAACAACAACAAAAAAAGAAAAGAGTTCAACAATAAAACAAAAAAATGGAACAAGAAAGCAAAAGAGTCCAACAAGATAACAAGAGTCCAACAAGAGAACGAAAGAGTCCAACAAGAAAACAAAAGAGTCCAACAAGAAAACAAGAGACCAACAAGAACACAAAAGTCCAACAAGAAAAGCAAGAAGACAAACGAGTCTAACAGGAAAAAAAAAGAGTCCAACAAGAAAAGAAGAGTCCAACAAGAAAAAAAAAGATTTAAGAAGAAAACAAGAGGGTCTAACAAGAGAACAAGAGTCTAACAAGAAAACAAGAGTCTAACAAGAAGAAAAGAGTGTCTAACAAGAAAACAAAAGAGTTGAACAAGAAAACAAAGGAGTCCAACAAGAAAACAAGAATCCAACAGAACACAAAAGAGTCCAACGAGAAAACAGAAGATTCTGACAAAAAAAAGACTCTTACAAGAAGACAAAAGTGTCCAACAAGAAGACAAACGAGTCTAACAAGAAAAAAAGAGCCGAAAAAGGAAAAAAAAGAGTCCAACAAGAAAAGAAAAGAGTCGAACAAGAAGACAAACGAGTCTAACAAGAAAAAAAAGGGCCAACAAGAAAACAAGAGTCTAACAAGAAAAAAAGACAGTCTAACAAGAGAACAAACGTCTAACAAGAAAAAAAGAGTCTAACAAGAAGAAAAGTGTCTAAAAAGATAACGAAAGAGTTGAACAAGAAAACAAAGGAGTCCAACAAGAAAACAAAAGAGTCTAATAAGAACACAAAAAAGTCCAAAGAGAAAACAGAAGAGTTTAACAAAAAGAAGAGTCTTACAAGAAAAAAAAAGAGTCCCACAAGAAGACAAACGAGTCTAACAAGAAATCAAGAGTCCAACAAGAAGACAAAAGAGTGCAACAAGAACACAAACGAGTCAAACAAGAGAAAAAAAGAGTCCAACAAGAAAAGAAAAGAGTCCAACAAGAAAACAAAGGAGTCCAACAAGAAAGCGAAAGAGTCCAATAAGAAAGCAAAAGAGTCCAACAAGAAGACAAAGGAGTCCAACAAGAAAACAGAAGAGTCCAACAAGAAAGCAAAAGAGTCCAACAAGAAAGCAAAAGAGTCCAACAAGAAAGCAAAAGAGTCCAAAAAGAAACCAAAAGAGTCCAACAAGAAAGCAAAAGAGTCCAACAAGAAAACAAACGAGTCTAACAAAAAAAAAAGAGTCCAACAAAAAAAAAAAGTGCAACAAGGAAAGAAAAGAGTCCAACAAGAAAACAAAGGAGTCCAACAAGAAAAAAAAAGAGTCCGACCAGAAAGAAAAAGAGTCCAACAAGAAAGCAAAAGAGTCCAACAAGAACACAAAGGAGTCCAACAAGGAAAGAAAAGAGTCCAACAAGAACACAAAGGAGTCCAACAAGAAAGCAAAAGAGTCCAACAAGAAAGCAAAAGAACCTACCAAGAAACCAAAAGAGTCCAACAAGAAAGCAAAAGAGTCCAATAAGAAAGCAAAAGAGTCCAATAAGAAAGCAAAAGAGTCCAACAAGAAAACAAAAGAGTCCAATAAGAAAGCAAAAGAGTCCAACAAGGAAACCAAAGAGTCCAACAAGAAAGCAAAAGAGTCCAACAAGAAAGCAAAAGAGTTCAGCAAGAAAACAAAAGAGTCTAACAAGAAAGCAAAAGAGTCCAACAAGAAAGCAAAAGAGTCCAGCAAGAAAAACAAAAGAGTCCAGCAAGAAAACAGAAGAGTCTAACAAGAAAACAAAAGAGTCAACCAAGAAAACAAAAGAGTCCAACATGAAAGCCAAAGAGTTCAACAAGAAAGCAAAAGAGTCCAACAAGGAAGCAAAGGAGTCCAACAAGAAAACAAAAGAGTCCAACAAGAAAACAAAAGAGTCCAACAAGAAAACAAAAGAGTCCAGCAAGAAAACAAAATAGCCGAACGAGAAAACAAAACAGTCCAAGAAGAAAGCAAAAGGGTCCAAAGAGAAAACAAGAGAGTCCAACAAGAACACAAAAGAGCTGAACAAGAAAACAATTAAGTCGAACAAGAAAACAAAAGAGTCCAGAAAGAAAGCAGAAGAGTCCAAGAAAAAAACAAGAGTCTAGCAAGAAGACAAAAGAGTCCAACAAGAAAACAAGAGTGAAGCAAAAAGACAAAAGAGTCCAAGAAGAAAACAAAAGAGTCTTACAAGAAGGCAAGAGAATCCAACACGAAAACAAAAGCGTCCAACAAGAAAGCAAAAAAGCCGAACAAGGAAAGAAAAGAGTCCAAAAAGAAAACAGAAGAGTCTAACAAGAAAACAAAAGAGTCCAACAAGAAAGCAAAAGAGTCCAACAAGAAAACAAGAGTCTAACAAGAAAACAAAAGAGTCCAACAAGAAAGCAAAAGAGTCCAACAAGAAAACAAGAGTCTAGCAAGAAGACAAAAGAGTCCAACAAGAAAACAAGAGTCTAACAAGAAAACAAAAGAGTCCAACAAGAAAACAAAAAATTCCAACAAGAAAACAAGAGTCCAATAAGAAAACAAAAGAGTCTATGGAAAAAACAAAACAGTCTAACATGAAGACAAAAGAGTCCAACAAGAAAACAAAAGAGTCCAACAAGATAACAAGACAGTCTAACAAGAAAACAAAAGAGTTGAACAAGAAAACAATGGGGTCCAACAAGAAAACCATAGAGTCTTACAAGAGAACAAAAGGGTCCAACAAGAAAACAAGAGCCCAACAAGAAAACAAAAGAGTCCAACATGAAAACAAAAGAGTCCAACAAGAAAACAAGAGTCCAACAAGAAAAAAAAAGAGTCCAACAAGAAAACAATATACTCTTACAAGAGAACAAAAGGGTTCAACGAGAAAACAAAAGAGTCCAACAAGAAAACAAGACCCCAACAAGAAAGCAAAAGACTCCAACAAGAAAACAAAAGAGTCTGTTTAGAAAACAAGAGAGTCCAACAAGAAAACAAAAGAGTCTGTTTAGAAAACAAGAGAGTCCAACAAGAAAACAAAAGAGTCTAACAAGAAAACAAAGAGTCCAATAAGAAAACAAGAGAGTCCAACAAGAAGACTAAAGAGTCCAACAAGAAAACAAAAGATTCGAACAAGAAAAAAAATAATTCCAACAAGAAAACAAAACTAACTACTTTCCCGAGGGACCATACATCAAGTGCTTTGTGATATATTTAGACCCCTTCAACAATCGTTTGGGAAAATCATGCTGTTGTTGCAGGCAGCAACTGCAAAATTGTATCCCGGTCGGAATACATTTGAATTTGATCAGGGGCACGCGATCAAGAATTAACCAATCACAGTGCTCGTTTTTTGTAGGGAAAGTCTAAGTATGTAACAATATACCATAAAGCAATGCTAAAAGTAAACAGACTTATCAATCAGAGGGTGTTATCTTCATGAGTGGCAAGTTTCCATCCACAACATGTCAACGCATAATGTTTATGAAATAATCTTTTAGTCGCTCACCTTTAAAAACTAAAAGATCTCTGAATAGTTAGGAGACCAATCACGAAACTGATATAAAAAGCAATGAAGAATACGAAGAGCTACTGTAAGATTGAATAGGAAAATTATCGGTTAAAAGTAATCATTATAGACCTAATAAGGATAGAACTTGCATTACAGCTTGCTCATAAGAGATCTCCAAAAATACTGGAGCTCACATATCATTGATATGAGTTTGATGGTTTTAACTTTGCTTTGCTCGTTTTTTAAAGCCATCAAGTTACAGAAGTGAGAATCGTGTTGTTTCTCTTTCCAATATCAATATATCATTCGGTGAACAAGAGACGAGAATACTTATCAGCTGAGGGTTTTTTCTTTCTACAACATTAAATTCTCCCTACTGACAAGCAAGGTAATGTGAGGGAGCTAGAAGGAAGAGTTGCTGATAAGATCATAAATTTAAAAGTTAAATTATTATTTTGCAGTCCAAATCAAAACTTTATTCCAATTTGTATGCTCTCCACAAATACTATTAGATTGTTTGGAATTACAACTCTTTCTTATCACTGAATTTGCTACATTTACTGAACCAGAAATATATTTTTTTCGAAGTGGAAAAAGAATAACTATTACTAAATCTATTTTTTTTGCTGGTAACCCTTTCAAAAATAAATACGCTTTGTTTGGGTGATGAGACCAAAAGTGGCGAGAAACAGAGATAAATACATGAAGGTCGTGTGAGAACAAAGTGCTAAGTTTGATCGGTCTAAGGCAAGAAACTATAAACTGCAGTTGAAAACCTCTTGGTGTTAGATATATCCATATGACTTTCTGTTTCTCTCATAGCGTCGCTGAAAAAACGTTGAAGCGCTTTTCTTTCCACATCAAAAATCGCTGTCCTTGAATTCAAAATTTCTGTTGCGCCTGATTTGAGCGGGCACCGAAAACATTTTTTAAATAAAAAAAAAGAGAGAGAGAGATGGGACTGTAAACTAATATTTTCTTTATTTTTACTGCTTACTCTTGAACAAAGAGTTTTATCTTGTTTCGTACTCTGATCGAATGACTGAGGAAGCCGAGAGTTAAAAACTGAAATAATGCTTTCCTTGCAAAACAGAGATGAATGACAATCTGACAAGAGTGAAAAAAGGTAACAGCTTCATCGGTGAAACTAAGAATCGTTTAGAAAACCTAAAACAGAACTACGTCGCTTTCTAAGTTTCCCGTAATTTAAATAAAAAAACGTGACATGGTCATGTTCTTTTTCTTTAAATATTTCAGATTTAAGAATCTGATTTTCCGGTTCATTCATCGCGTATCTGCTTACTCTTTCACTCCCAGACTATGACACCAAAGGATTGTTTAACGTGCAATTTCTCCCTACAGTATCAATATATTCTTCAGCCAACAGTTTTGGAGAATAAAGGAACTTATCAGCTGGACGGTGTCACACGCAAGAGGAAGGAGAATATGAACCTTTTTGTGCACATCAGGAACAAAATTTTATTCACACAGCGCGGAATTTTAATTCACGCACATTAAACAATCGAGCAAATGACGATAGTCTTCTACATGATTCAACAGCGCGGTAGGCTTCGGACGTTAATAACAGGTTACACATGCTCTCATTACCTTTGTATCGCACACTGAGCCTCTAATTGAATATATCTTACGCCAGTTTTAAGCAATATAAAGGAAGAAAAAAACAGAGAGATATCTCTTTACTTCAGAGAAGAAAGCTACAGTCGCCCCACCATCCACCCCACGATGAATATTTGCATCCTAAAAAATCTACCAGAATCACCCCCACGGGGAGGATTTGTCTTATCGTCAGTTTTGCCGATGGTTTAAATCTGCCGCACGTATGATAATCGGAAATTTTGAAAAATCCCGCGTATATTTTGAAGTTGTTTCCGCCATTGTTCCAAAGTAGCCATATACGGTCATTGTTGATCGTTTAACAAAGCCTGCTGTAAGCTAAGCTGATCAGCTTTTCTTGACACGTCAAATGGACGCAACACTTTATTCTCTAAAAATATTTACTGAGATATTTGTTATATTTGCACAGGAGACTTGCAAAGGCCGTTCAGGAACCTGAAAATCAATCGCTCACCATCCTCTCCACAAATTAGGCACACAGGATTCAATTATCAAACAGACTAGATTTCCCCGCCTCGAATTAATTTGAAATTTAGCAATACTGTGCGATTTGTGTATACTCTATGTTTTAACTGACACTGAAAAACGTTAAGCTACTTATGAAGACCAAGGAAACAACATTAAAAGAGCCGGTCCAAACGGAGATTTTATTGAAGTCAAGATTAAAGCAAAAAGTCTTTGCTAAAATCTAAGATTATTTGGAGATTAAATCCTCTGGCTTTGAATGTCCAGCGCAAAACATTTCAGTTTTGTAAAGCGGGAGAGATTGTTTCGAAATTATTTTTTTACTACTAATCTTTTACACAAGAAGCTTGTTATGTTTGATATTCTAGTCGTATGACTGATGAAAGAAAAAGCAAGAAACCGAAATAAGACTTCCCTTGAAAATAGCTATTGTAAGAAATACGTGAAACCTTCCGTAAAATAGAAGTGAAATGGGTGAAAAAAATTGATGAACCGAAGAGGGAAAAACGGTTACCTCTTAAAAAGATTGAGCTCGATTTGTAAAGAACACAAAAAGAGACCGTTCAGGAACTTGAAAATCAATCGCTCATCATCCTCTCCATAAATTAAGCACACAGGGTTCAATTATCAAACAGACTAGATTTCCCCGCCTCCAATTCATTTGAAATTTAGCAATACGGTGCGATTTGTGCACACTTTGCGTTTTAACTGACACTGAGAAACGGTAATCTACTTATGAAGGCCAAGAAAACAACATTAGAAGAGCCGGTCCAACATAGATTTTATGAGGAGACGCAACACTTCATTCTCTAAAAATATTTCCCGCCTGAGATATTCGTTACATTTGCAAAGGAAACTTAGTAAGATCATGGAAGTTAATGGCCTAAAATTGAGTTCCTCGTTTTATTTTGCAGACTATGTGAAGTTAAAGTCAAGTTTTAAGCAACAAATTTTTGCCAAAATCTAAGATTATTTGGAGGTTAAATCCTCTGGCTTTGAATGTCCAGTGCAAAACATTTCAGTCTTGTAACGCGGGAGAGATTGTTTCTAAATTTATTTTATTACTACTAACCTTTGACACAAGAAGCTTGTCTTGTTTGATATTCTAGTCGTATGACTGATGATACCAAAAGGGAGAAACCGAAATACGACTTCCCCTGCAGAACAAAGATGAATGCAAGCAGTTATTGTAAGAAAGACGCGAAAGCTTCTATAAAATAGAGGTAAAATGGGTGAATAAAAAAATTTATGAATCGAATAGGGAAAAACGGTTACCAAATATAAAGATTGAGCTCGATTTGTACAGAACACAAAAAAAGGCCGCTCGGGAACCTGAAAATCAATCACTCATCATCTTCTCCATAAATTAAGTGCACAAGTTATCAAACAGACTAGAATTATCACCCCGCCTTGAAATTTAGCAATACTGTACGATTTGTATATACTCTGCGCTACAACTGACAATGAAAAATGTTAAGCTACTTAGGACGGCCAAGGAAACAACAGTAGACGAGCCGGGGCCAAACGAAGATTTTATGAGAAAAAGAATTTCTGCACATGAGATGAACATTTTCATGAAAATAGTTTCAATTCTGAATGGCCTTATTTTTTACCCATTGTTTACATCGGGAACACTAACAACGGCTACCATCTTTCTGGATCTTAAAACTTGTTTTGCCGAAGATGACTGACCCCGCGCGAAAAATCCAGTGTGTACATGATATTAACATTTATAAACTTCTCATGACGTTTATGGGCACAAATTAAGCATGCCTTTTTGATTGAATTCACACAAGCGGTTTGATTGTTAACCAACTGATGATTGGGCATGAATGAAACGAATTTGACTCAACACGGCAGAAGTACCGATGTAAATGCGTCACATGTTCTCTATCTAAGGGATAAGAAGAAAACTTTGAAAAAAAGAGGGAACTTATTAAGAACGACGTCCTTCAAAGGCAGTTCATGTCATGTAAGAATATTAATCAAAATAATAATGGTCTGTATAAAAGCAGCTCTGATCATAAAAGGGCTGGAATATGAATTTAAATGAAAACATGAGTTTTTAAAACATTTTTAAAACATTTTTTTAAACATGATTTCAGGTTTAAAAATCTGATTTTCCCGATCATACATCGCGTCTCTGCTTTTACTCTTTCACTCTTAGAATATGACAACAATGAATTGTTTAACGTACAATTTCTCCTTACGGTATCAATATATTTTTCAGCCAACAGTTTGGAGAGTAAAGAAACTTATCAGCTAGACGGCTTCGAATTGATGCAACACTTCATTCTCTAAAAATATTTCCTGAGATATTTATTATATTTGCAAAGGAGACTTAGTAAGATCGTGGAAGTTAAAGGCCTAAAATTGAGTTCATCATTTTATTTTGCAGACTATGATCAGTTAAAGTCAAGTTTTAAGCAACAAATCTTTGCCAGAATCTAAGATTATTTGGAAGTTAAATCCTCTGGCTTTGAATGTCCAGTGCAAAACATTTCAGTTTTGTAAAACGGGAAAGATTGTTTCTAAATTTATCTTTTTACTACTAATCTTAAGAAGCTTGTCTTGTTTGATATTCTAGTCGTATGACTGATGAAGCCAAAGGCAAGAAACCGAAATAAGACTTTCTCTGCAAAACAAAGATAATGCAAATAGCTATTGTGAGAAAGATCTGACACCTTCCGTAAAATAGAGGTAAAATGGGTGAAAAACGGTTACCAAGTATAAAGATTGAGCTCGATTTGTACAGAACAACAAAAAGGCCGTATAGGAACATGAAAATCAATGGCTTGTCAACTTCTCCATAAATTAACCAGGCAAGGTTAAATTATCAAACAGACTAGATTTTCCCGCCTTGAATTAATTTTAAATCTAGCAGTACTGTGAGATTTGTATATACTCTTCGTTACAACTGACACTGAAAAACGTTAAGCAAGTTAGGACGGCCAAGGAAACAACATTAGACGAGCTAGACCAAATGGAGATTTTATAGGAAGAAGAATTTCTTCTCATGTGATGAACATTTTCATGAAAACAGTTCTAATTTCCAATGGCCTTATTTCACCCTTTGTTTACATTGGGAACACTAAAAACGACTACCATCTTTCTGGATCTTAAAACTTGTTTTGCCGAAGATAATTTAGCCCGCGCGAAAAATGCAATGTGTACATGATATTAACATTTATAAAACATTCATGACGTTTATGGGCACCAATTAAGCATGTCTAGTTGATTAAATTCACCCAATTGGTTCCCCGCGCGAAAAATGCAATGTGTACATGATATTAACATTTATAAAACATTCATGACGTTTATGGGCACGAATTAAGCATGTCTAGTTGATTAAATTCACCCAATTGGTTTGATTGTTAACCAACTGATGGTAGGTATGAATGCAACGAATTTGATTCAACACGGCAGAAGTACCGATGTTGATGCGTCACATGTTCTTTATCTAAGGGATAAGAAGAAAACATTGAAAAAAAGAGGGAACTTATTAAGAACGGCGTCCTTCTAAGGCAATTCATGTCGTGAAAGAATATTAATCAAAATAATTATAGTCTGTGTAAGAGCAGCTCTGATCATTAAAGCGCTGGAATATGAATTTAAATGAAAACGTGAGTTTTTAAAACATTTTTAAAACATTTTTAAAACATTTTTAAAACATTTTTAAAACATTTTTAAAACATTTTTTTAAACATGATTTCAGGTTTAAAAATCTGATTTTCCCGACCATACATCGCGTCTCTACTTTTAATCTTTTACTCTAAGAATATGACACCAAAGAATTGTTTAACGTACAATTTCACCCTACAATATCAATATATTCTTCAGCCAACAGTTTTGGAAAATAAAGAAACTTATCAGCTGGACAACGTCAAATTGATGCAATTCTTCCTTCTCTAAAAATATTTCCTGAGATATTTGTTATATTTGCAAAGGAGACTTAGTAAGATCATGGAAGCTAAAGGCCTAAAATTGAGTTCATCATTTTATATTGCAGACTATGATCAGTTAAAGTCAAGTTTTAAGCAATAAATCTTTGCCAGAATCTAAGATAATTTCAAGGCTAAATCCTCTGGCTTTGAATGTCCAGTGCAAAACATTTCAGTTTTGTAAAACGGGAAAGATTGTTTCTAAATTTATTTTTTTACTACTAATCTTTTGCACAAGAAGCTTGTCTTGTTTTATATTCGAGTCGTATGACTGATGAAACTAAAGGCAAGAAACCGAAATAAGACTTTCTTTGCAAAACAAATATAAATGCAAATAGCTATTGTAAGAAAGACGTGAAACCTTCTTTAAAATAGAGGTAAAATAGGTGAAAAACGGTTACCAAGTATAAAGATTGAGCTCGATTTGTACAGAACAACAAAAAGGCCTTATAGGAACATGAAAATCAATGGCTTGTCAACTTCTCCATAAATTAACCACGCAAGGTTAAATTATCAAACAGACTAGATTTTCCCGCCTTGAATTAATTTTGAATCTAGCAGTATTGTGAGATTTGTATATACTCTTCGTTACAACTGACACTGAAAAACATTAAGCAACCTAGGACGGCCAAGGAAACAACATTAGACGAGCTGGACCAAATGGAGATTTTATAAGAAGAAGAATTTCTTCACATATGATGAACATTTTCATGAAAACAGTTCTAATTTCCAATGGTCTTATTTCACCCGTTGTTTACATTGGGAACACTAAAAACGACTACCATCTTTCTGGATCTTAAAACTTGTTTTGCCGAAGATAATTGACCCCGCGCGAAAAATGCAATGTGTACATGATATTAACATTTATAAAACATTCACGACGTTTATGGGCACGATTTAAGCATGTCTAGTTGATTAAATTCACCCAATTGGTTTGATTGTTAACCAACTGATGATAGGTATGAATGAAACGAATTTGATTCAACAAGGGCAGAACTGAGTACCGATGTTAATGCATCAGACGTTCTCTATCTAAGGGATAAGACGAAAATTTTGAAAAAAAAGAGGGAACTTATTGAAGTCAAGATTAAAGCAAAAAATCTTTGCTAAAATCTAAGATTATTTGGAGGTTATATCCTCTGGCTTTGAATGTCCAGTGCAAAACATTTCAGTTTTGTAAAACGGGAAAGATCGTTTCTAAATTTAATTTTATTTACTACTAACCTTTTTTACGTAAGAAGCTTGTCTTGTTTGATATTCTAGTCGTATGACTGATGAAACCAAAGGCAAGAAACCGAAATAAAACTTTCTCTGCAAAACAAGGATAATTGCAGATAGCTATTGTAAGAAAGACGTGAAACCTTCTGTAAAATAGAATTAAAATAGGTGAAAAACGGTTACCAAGTATAAAGATTGAGCTCCATTTGTACAGAACAACAAAAAGGCCGTATAGGAACTGAAAATCAAAGGCTTGTCAACTTCTCCATAAATTAAGCACGTAAGGTTAATTTATCAAACAGACTAGATTTTCCCGCCTTGAAGTAATTTAAAATCTAGCAATACTGTGCGATTTGTATATACTCTGCGTTACAATTGACACTGATAAACGTTAAGCAAGTTAGGACGGCCAAGGAAACAACATTAGACGAGCAGGACCAAATGGAGATTTTATAAGAAGAATTTCTGCTCATGTGATGAACATTTTCATGAAAACAGTTTCAATTTCCAATGGCCTTATTTCACCCATTGTTTACATTGGGAACACTAAAAACGGCTACCATCTTTCTGGATCGTAAAACTTGTTTTACAGAGGAAAACTGACCCCGCGCGAAAAATCTAATGTGTACATGATATTAACATTTATAAACTTCTCATGACGTTTAGGGGCACAGATTAAGCATGAATATTTGATTAAATTCACACAAGTGGTTTGATTGTTAACCAACTGATGGAGAGGTGTGAATGAAATGAACTTGAATCAACACAGAAGAAGTACCGATGTTAATGCGTTAGATGTTCTTTATCTAAGGGATAAGAAGAAAACTTTGAAAAAAAGGGGAACTTTTTAAGAACAACGTCCTCCTAAGGCAATTCACGTCGTGTAAGAATATTAATCAATATAATAATGGTCAGTGTAAGAGCAGCTCGGATCATAAAAGCGCTGGAATATGAATTTAAATGAAAACATGATTTTTTTGAAACATTTTTAAAACATTTTTTTAAACATGATTTCAGATTTAAAAATATGATTTTCCCGATCCTATATCGTGTCTTTGCTTTTACTCTTTCACTCTGAGAATATGACACCAAAAATTTGTTTAACGTGCAATTTCTCCCTACAGTATCAGTATATTCTTCAGCCAACAGTTTTGGAAAATAAAGAAACTTATCAGCTGGACGGCGTTAAATTGATGCAACACTTCTTTCTCTAAAAATATTTCCTGAGATATTTGTTACATTTGCAAAGGAGACTAAGTAAGATCATGGAAGCTAAAGGCCTAAACTTGAGTTCATCATTTTATTTTGCAGACTATGATCAGTTAAAGTTAAGTTTTAAGCGACAAATCTTTGCCAGAATCTAAGATAATTTGAAGGCTAAATCCTCTGGCTTTGAATTTCCAGTGCAAAACATTTCAGTTTTGTAAGGCGGGAAAGATTGTTTCTAAATTTATTTTTTTATTACTAACCTTTTGCACAAGAAGCTGGTCTTGTTTGAAATTCTAGTCGTATGACTGATGAGACCAAAGGCAAGAAACCGAAATACGACTTCCCCTGCAAAACAAAGATAAATGCAAATAGCAATTGTAAGAAAGACCTGAAAACTTCTGTAAAATTGAAGTAAAATGGGTGTAAAGCGGTTACCAAGTATAAAGATTGAGCTCGGTTTGTACGTAACAACAAAAAGGCCGTATAGGAACCTGAAAATCAAAAGGCTTGTCAACTTCTCCATAAATTAAGCACACAAGGTTAAATTATCAAACAGACTAGATTTTCCCGCCTTGAATTAATTTGAAATTTAGTTATACTCTGCGATTTTTATATACTCTGCGTTACAACTGACACTGATAAACGTTGAGCAAGTTAGGACGGCCAAGGAAACAACATTAGACGAGCTGGATCAAATGGAGATTTTATAAGAAAAAGAATTTCTGCTCATGTGATGAACATCTTCATGAAAACTGTTTCAATTTTGAATGGCCTTATTTCACCCGTTGTTTACATTGGGAACACTAAAAACGGCTGCCATCTTTCTGGATCTTAAAACTTGTTTTGCCGAAGATAATTGACCCCGCGCGAAAAATACAATGTGTACATGATATTAACATTTATAAACCTTTCATGACGTTTATGGGCACATATTAAGCATGTCTGTTTGATGAAATTCACAAAACTTGTTTTGCCGAAGATAATTGACCCCGCGCGAAAAATACAATGTGTACATGATATTAACATTTATAAACCCTTCATGACGTTTATGGGCACGAATTAAGCATGTCTATTTGATTAAATTCACCCAAGTGGTTTGATTGTTAATTAACTGATGGATAGATATGAATAAAACGAATTTGACTCAACACGGCAGAAGTACCGATGTTAATGCGTCAGATGTTCTTTATCTAAGGGATAAGAAGAAAACTTTGAAAAAAAGAGGGAACTTATTATTAAGAACGACGTCCTTCTAAGGCAATTCATGTCGTATAAGAATATTAATCAAATAATAATGGTCTGTGTAAGAGCAGCTCTGATCATAAAAGCGCTGGAATATGAATTTAAATGAAAACATGAGTTTTTAAAACATTTTTAAATCATTTTTTTAAACATGATTTCAGGTTTTAAAATCATATTTTCCCGATCAAACAACGTGTCTCTGCTTTTATCTTTCACTCTAAGAATATGACAACAAAGAATTGTTTAACGTACAATTTCTCCCTACAGTATCAATATATTCTTCAGCCAACAGTTTTGAAGAGTAAAGAAACTTATCAGCTGGACGGTGTCAATTGACGCAACACTTTATTCTTTAAAAATATTTCCTGAGATATTTGTTAAATTTGCAAAGGAGATTTAGTAAGATCATGGAATTTTAAGGCCTAAAATTGAGTTACTCTTTTTATTTTGCAGGCTATGATCATTTAAAGTCAATTTTTAAGCAACAAATTTTTTGCCAGAATCTAAGGTTATTTCGTGGTTATATCCTCTGGCTTTGAATGTCCAGTGCAAAACATTTTAGTTTTGTAAAGCGGGAAAGATTGTTTCTAAATTCTTTTTTTTTTACTGACTACTAACCTTTTTTACGTAAGAAGCTTGTCCTGTTTGATATTCTAGTCGAATGACTGATGAAACCAAAGCAAGAAACCGAAATAAGACTTTCTCTGCAAGACAAAGATAAATGCAAATAGCTATTGTAAGAAAGACGTGAAATCTTCTGTAAAATAGAGATAAAATCGGTGACAAACGGTTACCAAGTATAAAGATTGAGCTGGATTTGTACAGAACAACAAAAAAAAGCCGTTTAGGAACCTGAAAATGAATCGCTATCATCTCTATAAATGAAGCGCGTAAGGTTAAATTATCAAACAGACTAGAATTATCTCCCCGCCTTGAATTCATTTGAAATTTAGCAATACTGTGCGATTTTTATATAATCTGCGTTATAACTGACACTGAAAACGTGAAGCTACTTAGCACAGCCAAGGAAGCAACAGCAGACGAGCCGGTTCCAAACGAAAATTTTATTAGAAGAATTTCTGCTCGTGTGATAAACATTTTCATGAAAACAGTTTCAATTTCGAATGGCCTTATTTCACCCTTTGTTTACATTGGGAACACTAAAAACGGCTACCATCTTTCTGGATCCCAATACTTGTTTGGCCGAAGATATTTGATCCCGCGCGAAAAATGCAATGTGTACATGATATTAACATTAATAAACTTCTCATGACGTTTATGGACACAAATTAAGCATGTCTATTTGATTAAATTCACACAAGCGGTTTGATTGTTAACCAACTGACGGATAGCTATGAATAAAACGAATTTGACTCAACACGGCAGAAGCACCGATGTTTATGCGTCAGATGTTCTTTATCCAACGGATAAGAAAAACATTTTGAAAAAAAGAGGGAATTTATTAAGAACGACGTCCTTCTTTGGCAATTCATGTTGTGTAAGAATATTAATCAATATAATAATGGTCAGTTTAAGAGCAGCTCTGACAGGAAGGCACTGGAATATGAATTGGAAAATTGATGAGAGGTGGCATTAACACATCAAAACATTGACAATTAAATATCGTACTTACCTCGACTCTCACTCTGAACGCTTTATTGCTTTGTATGGTGAAACAGCTAAATTTAGAAAGAGAATCAGCAGCATGTGTCTATTATAAGGTTATAAGCATGTGGTGAATCTCAGCCCACCCCTGAGGGGCCGATATTAAGTATGCATTGTAAGACAAGTCGGGGAGAGGTTTGCGGGAAATCTGGCACTAATTATTAGTACAAGAGCCCAGACAGAGCTCTTCCTGGCTCGTGTTTCAAAGACCTCGTACGTTCGCGCGGGCGAAGAAGCGCTCGTGACCAAATGCCGATAATGAGGTCTCGCATGCTAGCGTATCCTCCCTCGCAGCTTTTGTTCGCTCTCGTCACGCAACGGGAGGAGGGAGAGCACGTTGCTGACGAGACCAAACAATGGATCCGAAGGAGACAACAGTGAGCGTTCCGCCGATTCAGTTTATTTTTGCTTACAATTATTCAGACAACAAAGAAATAGACCGCAAAAGGCAGGTTACAAACCCATTCTCTGAATTTTTGCCCGATTTGACGTTTCTCACCTAGCAACCATGAAAAAATACCGTTAGTGTAAGAGTCACGTTCCGTACATCTCAATAGTTTTACTTATGCTTAGATCAATTCGAGGCTTCATCATTCCCCCACCCCCACCCCCCGCGCATTTGAACTTTGGAAGATTGGTTCGTTCGTATTCCCGACTTTCTGGGCCAAAATTGCGTTCAAATGCTCCACTCAAGCAAATTTTTTGTTGACGGTTTTTATTTTTTTGTGGTCAATGAATATTGTAGAATCAAGCGAAGTCCCTTACTTGTTTCCGATGCTGCTGTTGGGTGATTCGCTCGAATGCATCAAACTGCATTTACTTTTCACTTTGGTTGAATTAGAAATTTTAGCAACATGGAGAGCATCTTCGATGGCATGTGAGGTTTTGACGTCTCAACTGAAATTAAAAATGATCATAATAATGATGATGTAATGATAATGTGCATTTTGCTTGTTAATATAACGGATGTTTTTTGCTACGAGCTTGACAGTCGATACTGTGGGGCTTTGAGTAATCGCATTACTATGAGTTACCTTCATCCTTTGGGTGAGATAAAAAGAATTTCATTTAAAATAAAGCGTCATTTCTTTCTCGGGGGTATGGGATAACCAATTGCGGATGTATCAATATTACTCTCCCTCTGATAAAAAAGAAAGCTTGATCACAGTCGAATAGATCTAAGCAATATAACATTTTGGTCTTGAGCACTGCGATCCTGCGAGAAGTCTGCAAAGGGCTTGGCACTGATGAGGAGCCCAGATTCCCAGCAAATCTCTCCCTGACTCGTGTTTAATCTTCCCGCGGGCGGGAAAACACCCTTCCCTCGATGCTTTTAATGAGGGCATGCTCGCAGTCATATTTGTCTTCGCCCGGCGCTACTTTGTTTCTCTTAAATCTTGCCCTCTTCTTTTTCTGCTTCTTGCTGAAGTTGTTTTCTTCTTTTGTGAAGTTATCGCCAAGTTGATCCTCGCCATATGTGCTTGGCTTGGGCTTGAACACACGATGGAGAAAAAGTCATACCCGTCAACCTTCTTAAATTTCTCTACTTTTGTTTTACGAATAACTTGGAATCTGACTCCACCGTTCTCGCCTCTCTTCAAACAAAACTGATGAAAGATATGAAAAAGAACACCACGAACGACATGCCGCGAGAGACTCGATACATTTTTCCTTGTCAATGTTTCTTCTGCGTCAATGACTATGTCAATGAAAACTGAAATAAGAGCAGCGCGCGCTCTGGCGTGACGTTTACTTGGTCTCGTCACACAACACTCTGAAAAGGGTGCGTTGCGTGACCAGTCCAAATAAAACGCGGCTGTGATACATTACGAGCAGTCCGTCCTTTTCGGCGAAGTCCGTCGCGCGAGTAAAAAGAACAAAAAGGAAAAGAAAAAAGGGAAAAAAAGAAAGAAAGAAATTTATGTTAGCGCGCTATAGGGAGCTCTGGGAGTGAGGCGCCCCACTCTCAAAGCTCCCCACCGCGCTTACATTAATTTTTTTTCACTGATTTTTTTTTTCTTTTGCCTTTTTTTTTTTCATCGGCGAGGGACTTCACCGAAGAGGAAGGACTGCTTGTAGCCTACGGCTGCCAAAACGATTGAACAGGCGTGAAAATTTCGCATATTGAAAACTTGTAGATGATAACTACGTGCTCATATGTTTGTAGATTAAAAGAACACTAATCACGCCAAATCTGGTGTAAACATCACTTCCTAATTTCCTCGTGGTTCGGACCACATTTTTGACGGAAATTCCGTCTCACAAAGACAGGAAATATATTCCTTAGCTACGAAGAAATACTTCTTAGGGTCTTTCTATACTTAAAGATTGAATCATTTTTAACACCGTGAAAGACGCTAATGGTATTGGAAAGTAACTTAAAAGTCAACTTTACGTTTACGAAAGATATAGTTATGGTTGTTTGCAATAAACATTTCCTGTAATCAATAAAATCATTCACGGCCCGCTGAGCATTCTTCCGTCAATGCCTGAGTTTGTATTTTTGAAAGGAATCATAAAAACTAATCATGGAATTCGCTCTTTGTACAGCCATATCCAACATACATTACATCTCTTAGATTTGTATTTGCAGGTTTTCATGCGCCTAGAGTTAGCTTGAGTGGTATTCTAGGTGAGTCGCGTGTTAGACGTAAAACTATTACGTAAGCGTTCACAAATAACCAACAATCTAATAATATTGTTGATAAGACAAATTTATTGTTACAGAATAAATAAATTCTCATTATATAGAGATATGCAAAGATTAGGAATTACAAGATTACCTAGGATTAGCTAAGGATATAACATGCTGGCGGCTATAAACAAGAAAATAATAAATAAATAAAAAATAAAATAAAAACACGCTAGAATAATCGTAACCTTTTTAATGATTTGTTGAATCTCAATAAAAGAGTCTTCGAAAATGAACAAAATTGTTGGAAGTTGGTCAGCAGTATGAATCTGAGACGTATCGGAGCGGGAATTGCAGTAGGTTGGATACCTGCCTTTGATTGAGGCTCAAAAAGTAATCAGTGATTGCATAGGTTCTGCGTTTCCCCGTGCTGTGATTGGCCCGGAAAACTCTGGCCAACCTCTCAACCAACTATAAATTGGAGTAAATTTCTGAAGAAACTCTGGTGCTGCGTTGGTGGGAGAGTACAACAGGTAATTTAGCGTTAACAATTGAGTTGAAAACATAAATTGGCCACCGCAAAGAGTTAAAAGGTTGACGTTACGAGCGTTAGCCCTTCGTTAGAGCAATTGATGATGGGCTAACGCTCGAAATGTCAGCCTTTTAACTCTTTACTGTGGCCAGTTTACGTTTTCAACTTAGTTGTTAACACTACTGAAATTCTTTACCAACCAGATGCGGCTCTAAAACCAATCCCGACCAAGTCACTGCGTACGTTTTCCCGCGCTTGGTGTTAGACAAAAAACAAACGCATCTAATTACCCACTTTTTCCTGTGCGTTCTATGTATTTTGGTTTGATTTATGACACTAGAACGAAAGCTCCCCTAACAAAGGAAACAAAAAATATTTTCATTACAGATATTTGCAATGAATCCGAATAAAAGACTAGAGATGTACTGACTCTCACAAGAGCGTTGTGGTTCAACCAAGTGCCTTTATTTCTCACCAAAAGTTCTTCTAATTACATTGACACTATATGCTATCAAATCTAATATATGTGGCTGCGATTTGGCCATTGGACCTCGTATCTTCTCCAAAGTACTTCTTCTCTTTTCTTTGGTGCAGCTCTTTAAATGCCAGGTGTTTTAAATACTCCGCGGAAAAAATATCCGTGTACGTTATTGAGCCAAATGGACATTATCATTTTATTGTTATTACTATTTCAACTTCAGTTTCGATCTAAAAACCTCAAATACAATCAAGGGCACTTTCCTTCTTGCTCGAATGTTTGACTTAGCCAATTGAAATCCAAGCACAACATTGCAACTAAAACATTAACTCTTGGTAATATTTCTTTTCCTCATCGGTTTGAGTGGAAATGCTAGATCCATTTCTATTTCCATTTCTGTTTCTACGGATGATTTCTTTTCCAAGTGTACCGTTAACTTCCTCGAAAGCTGAGTCAGCGATTAGCTCACAGAAATCTTTGATAGAAGCGACTTTTCCAAGTATTAACGTATAAAGAGTAAACATGTTGACAACTTGCAGAAAAAAAGTTTTGTAGTTGAGTCTCACACTTCAACCTGAAAATCGATCCATGTGTCTGGATGAAAAAAAACTTCTTAAGATGATTTGAAACTAGAACTGAATTTAAGCTCAAAGGAAAGCGCAACTGGATTAATCTCACATTGAAAAAAAAACGATTATTACCTTTTTACACTTGGTTTTAGACAGAAGAGTTTATCCTATTCGTGTCACCCATTTACAAATTATGCGACAGATCCGCTTTCGGATGTTATGGCATACCCGACGCCAAACACACCTTCTTACAAACCCATTCCTTGATTTTTTGTATTTGGTGTTTCTCACCTAGCAACCACAAAAAAATACAGTTGGTGTAAAAATGACGTCTCGTATATCTTTCTTGAGTTTTAGTTGTGTGTCGAACAATTCGAGGCTTCATCATTCCCCCCATCCCCACCCCCCGCTCATTTGAACTTTTGAAGATTGGTTTGTTCTCATTCCCTACTTTCTGGGCCAAAATTCGTTCAAATGCCCCACTCAAGCAAATTTGTTTGAAGGATTTTTTTCTTTGTGATCAACGAATGTTGTAGAATCAAGCAAAGTCACTCATTAGCTTTTGGTGCTGCTGTTAGGTGATTCACTTGTATGCATTAAACTGCGCTTTGAAACTTTTCGTTCTAAGCCATTTGCGCACGAAACGTACCCTGTACCTTTGGACTCCTCTATGTTAAAATTAAAACGCATCCATTCTTCTTTACAGTCTTTACACTTCAGCTTTATATTACACATCCAGGGAAGGCTCACACTCCCCATCCCCGAAAGGGCCTTTTGGTCCACAATATTGCATTTTCCATAATTGTAGTTAGACAAAGTTGCCTTTAGTCTTCAAGTCTTTCTTATTGAGGGAGCAAGGCGGCCAATTCTAAGCGGGAAAAATGGCCCGTCTCGCTTGCTTGAGAGTCAATCAGCACACATCATTCGATTCACCTTACCAACACGCAGAGCCAGTCATGTCATAAGGCCCTTTTTTATATTTGATGTAAACAAGGACTAACATTTAGGATGTAATTGTTCCTTTGAAGCATTTCTCTCCTGATTTGCGTTATTTTCTCGAAGAAAAAAAAATAGTTGTCCTAAACACATCCCACCCCTAACCTCTCCTCGACACCTTACTCTAACAAAAAGCACATCCTATTCAATACGACTTATACGTGCGTGAGGAACGTCGGATAGGTCGGTTACTTCAGGGAAACCCCTGGCTTCCTTGTTTCCTTGTCAATGAGTTCATTAATATCTTCATCAGACTCCACATCAGCTTCCTTCTCATTTGAGTTCCTAGCTCTTCTTACGACCACTTAAATTGACTGATTCGCCCACAGATCTTCCATTTCAGTACTCAGCACTGAACCATCGTCAAGCAGTCCCACGACCTTCATTTGTATTTCAGTTGAAGTGGTTGGTAAGTCTTCACTTGTTCTGGGAGTTTGCTCATATAATGCAAAAAAGTGATGAGAATTAGGAATCAGACGCGTCAAAACATTGCGAGGCTGACGGTAAAAGACCCAGGATGTGGAAGTAATTCAATCTCACTCACCGTCTCTAAAGCTTCCTTTAAAACAGCGGGTGTGGGAGTTTCATCAACTGATCTCGCCACATAGCAAGCCCTTTCTGCTGCTGGATGAATCATTTTCATTTGCCGCATGGAAAATAAAATTCAGCTTTAGTCAGTACTTTCGGGAAAAGCAATAGTAAAGTGGACACAGATAATGATAATTCCATCGTATAATTGTCCTGAATACCTCTCAAGTCTAAGTAAAGCAGCGATTGCTCGAATTTCTAGCTGACAGGAACAAATGATATTTGGTCATCACACCTATCTGCATAACAGTCGCTGTTCATAACTTTGGAGAGTTCTTGTAAAAAAGGATATCGCATTCGCATAACGGGTGGACGTCATAATTAAACTGCATTACAACTCCACTCCGAAATCATTTCCTCCATTTTTGCAAGAAGTGTTGTCTTTGAATCGCGCATTTTGAATGCGAGCACAAAATGTTTGCACATGTCTCTTAGTACCTTGACTTTGAGGCTGGGCAACCTTCACCCTCTTGCCAACGAGCACACATCATAGACATCAAACATGATTGGATGTTTCAGTCCTATCTCATCCATTAATGTGTTCCTGGCATCTATCAAACACGAGTAATGCCTGACGTTTTGCGAAAGCCGTACACTTGCACTTCTCTTATGAAGAGCTCATCCCATGGGAAGCTGTGAAGCACTTGTCAAGGGTTCTGTGGCCACTGCAACCAGTTCAGTCGAACCCTCTAATGACAATGGCTGAAAGTGATGAACCCACACCCTCTTCATTTTGCCATAAAGACTTTCAGTCAGGCTCGCAGACACAGGACTTACATGATGAAATACCAAGTTCATATGGAGCTCGAGGTCGGATTCTGTGACGCAGGATTTTTTCAACAGGCACCTCACTCTTCGCCTGTGCTCTTGCCTTCTTTAGTTGTCTATCGGAGAGGTTTTCAAATGGCTGATGCATGCGTTTAAGCTCATTGGCTGAAAATCTATCGGCATTAATACTCAGTTGTGAGTCCTAAGTGATTTTGTGGGAGCATTCTGATAGGCAACCGTAAGGGTTTCAAGGCCAACATCAATAGCTGTCTTGCACTTCTCTTCATGGTCTACGACCACTTGGAATAACGCTTTTCCATCTCTTAGAGCAATGACATCGCACACCAGCTGGTACGCTTCCCCAGCTTTTTGAACCAACTTAGATTTTTTGGGAAAGGAGCATTTTCCCCAACAATCTACTTGGGATTCCAAATGTGTAATCCTGGGCTTTTGTGCAACATCGGCGAGGCTATCAATATATGCATTTAAGACTTGAATTGGATCTATGCTAAAGTTCTGAATAGAACTGTCTCAAAGACAGGTGTGCAGACAGACTTTCTCTTATTCGTGCCGATTAGAATTTTGATCCAAAAAATGATGTTATCGCTGCTTTATTTAGAAGGGAGAAGCGATTCAAGATAATTACACAATCGAATTACGTGACAGAGTCACTGTTCACGGTTACACTAAATAGAATCCTGTAGTTTGGCTCTGAAATGTTCATACCGATTTGAATAGCATAAGCTGTCAGAACTCAAATATGCATGAAATAGCAGAAGCCAAATTTTTAAGAAAGAGTTTGCTAATAAAAAAAAATGTTAAGCAAGCGCTAATCAATTTATGATATTCGATGCATTGTTGTTAACGTCTTTGGTCACGAGAGGGTAAAATTTGTCAAATTCTGGCCTTTTGAAATGTTTAGAGTATCAATCGGTGTAGTCTAAAAGCTCTGTCCTACTATCTTTTAACTTAAAACAACTTCAACTTAAAATGGTTAAAATCTAAGACTTATTGAGCTACTTATATAAAACGGTCGGAGTTTGTTCAATGAACTAATTTGCATAATCGGCTGTCACGCTAGCAAAATCGCTGAAAGTTTGAAGCCACCGCAGCGAACAAAATTAATAAGTGCAAGATGTTTTTATATTTTTCTGCAGCCAAACATCTTATTAGAGGAAATCAAGCGGAGTTTTCAATGGCCTGGTCTGGACTTGAGCAATATCAACCAAGAAAGAAAGAGTACTTTTGACCAATTTCAGAAAGCTGTTTAACGAGTGTTTTTAAATAAATTATGACGAACCCCTGAACAAACAAATATCAAAATTGAAATACTTTTTATTCACCTAACATATCACACAGATTAAAAATACAAAAGATTTTTTGCTGCATGCGGTGTGATACGAGGACCAGGGTATTCAACTTTGGAAATTTTCGATGTCGCAAGAGGTCAAAAAAGGGCCTTTAGCAGCTTTGACTTTTGAGAGCTTTAAAAATTTTATTTTAACGTATTTCCAGAAACTAATGTGGTTTTATTTACTTGCAACCAAAGATAGTTTATCGGGCAAAGTTTGAGGGAAAACTTTTTTCCGATTCGAAATACCCTGGACCGCTCTTACAGAGATCGCCACTCAAAGACTTCCTTTGGATTAATCTATAGTGACCAATACCATGTTATTTTAGCCAAGATTTTGCTTTTGTTTTTTCGAGAAACTATACTAGCTTTTTTCTACAATACAGTTATGCTACCGAATAAAAAATATCAGTCACTTCGTAGGCGAAAAGCATAACCTTTTTAAATATTGTTTGCATTATAAACCATTTAGTTAGGTAAGGTTTTTTTTTTGTTGAATCGTTATTTGATTGCAAAACATTACCGTAGTAACAATTAAAGTTGTTGTGTAAACAACAGGTGATTTCATTCATTTTTTCTAGCTCACGATTCCTCTTTTGTAATAAGTTGCTGCACTACTGTCTCGAGGAAAATATCTGGAGCAGTCACTCGTAGTCCGCATCACAGGTTTAACAAACAGCTTATTGAGTAATAACACAGCCTGTTTGAGGCGTTCAGCTAGTAAAACAAAAAAGAGCCCAGTAAACGGTGCAATGGTCACGGCGGAGCGAAAAAAGAGTGAGGCTTGGGTCGAGTTGGGTGAAAAGCGGCGTTCACTTGACCCGACCGACCCGACCCAAAATTCCCCCGTTTTACCACTCCACCGCTGCCGCTAATGGTACGTGTTCATAACATAAAGGCGTCTTCGAAGCCGTTGCGGAGCAAAAGGCCGGCGACATTGAAGAGTTAAGTCTCCTCGATGTCGATGATCGAAACGCATCCATTTGGCCATACATATCCTTTGGAAAGTAGTGTACAGAAATACCCAGTATATGTGTATTATTTTTGTAGCTAACATCATTTGGCGCTCCAGGCACGCAATAAGTTTGTCTTTTCTCCTAGATTTCTCCTTTCTCCACCATAATTGCCGACGGTCTTCACGGTTTTCTACTTCACAGCTAGGTAACATGATCCTTAATTTAGCCGCGCGCTAAAATGGACGCCAAATCGCACTTTCAATACACAAACAAATGGTCAAGGAGAACTCGCTAAACGCTATGGTCGATTATGTTTAATCCTCAATACAAATATAAATCAGAAAAAAAAATTCGTGTCATAAGCACTTTTATAGCCTGGAACATAGTACGTCATTTCATCAAATTCTTCTTTAAGATCAGTTTCAGCTTGGCTTGCCTGTCTTGACCTGTCTTAGCTCGTGACTCAGCAAGACAGAGTAAATAAAGGAGCATTTTTGAAATTTTCTGGAGTATTTTAGAACAGAAGTCTACGATATTTAGAGATCACAGTAGGAAATCAGTCGAACGATAAATAAGTTTGAACTTTTTAACATCGCTGATAAAATTGATTTGATTCTCATTTTATTGATGAAATATATCTTCATTTATGGCTACTTCCTCAAATCATTTACTGATCAAAACTTCGCATACAACCTGCCATTCATTCCGCAATATTTGTCACGGCCTCGAAGACGAAAGGCAAGCGTTAAAGGGATCCACATAAAAGAGGTTAAAGCGTAATAGTTTTTGAACCAAATTTTTACGCCTTCCATAATAATTAGATTCTCTCCCTCTCTCTCTCTCTCTCTCGCTCTCTCTCCTTTTTTTTTTTCCAGAATTTTAATGACATTAAATCATTTTTTGACCATGAGATGAAATTTAAGCGCGAAAATGATCCTTGCAGTGGGGAGCTGTCATACAAACCTTTTTAATTAGGAGCAGTGGTAGGTACTTAAGAGGGGGCGTTAACACCTTTTGTACTCGATTGTCATTGAAATGAGAGAGTGTTTCCTCTTAAGACCAGCTTTGTATACAAGGTCACGAAATGTTCTTGAATATTCGAATTTGGAGATAAAACTGCTTCTAAAACTACCTGTTCAAAGAAATGTATGGATAACTTTCTAAGGACCCCAAATCTGCACTCAATAAAGAGGATTAATCGATGTTGGTAACGTATTGAAAAACAGCTAGTTAATCTTATAAACATGTTAGTGTTTTTTAAACCATTTCTCATGATAATTTTGTTCTGCTATAGTTTTCGAGCGAAATCTTTGGCAATTGATTGGTCTCAAACGATAACTTTATGTAAAAAAAATAGAGATGATCAACTTCTTTCCTAAACATTTCCTTCTGTGTATTGCAACAGATGTTAACAAAGTCCGCATCTTTAATTTACAAAGTTTCGTTATAAACATTATGGCTAATTCCTCATCATGAAAAAATCAAGTGGCTGGCTCCTTTAGCAGCTCGTTATCACGAGACCATATTTCTGGGCTAAGGTGACATTCTCATTACGTTTTGATCGCAATGCAAAACCCTGAGCGCATTCTGATTCCCACTGAAAATAATAGGCTTCATTACAAATGCACAAATTGGCGAGATGTTATGTTTTGTCATGGCTACTAAACTACAATTTTTCACCTGTTGGTTGCTCTTTAGATTATTTGAATACAATATACTATTTGGAAGCAGTTCTTCCAAGTTAACCATGAAAGAAATAGTACATGCCAAAACTAAGATAGGTCTACCTCTACGCATAGCAGATTGCCTGTCTGATTGTCCGCTTTACTGCTCGTCTCCCCTCACTTATCTTATCAGCAGTAAAGTCAAGATCAGTCAAACCTCACTTTTCGAATACTAGTTACATAAATACTTCATCAGTAGCGTTTGCCTATGTAAAATGCCCAAACAAGCTCTCTGTGTGTCAGACGAAAAATTAAAAAAAAGGGTCAGGTTTTTCTGCGACTTTGAATTAGCAACAAGGTGCAGGCAAAGTAATAGAATTATTTCACCATACAACAACAAAAAGACCCTATTTATTCAATCAGACTTTCATTAATAAGGTGGTTTATCTAAAGGCGCCGTGAATTATCTTAGTTGTATTTGAACGTAAAAAGCCTTTTTTGGAAACTTTAATCTATATTGAGAGAAAAGGGAAAACTTGATCACATAAAGTTATTCAAAATAAATGTATGGTTACAGATGCATAGTTACCTCTAAAAATGTTTTAATTTATGTTCTTTGTTCTCTACGTGTCACACCTCACTGGAACTTTGAGAAAATATTTATCTACCGATTCAGTAGCATTGATCTCTGCCTTTATGCCCTGAAAGTCTGAAAATAGATCTAGTGGTAATATCTATTTGGATATTTATTTTTTCTGCAAATCCACGTCAACTATTTACAATATAATTTTAGGTTCTAATAATAAACGGTGCTGTTAGCAAAAACTCTCCATTTAACAAATGGACGACGATATTCGTCATGACAGTGGTCAAAATGTTGTGGACTCACGAGGCAGCTCAATGAACAGTTTTAATTAACATGCTAAAAAACCGCCAGGCTTTTCAATTAGTCAGGGTTTTTTTTTTTAATCATTTCTTCTAATAAATTTCTCCTGTTATAATTTACGAGCTCAATCTTAGGCAAACGACTGGTCTCAAATAGTACCTCTATCTGAAATAGAGATGATCAACTTCCTTTCTGAGCATTTCCTTCTGTCTATTTGAACAGATGTTAACAAAGTCCGCATCTTTAATTAATTTACAATCTTTCGTTAAAAACACTATGGCTAACTCCAAATCATGGCAAAATCGAGCAACAAATTAACTGCACATTATTTTGAGACCATATTTCTGAGCTAAGGTGACACATCTCATCGAGTTTTGATCGCAAAGCAAAATCCCGAGCGCATTCTGATTCCAAAATAATAGGCCTCACTGCTTCATTACAAATGCGCAAATTGGAGACAGGTTACTTTTTTATGGCTACTAAACTACAATTTTTCACCTGTTAGTTGTTCGTTAGATAATTCGAATACAATATACTATTTAGAGGTAGCTCTTAAATTTTTCCTCACTCTTTTTACCACGAAATGGCATATCTTCTCCTCTCTCTTCTAATAATCAGAACTTTTCAAATACGCTACAGAAGAAACAGTCCATGCCAACGTTAAAACACGTCTTTATGCATAGCAGATTACTTGTCTGATTGTCTGCTTTACTGCTCGTCTCACTTCACGTATCTTCCAGTAGTAAAGGAACGGATTTAAAGTAGAGTTAAATAACACTAAGACAATTACCATTCCCTGGATGATGATGAAATTCGGAAATCGCTTTGTATTAAGAAAGCTCACAATTTTCACTGCAGTGTGTGGTACATAACAGACAACTAAAGCTAACTGCACCCATAGTGCACTGAACACTGCCTTTTTGTATCGCGCCATGTTCAATGCATTTGGTTGGCGTGGCTGTTGTTGAGCGTGATCTTGTATTTGAGCCTGATGAAGACTGAGAGCGCGGAAAATCTTTCTGTATGAGGCAATGGAAGTAATTAGGCAAGATAATGTAATTATAAAGCCGCACCAAAGGGTTATATGATTATTGAGAAGTAAGAATAAACCAACGAATAGAGATACAACCCAAAAGATAGCTAAGATGATATACGTGCGCCTCAAAGTTACCATCTCTTTGTATCTCAGTCCCAACAACAGAGCGAGAAGTCGATCCACGCTTATGGCCGTCAGCGTCAACAATGAAACTAAACATAACACATAGCCTGTTACGCCGGTTGCATAATTTGAGTATCGACAAAGACTCCAGTGTTCGTGAACCAAGGACATCCAATAAGTAGCATAGAGAGGCTGGGTAACAAGACCAATCAACAGATCAGTTGTTGCCAGACAACGATACAAGAGTTTCGATGGCGAATGGAGAGAATATTCCTTGTGAAGGGCAGCGAGGATGAGCGAATTCCCAAGAGTTGCTGTGATGGAGAGGAGAATGTTGACTGCTGAGAGTGAAACGGACTGTTGTTTAAACTCACCTACCCAAACCAAGGAGCATTCTGATCCTTCAAACGTTTTCGTCTGTGTTTCATTTCCCGTTATTATTGTGATCGCCGTCATCTTGCTGTCGTTTTACCCCTTTGTACGTTATCCTCAGTTACAACGGGGAATATTTTGTCGTTACAGCACCCTTTAAGTCAAGATCAGTTAAAATTTAGATTTGAATAGCAATTGCAGCGAGTAAAAACTTGTCAGTAGCGTCTGACTTTGTAAAACGCCCGAAAGCTGTGAGGTTTGTGGCACGAAAGAGGAAAAAAAGCCGGTTTTTCTGCGCGAATTTGAATTAGTAATAAGGGGAAAGTAAAACTGCATTTGTGATAGGTTAATTTCCTTACAAAACATAAGAAAAAAAAACTTCTTTACTCAAGTAAACCTTCAGTGATGGATATCGAAATTCGACCGATAGTTGGTCGATAGTCGACAAATTGCCGCCGGCCGACGCCTTGATCAATTCAGCGGCTGACGTGTTGTTTGGATAGGAATTGTTCCCTTATCCGGATAATTAATGTACGTGATCTTGAGACGCCATGAATTGTTAACAGCTTAAGAAAACTTAGAAATAAAGTCCAATTTAAAAATTACATTGTTTGCTTAATAAAAAATTCAGTAAGATGAATTAAATTTTTTGTGTTAGTAATTATTTGATTGCAAAACATTACCGTAGTAAAAATTAAAGTTGTTATGTATACGACAGATGATTGCATTTATTTTGTCTCTCAATTCCTCATTCTAGGTTTTAGTCTCTTGTATTCTGCATCACAGCTTTTTTTTTGACAGCTTATTGAGTGATAACACAGCCTGTTTGAGGCGTTCAGCTAGTAAAACAAAGTGCCCAGTTAACGGCGCGATAGTCACGGCGGAGCAAAAAAAAAGTGGGGCTTGGGTCGAGTCGGGTAAAGAACGGCTTTCACCCAACCCGATCCGACCCAACACTCCCCCGTTTTATCACTCTATTGTGGGTATCGTGCCTTATACCATTTCGCCCCGTTTTACTAAATGAATGCTTGGAAAAGGATAGTGATAACAACAGCAACTAAATATGAGCTCCACTTAAAGAGAAATGTTTAACAGCCTGGGACATTCTACATCACTTTATCATATTCTATTAAAAGATCAGTTTCAGCTTGGTTTGCCTGGCTTAGCTCATGACTCAGCAAGACAGTAAATATACAAATATTTTTAGAGTCTTCTGAAGTATTTTAGAACATAAGTCTAAGATAGCCAGAAATCGCGGTCGGAAATCATTTCGATTGATAAATAATTCTGAACTTTTAAACATCACTGACCAAATTTATTTGATTCTTGTTTTATCTATGAGATATACCTTCATTTGTGACATTTACGGCAACCCTATCTTTTTTTTATATTATTTACTCATCAAAAAATTTGCGCACAACCTGTTATTTATTCCTTGATATTCGCAACAGTCCTGAGGACGACAGGGAAGCGTTAAAGGAAACCACACAAAAGAGGTTAGAGCGTACTAGTTTTTAAACTTAAGACCTATTCCTTCAATTACACTTATTCATGTTTTCAGAACTTTAATGACATAAATCATTCTTTGATCATCAGATGAAATTCAAGCGAGTGAGCTGTCATACAAACCATTTTAATTAGGAGCAATGGTAGATACTCAAGAGCGCGTGTTAGCATTTTTCGCTCTTGATTGTCATTATATGAAAATATTTTTTCATAAGACCAGCTGTGTGTACACAGCCTGTGACAGAGTCACGTAATCTTCTTGAATATTCGAGTTTGGTAATAAAGGTGCTTTTAAAATTAACAGTAAAGAAACGGGTTTTAAGTCGAGTTAAAGAAAACTAATACATTCGCCATGCCCCTGATTATGATGAAATTCGATAATCGGTTTTAACTCAAAGATATCACAATTTCCAAATAAGTTATAGAAAAGCAGTACATGCCAGTGTTAAACTATAGGTCTACCGCTATGCGTAGCAGATTGCTTGTCGGATTGTCTGCTTTACTGCTCTTCTCACTTCACTTATATTCCAGCAGTAAAGGAACGGGTTCAAAGTAGAGTTAAATAACACTAAGACATTTGCCACTCCATTGATTATACTGAAATTCGAAAATCGATTTTTACCTACAGAGATCCTAATTTCCACTGTAAATTGTGGAATATAACAGACAACTAAAGCTAACTGCACCCATAGTGCACTGTGCACTGCCTTTCTGTATTGCGCCATGTTCAGAGCACTTGGTTGGCTCGGCTGTTGTTGAACATGATTTTGTATTTGAGCCTGATGATGACTGAGAGCGCGGAAAATCTTTGCGTACGAGGCGATTGAGATTACTAAGCAAGATGGTGTAATTATAAAGCTACACCAAAGGCTTATGCGGTAACTGAGATGTGTGAATAAACCAGCGATTACACATACAACCCAAACGATGGCTAAAATGATATGTGTACGCCTCAAAGTTACAATCTCTCTGTATCTCAGTCCCAACAACATGGCGAGAAGTCGGTCCACGCTTATAGCCGTCATCGTTAACAAAGACACTCCACATAACGCATAGCTTGATATGTACGATGCGTCCCTTGCGTATCGACAAAGACTCCAGTGTTCGTGAACCACGGACATCCAGTAGGCAGCATAGAGAGGCTGGGTAACAAGACCAACCAACAGATCAGTTGTTGCCAGACAACGATATAAGAGTTTGGATGGCGGATGGAGGGAAGATTCCTTGTGAAGGGCAACAAGAATGATACAATTCCCAAGAGTTGCTGTGATGGAGAGGAAAATGTTGATTGTTAAGAATGAAAGGGACTGTTGTTTTGACTCACCTACCCACAACGGGGAGCATAGCAATCTTTGAAATGTATTCGTCTGTGTTCCACTTCCTGTTACATTTGTTGTCGCCATCATCCTGCTGTCGTTTCCACTCTTTTACAGGTTATCCTTAGCTACAAACAAGGGATATTTCGTTCTAACAGCTCCCTTCAAGTCAAGATCAGTCAAACCTTAGTTTTTGAATAGCAATCACAGAGAATAAAAATTCATCAGTAGCGTCTGACTATGTAAAATTCCCGAAAGCTGTGAGGTTGTCACACGCAAGAGAAAAAAAAAGGCACTTTTTCTGCGCGAATTTGAATTAGTAATAAGGGGAAAGTAAAACTGCATTTGTAATAGGTTAATTTTCAATGCAACACAAAAACCTCTTCACCTAAATAAACATTCAGTGATAGGATACCGACAGTCGATCGACAGTCGACCGATTGTCGGCCGACGCTTTGACCAACGCATTGGCCGACGTGTTGTTTCGATCAGATTCGTTAACTTACCCGGATAGTAGGTTGAATTATTAATTCACATGATCTTGGGACGCCATGAATTGTTATCAGCCCAATGAAAGTGATAACAAAATTCAAATTTCAAATCTAACACAGGTTGCAGATGCAAAGTTATTCTAAAAATATCGGTATTGGGAAGAATAAAGCTAGATTACATAAAACTATTTAAAATTAATGTATGTTTACAGATGCATAGTTACCTCTAATATATTTGCATTTTTCTTCTTTTTTCACTGCGTATCGCACCTTACTGGAACTTTGAGATAATGACGATCTCTCTACCGATCAAAACTGCAATGAACTCTGCCTTTATGTCCTAAAAAGTTTGAAAATAGATTTAGCGGTGAACCGTTTATTTTTTTAAACGCCATTAATAATGGACTCTTTTGCAGGTTATCCATAGTTACAAACAAGGAATTCAAATATTCCACTTACAAAATACTTTTTTTTTTTGTTGCGCAAATTATCTCTGGTTCTAAGTTTAAGTTTGCTCCTGAACGATGCTGTTTGTCCTAGTTACCTGATTATCAACTTAGTAAACGACAATTTGGATATGGTATCGTATAACAGGGACAAATTTATACTCCCTGTGACCATTGTTTCTAAAGAAATTGTGAAAACATCAGTGCGTGACTTAGGAAAACCTTCACTGAAAGCTACTGATTGATGACGAAGTGCTCAGCTTATGCTGTGATTTCAGGACTTGTCAGAATTCAGCGACTCATTTTCTGAGAATTGTCCTCAAAATAAACTCTATAAGTCTACATATTTAAAAAGTTCTGTTATCAATAAATCGAGCCTGTGGGTCCTGTTACTATTCATTAACACTTAACCGTATCTCTAAGCCAAAATGACATATCTCGTCCAGTTTTGACAAAACAGCAAAATCATGAGCGTACTCTGCTTGAAAGGAATAGTCTTAACTGCTTCACTATAAGTGTGCGAATGCGGAACACGATATTCTTGTAATATATTTACCAAAGTAGGATTTTTTAGCTTTCTGTTGTTCTTAAGATAACTTGAATACAATATAGAAATTAGAAGTAGCTCTTTATAGTTTTCTTTAATCTTTTTTATCAAATCTCTCCTAACGGCCATAAATAGCTTTGGAAGAAACAGAACATTTAAACGGCAAAATAGGTCGAAACGTATGCATGGCGAATTGCTTGTCTGATTGTCTGCTTTAGTGCTTATCTTGTATCTTTGATCTTCCAGTGGTAAAGAAACGGGTTTAAAGTGAAGTTAAAAAAACTGAAACATTCGCCATTGTAGCAAATGGTAATGATGATTTTGATGAAATTCGATAATCGGTTTAAACTCAAAGATATCACAATTTCTGCTGTTAAGTTTGGTGCATAACAGACAACTAATGCTACCTGCACCTACAGTTCATTGTACACTACTTTTCTGTATCACTCCATTTTCGGTGCATTTGTTTCGTTCGCTTGTTGTTAAAAATGATCTTGTACTCGAGCCTGATGATGACCGAGAGCGCGGAAAATCTTTGTGAACAAGGCGGCTCAGATTACTAGGTAATTATAAAATGATAAACCCCTAAAGCTTTTCCAAAAGGTTATACGGTAATTGAGATGAAAGAATAAACCAGCGACTAGACATACAACCCAAACGATAGCTAAATTGATATACATGAGCCTCAAAGTTACAATTTCTTTGTATCTCAGGCCCAACACAATGACGAGAAGTAGGATCACGCTTATGGCCGTCAGCGTCGACAGACGCTGAATATAACACATAGCCTGTTTCGCCGGTTGCGTAAAATGAGTATCAGCAAAGACTCTGGTGTTCGTGAACCACGGACATCCAATTGGTAGCATAGAGAGGCTGTATAATTATACGGCCGTGCCACATATCTAATCGGTGTAACCTAAAATGTAGCATGAACCTGCGACACCATCAGTATCCAAAAAGCAATGGAAACGTCCTTTTGCTGTTTCCACTCTTTTGCAGATTACCCATAGGAAGAACAAGAAATATTCCGTCATAACAGGAACCTCCACGAAAAGATCAATCAAACCTCACTTTGTGAATAATAATTACAAGAAGAATTTATCAGTAGCGTTTGACCAAGCAAAACGCCCAAACAAGCCGTCTGGTGTATCACACGAACAAGAAAAATGGGGCCGGGTTTTTCTTCGAATTTCAAGCGGCAATTAGCGGGAAGGAACTTTACATTTGTATTTCAATTATTTTAACTAAGACAACAAAAACCCTGTTTTCTCATATAACACAAACTTAAGACGCCGTGAATTATCTTAGTTGAAGGTAAAAAAACCTTTTTCGAAAACGTTGATCGGTATTGGGAAAAGCGATATTCGTAATCACAGTGGTCAAAATGTTGTGGACTCATGAGGCAACTCGATAAACAGTTTAATAGACGTTGGTAAAGTACTGAAAAACAGCTAGTCTTATCAACCATGTTAGAGTTATTTTTTATCATTTGTTATTAAATTTATTCATTGGCGCAGAGTATGAAGCTACAGAAACCTTTGTACATTGTTTGCTTAATGAAACATTCAGCAAGGTAAGTTAATCTTTTAGTTGAGTCATTATTTGATTGCAAAACATTATCATAGTAACAATTGAAGTTGTTATGCATAGAACAAGTGATTTAAGCGATCTTTGCACGAGTTGTCATCTAATTTAACCGAGTAAACGAGATGAATAGAGGAACGTTAAAAAAAAAAAACAAAAACAAAAACAAAAAACAAAAACAAACGGTAAAGTTGCAATTCGTCCAAAGACAATTATTGTTTTTATCATTCAGATGACTTATAATCATTATTTATAGCGTTTCTTGAGTAATTCTCGGCCAGGGCGACCTAAAGCCACGTAGAACTTGTTTCTTCGATACTGTACAAGAACAAGAAAGCAACTATGGAACTATAGATTCCAATGCCTCCATGAAGGATAAAGTATTGGATTTGGTCTATTGGAACAGCCCCCACGAAGAAAAAATTACTGTCGCCCTTCCCTTCCTAAAGAAAAAAAAAAGAAAAAGAAAAAGAAAACATACCAATTTGCATTCAAGCTTTCTAAATGGTAAGAAGTGGGTCAAACTCTCTCACCCCGAGCCTCTAAGCGAAGAAAAGTGTGGATGAACTCTGGGTCAATTTAAAATCGTAAGCGCGGGATATTTCGACAGAATCCCAGGCTTAAAATGTGTGTAAGCAACATTTTGTTAGAAATGGCGTATCTTTTTTACAAGTGAATCTAAATCGTGTGACTAAATTTTGCCATCAAAATAGGCTTAAAGTTTAATTAATTTTTGCGAATAGATATTGGTACCGACAGGAGATCATTCAGCTTTTACACCTGTTATACCTGTTTTCCATACATTTCTTAATGTGCTGACAAGGAAATTAACTGCAGCCGTAAAATGGTCAAAATTTTAACTGTAAGCCACAAAAAGCCATCACCCCATTGAGACACTCCTCTTCTTGTGTCCTTTCATTTGGAGACTTTTTAACTGATGACACTGAGGTGTCTCTTTGACACTCAACTTTCGTGACATTTTCAATAGCTTTACTTGCCTTCATTTCGAACGACATTTCATTTAATGACTTTGACCTCATCCTTTCGTGATGATGTGAGCCCTTGGCTTGGTTAACAGGATGGAAAAATTCTGATGGTCTATCATGGTTTATTTTCTATCTGCATCATACCGTCTGGCGAGAAGGGCTGTGTTCCGCTTTGCAAGCTGTTTGTTATCGTCAGACATGGAGCCGATATTCTTCTTTCTATCGTTGTGGCTTTCGACTCTCTCGTGTTCATCGGTCCAAGAGTCTCCTCTGAAAATGAGTGTGATCGTTTGAGCCTTAGAGCTCCTTCGGTGTCCACAAGTTCCACGGTGCAACAATTCCGCCTTGCACCACGCCCTTTGGGATCTATTCGCTCGCTTTCCTGTGTCTTCTCCTATCCTATCATTTGTAGAAGAGCCTTCCTGTAACGTTTGTTTCCATAGAAATAGAGGATAGGGTTCGCCAGAGAGTTTATTTGAACCACGATACATACCCATCGTAAAGCCGAATACGTGCGAAAAACTGGTGAGTATGATACCGAGGTCATGACTGCTAGTATCGGAACACCACAGATGAAAGCGGCTATTAACTGCGGAAACGCAGTGTAGGCAAGTTTCCTTTCCATTGTTGCTTTAATAAGAGCACTTGATTGGCTGATTTGACATTTGTTTTGTCTCTGTACAAATATGTAAATCATGCGATAAAATTATAACAAGGTTAACGTTTCAGTAAGCCAGCTGAGGTTAATCGCAAGATCCACCACAAAGAGAACCTCATGAGGAACTTCCGCGAAAACCAATGCTTGATATAAGGCCACTTTTGTGACGCTGTCCATCCAAGCAATTACAGTATACTTCTTTAAGCGTCCTTTTGTGATTAAAACTTTGTACTCTGTCCATTTAACTATCGCCACGTACCTTTCCCAAGCTAAGCAATAAATGGTGATAGGAGGTACTAAACAAAGTGATCAGTACAGATATACCGATTTCATTCAGAACAAAAATAGTGCTATGTGACGCAGTTCCTCGAAGAATAAACGCATCCACACCAGTTGAAAAAGGCATAGAAACTGCCCCAACTAAAAGAGAAGTCACAGCCAGATTGGCAATCAAGAATATTAGAGTTTTTCTGTAGCTCTCTTACTTTCTTGATTGCTAAGATCACTAACATATTTAGAGAGATGATCCATGGACAAGCAACGGCTGTTGCGACAATGGTGAGTTGAAGCGAAAGTGTTTGCTCTGAGTCGCACTTGAATTGCGGTATGCTTGGGCCAAAAGACACTGATTTGGAGGAATTGTTTAATGCATCCTCAAAGTTACTTACATTTATTTTGTTAAACTCCAGTTTTATCACGGTATGTTTTACGTTCAGGCTTGTAGACTGATTTCCGCGAAAATAATCGATTGCGCAGAAAATGAAAGGCCTACTATAAGAAATAATTGTTGCAACTTCTTCAGTAACACAAGTTACCTTTTGTGTTTTGTTTAAAAGGAAGTTTCTAATCCCCAAAGGAAACGCATGAGAAAACCAAACGTTTGAGATCTCCACCATAATATAATCAAAACTAAATAATTGTCTAACCGACAGTTATTTACTCTTATCGACAACGATATTCGTCATCCTGTGGATTCACGACGCGCAGCGTTTTTGAAGCAATTTTTGTCGTCAAGTTTCGTAGACATATTGGGGAAGAATTGCGTCTCGTACTCCGAACTTTCATTTCCATTTCGTTACGATGGGAAGTACTCGTCAAATGTGAAAAGTTCGCTTCGGTGGTCTGCGTGGCTTTCCTGAATAAGCCAAAGATCAGAATGAACAATAGGGATTCTTAAGTTTTTCTGTTTTCATCAAGCGAGGAAATCAAAACAGACAAGAAAAAAAAAATGCGGCGCATACACATAACGCAAATGGTGACGTTGGGCACTTAGATCATACTTCGCGCTTCTTATTTCATCGTTCCCCGTGATATTTTTCCCTGTTGTTATCGTTTCTTCTCTTAACTTTGTTTTCCTAGCTCTTATGGATTATCTGCTTTTTCACTGATCGTTTTTTTTTATTTGTTATTTGTTATTTTTATTTTTTATTTTTTCTGTTTGGGCTTTTAAGGCCTTTTGGATAGTTCTGTCTTGTGACGTTCAAATGTTTTATTTGTGTTTCTCGTGGTAAAGGAAAAGTTTTTATTGCAGAATATTTTATGTATGAGAGGTTGTCCTGCGTGCGCCCGTCTATTGATTCCTATTCACTTTGAAACAAAATTGTCGAAATTTTCAGCACTTAGTAGTCATATGATAAACTACCTAATAACTGAGTTTAGCTGGCCCGAACGGGAAAATATTTTGACTAATAGTCATGTCGCTCGACCCCAATATTTTTCCGTCCGGCCCGACCAAACTCAATAAGTACATTTTTTTTTTCTCAAGCATCTCATCGGTCCGGAATCCTAAATATCCTCGAATTTGATTGGCTAATTCCACGCTTCCCAGCGATCCGGGAGAGGCTCCGGGTATGGACCTCTCTGAGTTTTGCCATTTGAATTTTTAATCGTTTCACGAGAGAGGCTTAAACATGTAAATGTTGTATAAGTGACTCACAGTTATGCATTCAGAAAACGGAAGCTAGCAAGGCGAAAGCAAATTTTATTATCCCGATGAGGAAAACGTATTTCAAAATAAAGAATGCCACGGAAGATGCGAGATCCTAAAGGAGCTAGGGCGAATCTTAAGAGACGCCTATTTCCAATCGAAGAACTCGCCGAATGACGTGATCACTGTAGACATGTTTTTTCGTTGATATAGTCAGTAATATGAAGGGCGTTCTTAGAGGTGGAAGTTAAAAAGACAACGTCAGATGTACATTCCGTCGCTTTCGCTCGGTGTACTCGTTCTATTGTTTTCATTCATTCAGTCTCAAGCGCTAAAGCTTTCACGAAGCGAATTGTTTTCTCTATGTTTCAATGTCTAGAACTCTCTTTGGTATCCTTACACAGACAACTCCATTTCGTTTTTTCCATCTCAGGGGCAGAAACCCTTACTCATTTGAATCCTAACACGAACAAGTCAAAGACAGCTAGATCACAGTAAGGACTGCTCTAACTTGGTGTAATTGCCTATATTATATTTCATAACCTATTCTTATCAAACATGTCCTATCTAGTTAACAAATAGAATCTGTGTTGTTAAGCGTCTGTTCAATGATAGACAAAAATTTGGACTTAAAAGAAAATTGTGAAAACATCAGTGCTTGACTCAGGAGAACCTTCACTGAAAGCTACTGATTGATGAAAAAGTGCTTAGCCAATGCTGTTATCTCAGGATTTGTCAGAATTCAGCGACTCATTTTCTAAGAATTGTCTTCAAAGTAAACAAAGTCTACATATTTACAAAGTTATGTTATGAACAAATTGAGCCCTGTTTTCTCGTATAACGCAAACTTAAGACGCCGTGAATTATCTTAGTTGAAGGGCAAAAGCCTTTCTCGAAAACGTTAATCGGTATTGGGAAAAACGATATTCGTAACCACAGTGGTCAAAATGTTGTGGACTCGTGAGGCAACTCGATAAACAGTTTAATTGACGTTGGTAGCGCATTGAAAAACAGCTTGTCTTATCAACCATGTTAGAGTTATTTTTTAATCATTTAATCATTCAATTTTTTTCTGTTCTAATTTGCGAGCTTAATCTTAGGTAAACGATTGGTCTCAAATGATAACTCTATATGAAGTAGAGATGATCAACTTCTTTTCTGAGCATATCCTTCTGTATATTTGAACAGATCTTAACACTTGAAAGCCCCATCTTTAATTTACAAAGTTTTGTTATAAACACTATGGCTAATTCCCAATCATGACAAAATTGAGTGGCCAGCTCCGTTAACAGCTCCTTAACACTAAACCATATTCCTGAGCTAAGGTGAGATTTCTCTTCGAGTTTTGATCGCAAAGAAAAATCCTGAGCACGTTCTGCTGATTCCAAAATAACTGATAGCCTTCCCTACTTCATTAGAAATGTACAAATTGGTGACATGTTATTGATTTGCTGAACTTCACATTTTCACCTGTTTGTTGTTTGTTAGATAAGTCAATACAATACAGTATTTACAGGTAGCTCTTCTTAGTTTTCCTAACTCTTTTTAACGCGAAATTGCATATCTTCCCCTCTGTCCTTACGTCTATAATTTTTCAAATAAGCTACAGACGAAAATTCATATGCCAACGATTAAACAAGTTTGCCTTTATGTATAGCAGATTGCTTGTCTGATTGTCTGCTTTACAGCTCGTCTCACTTCTCTTATCTTCCAGCAGTAAAGGAACGGGTTTAAAGTAGAGTTAAAGAATGCTAAGACAACTGTCATTCCCTGGAGTATGATGAAATTCGGAAATCGCTCTTTACTAAGAGGGATCACAAATTCCACCGTAAAAAGTGGTACATAACAGGCGACTAAAGCTAATTGCACCCACAGTGCACTGTACAGTGCCTTTCTGTATCGCGCCATGTTCAGCGCATTTGATTGGCTCGGTTGTTGTTGAGCATGATCTTGTATTTGAGCTTGATGATGACTGAGCGCGCGAAAAATCTTTGTGTACGAGGCGATAGAGATTGCCAGGCAAGATAGTGTAGCTATAAAGCTGTACCAAAGGCCAATACGGTACTTGAGATGAAATAATAAACTGCCCACTGGACATAGAACCCAAGCGATAGCTAAAATAATATATGTGCGCCTTAAAGTTACAATCTCTTTGTATCTCAACCTCAGCAACATGGCGAGAAGTGGGTCCACGCTTATGGCTGCCATTGTATACAAAGAAACTCCACACAGTATAGAGCCTGTTATGCTCATTGCGCCCAGTGCGCATCGACAAAGACTCCAGTGTTCGTAGACTACGGACATCCAATAGGTGGCGTAGAAAGGATGATTAACAAGACCAACCAACAGATCAGTTGTTGCTAGACAACGATACAAGAGTTTGGATGGCGGATGGAGGGAAGACTCCTTGCGAAGGGCAACAACGATGAGAGAATTACCAAGGATTGCTGTAATGGAGAGGAGAATGTTGACTGCTGAGAATGTAATGGACTGTTGTTTCAACTCACCTACCCAAACCGGGGAGCATTGCCATCCTTCAAAAAGTTTCGTCTGTGAACCACTTCCCGTTGTATTCGTTGTTGCCATCATTGTTGTTTCCATTCTTTTGCAAGTTATCCTTAAGTTAGTAATAACCAGTAATATTTCGCCTTAACAGCACCCCCCAAGTCAAGATAACTTAAAACTTAGTTTTTGAATGGCAATAACAGAGCAAAAATGTAAAATACCCGAAATCTGTAAGGTTTGTTAAACCAAGTAGAAAAAAAGGCCGCTTTTTCTGCGGGAATTTGAATTAGCAATAAGGGGGAAAGCAAAACTTCACAATACAATTGAAAAAAACTTCGTCATTTAATTAAACCCTCAGTGATAGGATACGCTTTGACCAACACATCGGCCGACGTGTTGTTTGGATCGGACTCGCCGCCATAATAGCGTGAATAATGAATTCACATGATCTTGGGACGACATAACTTAAGCAAATTGGGATGAAAAGTCCAATTTCAAAATGAATGAGGGTTACAGATGCAGTTATTCTAAAAGTTTTTGAATTTTTCTTCTCTACAAGTCACACCTGTCAAAGGGTGGAAATGTTTCTCAAAAGATCAAAAACAACTCAAATATTACTCCGACGGGAGGCATTTTGTGTGCAAATTATCTCTTGTTTTAAAGCGGAAGTTTGCTACTGAACAATACTGTTTGTCTCAGTAACCTGTTTATGAAATCAATAAACGACATTTTAGATATGGCATCGTATAACAGCGACAAATTTATACTCTCTGTGACCATTGTTTCAAAAGAAACGGTAATAATATCAATTTTTGACAAAGGAAAACCCTCTGTGAAAGCTATTGACAGATAATGAAGTGCTTATGCCAATGCTGTGATCACGGGACTTGTCAGAATTGTGATCACGTACGTACGAAAGATTGCAGCGCAGATGCTACTCAGTCAGGAAGCAGTTTGAAGACTTCCTTTGGATGAATCTATGGTTACCAATAACATGTTATTTTACCCAAGGTTTTGTTTTTGTTTTGTTTTTAAAAACTATACTTTTTCTTTGTTTTGTTCTACAATACGGTTTGGTACTGAATGAAAATGTTCAATCATCTCATAAGCGCAAAGCATAAAGCTACAGAAACCTTTTTACATTGTTTGCTTAATAAACCATTCAGCAAGGTAAGTTAATTTTCTTGTTGAGTCATTATTGGATTGCAAAACATTACCGTAGTAACAATTAAAGTTGTTATGTAGATAGATAGATAGACGTTTATTAAGAATACATTAATAGCAGCTGGAAGCTGAATTACAAAGGTGTACAAATTATATAATAGAACTATACAATAAAATCAAACCTAAAAGGGAACTAATTTACATATGGGCCCATATACAATTGTAATAGATGTCAATTAAAATGTCTTGCGCTTGCTGGAATGAAAGTATCTCTGAACCGATTTGTTTTGAAGGAAACTCTAAATGGTCTGCGTCGTCGTAACTCCATAAGTTGATCTCGGTTGTCGAAAGGCAGTAAGTGGTACAAACAATCCAAGGGATTGGAGACGATGTTGTAAAAGAATTTTAAGCAAAGGTCTTCCCTCCGATCCCTTAGGGTTTTCAGCTCTGCCATCTGAAGCACTTCTCTATAATGAGTATCATAACCGTATATAATTTTCAAGGCTCTCTTTTGGACACGCTCTAAACTTAAGCTCAAATAATCGGGGAGACTATAATGGTAGACCTGACATCCATAAAGTAAGACGGATTGAATGCAAGCAACATAAAAATTCACTAATTCTGGTGATGGTACCTTGGCTCGCTTTAACTGAGTTAAAAAGTAAAGGCGCTTAGCGGCCTTTTTAATCATCTCAGTAACGTGAGTGTTCCACTTGAGGTTGTCTTGAAAATACACACCCAGTAATTTCACGACACTAACGGCGCTAACCTTAGAGCCATTAATTTCTATGAGATCGTAGGAAGGAGGGGAGCGCACGAAGGAAACTCTTAGCTCATTACATTTTTTCGGATGAAGTTGAAACGAGTTAAGTGTTGACCAGGTAGCTACTTCGTTTATCATAGACTGAGCATTGCTAGGACCACCCTTGCTTATGATTTCATACACTGTCGTGTCATCTACATATTTTATACAATCACTGGCTGATGGTACTTTCAAATCATTTATCATAACCAAGAATAGCCACGGTCCCAATTTTGTTCCCTGCGGTACTCCTGCTCGGACCGATCCCCACTCTGAGAGACAATCATGTGCAAGTTTGACCCTTTGTTTCCTATCTTTAAGAAAGGCTATTATCCAATTAATGATGTAAGGGTTGATATTGTAGGTCGAGAGTTTCGATAGCAAGAGGCTGTGATCTATCAGATCGAAGGCTTTTCTATAGTCCAACGCAAAGATCCGCACGGTGTTCCCCGTTCCGACATATACCTGTATGCGACAGGTGATTGCATTCATTTTGTCTCTCGATTCCTCTTTCAGAATAAGTGGTTCCACTACTGACTCGAAGAAAATGAACGCCTGGAAAAGGCCAGTGATAGCAACAGCAACTAAATATGAGCTATGCTTATTTAGATATTCTTAACAGCCTGGGACATTCTATATCATTTCATCATATTATAATTAAAGATCAGTTTCAGTTTGGCTTGCGTGGCTTAGCTCATGACTCAACAACGCAAAATAAATAAAGGAACACTTTTAAAGTTCCCTAGAGTATTTTAGAACATAAGTCTACGATATCTAAAAATTAAGGTCGAAAAACAGTCGATCGATAAATTATTTTGAACTTTTAAACATCTTTTATTTGATTCTCATTTTATCGGTGAGATATATCTTCATTTATGGCAATTTCCTCAAATCTTCTACTGATAAAAAAATTCGCATACAACCTGTTATTCATTCCATGATTTTCGTAAAGGTCCCGAGGACGAAAGCAAAGCATTAAAGGGAACCACACAAAAAAGGTTAGAGCGTAGTAGCTCTCTAACTAAATTTTTATGCCTTCCATAATACTTCGTTTTTTTTTTTTTCAGAATTTTAATGACATTTTCCAAACCATTGGTCTCCACCGATGAATCTATGTAAAAATGGTAATAATCAACTTTTTTTCTAATCATTGACCTCAGAATATTTCAAGAGATGAAAACAAAGTCCACGTCTTTATAAAATGAATTAAAATAAAGCGGCTGGAAACTAGGTCCAGTGAAAATTCGTAGAAAATGCCTCTTAAGCGAATTTTTAAGCGATCTTTGCACGAATTGTCACCTAATTTAACCAAGTAACCGAGATGAATCGAGGGACGTGCAAAAAGGAAAAAAAAGTGACTTTTTTATGGGTAAAGTTGCAATACGCCCAGAAGTAATTATTATTTTCATTATTCAAATGACTCATAATCATTATTTTGCAGCGTTTCTTGAGTAGTTCTCGGCTAGGGCGGCCTAAAGCCAAGTAGAACTTGTTTCTTCGATACTGTACAAGAACAAAAAAGCAAGTATGGAATTCCGGATCGATCATATAATGGCATATGATTCGTCAAAACAGAAGTGCGTCAGTTAAAACCATTTTCTTTACCAATAATTTGCGCACAATTTTAGGCTCTTTTTCTAATTATTAATATTATTTTTACATTCAAGTTTAGTTGGTGAACAGTCCTAAACTGAACAGAAAATTAATATGAAGCACAATACGAACATCAGTGTGGCAGTAGCCTTTGAATAGGAAGCCGCTTCCTTTTCGTCAACGAAATTTGATGTTACCATAGTCTCTCTATCCATTCCTGAATAGAAAGAAAAAAAAAGAAAAGAAAAAGAATACGCTTGAATTTGTTTGCTAAGATTCCCTTGTGCGAGTCTGTATTGTGTCAGCCTACATTGTAGAAATGTCCTACATTGTTTCCACAGATCGGCAGTCAGCGGTTCGAATTTTTTTTCAAAATTGTCACCAATAAGCACTTTTTCCAAATAAAAACCCTTTCTATCTTGTGACCTGTTCGGCCTCGCGCGCGCAATCCCAAAGGAAAAATAATCAAAGCGGGTGTGTGGAGGGCTGCGGATACCCTGCACAGACAGGGCTTTGTTGCAAAAACTTATAGGGAAAAACAAAAGAGTACAAAAGAGACAGGTTTTTCGATGAATAGGCCATTTCCGAATTACCTTTAGCCTCATTTTCAAAATGAGTCCTTGCGCTTATCCTTTCATACGACAATAAGTTTTCACATACATTCAAATTTAACTCATTTTCATACGAATGGTCAAGCATCAGGCCTCGTTTTTAAAACGAGGGTAAAGGTGATTGGGAAATTGTGAATCGAAAGTGGCAAAGGAGAGGTTTTTATTGCAGAATATTTTATGTATGAGAGGTTGTCCCGCGTGCGCCCTTCTGTTGCTTCTTATTCAGTTTGAAATAAATTCGTGAAATTTTCAGCACTTAGTGGTCATATGATAAACTGCCTAATGACTGAGTTTAGTTTGCCCGAACGAGAAAATGTTTTGACCATTGGTCATGTGGTTCGACCCAAATATCTTTCCGTCCGGCCCGACCAAACTCAATAAGTAATTTTTTTTTTCTCGAGCATCTCATTGGTCCGGAATCGTAAATATCTTCGAATCTGATTGACTAATTCCACGCTTTTCAGCGATCCAGGAGAGGCCTCGGGTATGGACCGCTCTAAGTTTTGCCATTTGAATTTTTTTAATCGTTTCACGAGAGAGGCTTAAACATGTAAATATTGTATTAAGTGACTCACAGTTATGCATTCAGACAACGGAAGCTAACAAGGCGAAAGCAACTTTTATCATCCCAAAGAGGAAACATATTTCAAGATAAAGAATACCACGGAAGATGCGAGATCCTAAAGGAGTTAGGGCGAATCTTAAGAGACGCCTATTTCCAATTGAAGAACTCGCCGAATAACGGGATCACTGTAGACATGTTTTTTCGTTGATATAATCAGTAATATGAAGGGCGTTCTTAGAGGCGGAAGTTAAACAGACAACGTCAGGTGTACATTCCGTCGCTTTCGCTCAGTGTACTCGTTCTATTGTTTTCATTCATTCAGTCTTAAGCGTTAAAGCTTTCTCGAAGCGAATTGTTTTCTCTACGTTTCAATCTTTAGAACTCTCTTTGGCATCCTTACACAGACAACTCCATTTCGTTTTTTCCATCTCAGGGGCAGAAACCCTTATTCATTTGAACCCTAACACGAACACATCAAAGACAGCTAGATCACAGTAAGGACTGTTCTAACTTGGTGTAATTGCCTATATTATATTTCATAACCTATTCTTATCAAACATGTCCCTATCTAGTTAACAAATAGAATCTGTGTTGTTAAGCGTCTGTTCAATGATAGACAACAATTTGGACGCAAGGCACAATCAAGTGTGACACTGATGTTCTTACAATATGGTGGCGTCTTCTGTGATCAGTTATTGTGCAGACGCATAGCAACACAGGTTCTATTTTTTCATATGAAAACTGGTAGGGGTGACGTCATCTATGCATCCGTCCCCCGATAGATCATATCAAGAAACAGTCAAAATGCGAGTATGTTTCGGCGTATCACATAAATAGTAACTAGAAGTTGTTTACTGCGCATGACGATTATGATTTAAATAGAAAAACACCTTGAAAATGATAAAAAACGGATTTAAAGGGAAAAAATTGAAAGCTGGCCCCATCCGAACGATCACACTGCGTTCGCAATCTTTGTCTAATCTTTCAAAGCTTATTTTTTCTTCGCTGTCTGGCCAAGCTTTCTCAGATGGGAGAAAGTGTTAAAAACAAATCTCCAAGAGAGACCCTTTTTACCTAAGTTTTTGCGAGAAAAGAATAAAGAGACAATCGCAAGTACAAAAAAGCAACAACACCATCTAAAAAAGAAATAATTTGAAAACTGCTGGAGCATATCTTAAGCTTGCTGCACATAGTAACTAGGAACAAAGCTCCCCCTCCTAGAGAGAAAGCTTGTACATCTCAAGTAGCCCCCTCCCCTCCCCCTTTCCCTCCAGCAATTTGTCATATTTTCTTAGCTGTTGACACTTACAAATTTACACTCCTGGTTAGCGGTAAGCACTTTGAGACTTTTGGCTACTACATTATTTCTTATAAGTGATGTGTATTAGAGCTTTACGTGAAGATAATTTTACTGTGAATCGAACCATTCTTAGGTCTTCTCGTCTCACAATGACTACGAAGAGAAAGAAGTTGAATTACGTTTTCAAACCAAACACCTTCTCAAATGGAAAGGCTGGATAAAGGGAGGCGGGATATACAACAACAAAACACAAACCCTTCAAAACAGCATTTGCTTGTTTGGCGGAAAGACCTCTTCTTCCCTTCCAGACCGCCCCTCCACCCTAATCTTTTAAAACAAAAGCAATTAGGGAAAAGAATCAATGACGACAAGCAGAAAGAAGGATGGAAAAGTGAAAATGAATGGAGATCTGCACGGAGATCTGCCTGTGGAGGCAAGTGCAGTAACCCATAAAAATAGTTATTCTTTCTTGAAATTTTCTGTGTGATATTTTTTCAGATTGTGATCTCATTTTTTCTAATTCACTCGATAATGTGTTTGGTGAAAGACGTGATATCTTTGTTCTACAGCAGAATGATGGTCACCTTACCATGCCCAAATTCACTGTAACAGCATTCATTCTGCTGACTCTTTCCAGAATTGTAGGATCCACCTCCACCCCCGCAGGAATTTCTTTCATTGCCTCCACTGCCTCCCCCAGAGTACCCTCCTCCTCCTCCCCCTCCCCCTCCCGATCCTCCTTTCCCATAAGCTCCACCACCACCTCCAAACCCACCCACAATATTTTGTTTCTTAGATCTTCCACCCACCCCTCCCTGAAGAAATCCCATGCCACCTTCTCCCCCATCCCCAACGCTTCCGTTAAAATTCGTTCCACTTCTTCCACTAGAGTAGAATCCGCCACCGCCGCCACCTGAAAAAAAAGTGGGTGTTTAACTAACAGAAGCGCTAAGCTATTTCATATGACAAGTGAGATTATGTACATATTTAAACCTCTATGAACTAATATTGTGTATTATGTATTCATTTTAAAAGCCCGCTCTTCCTCTGGTTCTGTGTTGCCACTGTTCTTCTGTCTGGTCCTGCGTTCTACTGTTCTTGTTGTCCTGTTTTTCCACTATTCTTCTGCATGGTTCTGTGTTTCCACTGTTCCTCTGTCTGGTTCTGTGTTTCTACTGTTCCTCTGTCTGGTCCTGTGTTTCTACTGTTCCTCTGTCTGGTCCTGTGTTTCTACTATTCCTCTTTCTGGTTCTGTATTTTTACTGTTCCTCTGTCTGGTCCTGTGTTTCTACTGTTCTTCTGTCTGGTTCTGTGTTTCCACTATTCTTCTGTCTGGTTCTGTGTTTCTACTGTTCTTTTGTCTGGTCCTGTGTTTCTACTGTTCTTTTCTCTGGTCCTGTGTTTCTAATGTTCTTCTGTCTGGATCTGTGTTTCCACTATTCTTCTGTCTGGTTCTGTTTTTCCACTGTTTTTCTGTCTGGTTCTGTGTTTCTACTGTTCTTCTGTCTAGTCCTGTGTTTCTACTGTTCTTCTTTCTGGTTCTGTGTTTCCACTGTTCTTCTGTCTGGTTCTATGTGTCCACTGTTCTTCTGTCTGGTTCTGTGTTTCCACTGTTCTTCCGTCTGCTCCTGTGTTTCTACTATTCCTCTCTCTGGTCCTGTGTTTCTATTGTTCCTATGTCTGGTCCTGTGACCTATTTTTCTACTGTTCCCCTGTCTGCACCTGTGTTCCTGCTGTTCCTCTGTCTAGTCCTGTGTTTCTACTCTTCTTCTATCTGGTCCTGTGTTTCTACTCTTCTATTGTCTGGTGCTGTGTTTCTAATGTTTTTATGTCTGGTCCTGTGTATCTACTCGTCCTTTGTCTGGTCCTGTGTTTCTGCTGTTATTCTGTCTGGTCCTGTGTTTCAACTGTTCCTGTGTCTGGTCCTGTGTTTCTACTGTTCGTCTGTCTGGTCCTGTGTTTCTACTGTTATTCTGTCTGGTCCTGTGTTTCTACTCTTCCTCTGTCTGGTCCTGTGTTTGTACTGTTCATTTGTCTGCTCCTGTGTTTGTACTGTTCTTTTTTCTGGTTCTGTGTTTTCACTGTTCTTCTGTCTGGTTCTGTGTTTCCACTGTTCTTCCGTCTGGTTCTGTGTTTCTACTGTTCTTCTGTCTGGTTTTATGTTTCCACTGTTCCTCTGTATGGTTCTGTGCTTCCACTGTTCTTCTGTCTGGTCCCGTGTTTCTACTGTTCCTCTTTCTAGTTATGTGTTTCTACTGTTCTTCTGTCTTGTCCTGTGTTTCTACTATTCCTCTGTGGGGTCCTGTGTTTCTACTGTTCCTCTGTATGGTCCAGTGTTTCCACTGTTCTTCTGTCTGCTTCTGTGTTTCTACTGTTCTTCTGTCTGCTTCTGTGTTTCTACTTTTCCTCTGTCTGGTCCTGTGTTTCTACTGTTCCTCTGTCTGGTCCTGTTTTTCTACTGTTCCTCTTTCTGGTCCTCTGTTTCTACGGTCCCTCTGTCTGGTTCTGTGTTTCTGCTGTTCCTTTGTCTGGTCCTGTGTTTCTACTGTTCCTCTTTCTGGTATGTGTTTCTACTATTCCTCTCTCGGGTCCTGTGTTTCTACTGTTCCTCTGTCTGGCCCTGTGTTTCTACTGTTCCTCTGTCTGGTTCTGTGTTTCCACTGTGTGTCCGTGTTTCTACTTTTCCTCTGTCTGGTCCTGTTTTTCTACTGTTCCTCTTTCTGGTCCTGTGTTTCTACTGTTCCTCTGTCTGGTCCTGTGTTTCTACGGTCCCTCTGTCTGGTTCTGTGTTTCTACTGTTTCTCTGTCTTGTCTTGTGTTTGTACTGTTCTTCTGTCTGGTCCTGTGTTTCTACTGTTCTTCTATCTGGTCCTGTGTTTCTTCTGTTCTTCTATCTGGTGCTGTGTTTCTACTGTTCTTATGTCTGGTCCTGTGTTTCTACTGTTCCTCAGCCTGGTCCTGTGTTTCTACTGTTCTATTGTTTGGTTCCGTTTTTCCATTGTTCTCCTGTATGGTTCTGTGTTTCCACTGTTCTTCTGACTGGTTCTGTGTTTCCACTGTTCCTCTGTATGGCTCCGTGTTTCCACTGTTCCTCTCTATGGCTCTGTGTTTCCACTGTTCTTCTGTCTGGTCCTGTCTTTCCACTGTTCTTGTGGTTCTGTTTTTCAACCACAACTTTGTGGTTTTTTTGTTTTTGTTTTCGTTTTTTTGAAATAAATACCTTCTATCCTGTAAATTGTATTTCTTAATTTTTGATTGCCCAATTAGGAGAAAGAGAAAGAACATTACAAAGCCTTATAGGGGAATTAGATAAAGTTTATCGTGTGAGAGCTAAAACTCTTCCCCTTCCCCACCCCCTCCTCCCCCCTGCCCTCTAGGTGACAAATTAGGAACAATCCCTCAGGGGTCGTGCCAAAACGCCCTTACCTGAAGTACCATTATCAGCTGTCTTTGCGCCATGTCCATTCTTCCCACCTGGCCATGATAGGAGTCCAGCGTTTCCTGACATGTTTTGGCTGGCATCACATCCTTCAAATCTCAATTCTGGTCTGTACACTCCTCCGCCGCCACCAGCTATTATCAAAGGTGTGTCGGATCCTTTCACCACAAATGTACCTCCACCACCTCCAGACGAAAGGTAAACGTTATTGCTTATTCCTTCCTGACCAACAAGTATTTGAATAACTTCTGCTTTGTTCAAGCGGAATATTCCTGTCATTCTTGCGCCTCTTCCTCGAAACTTAGAGCTGTCAGAGGCAATATCGTACCCTCCTGCTGCTCCTATTGCTTCGATGCTGTAGTCACCAGTATGAGGCACACTCCACAATTGAATACCGCTGGACAATGTAACTTTTCCGTCATGATCCTGCCCTTTATAGTGACTTCCAAGCGTTGTTGGACCATATCTTCCCTTGGTGTCAAGATTTGTGAAAATGGCCTTAAAAACTGGGAAAAAAAACATGTAGAATTGGGAATAGAGGCACAGAGGTATGAGAGGCGTAGTGGTCTAATCGTCCCGCACTTTTGGTGAAAGCGATTTAAAAATAGATAAACAAAAATAAAAATAATGAATAAAGAAAATTGTTGTATCTTAGAGCGCCTTTACTCGATTGAGTGCAGTGAAACTAAAACAAAGTAACATCAACAGCAAATCATGCAATCACGACTGACTGACGCCACTTGTGTCTTATGGCCAATAACATCACGGCTACACTGACGAATCAGTGAACGCCGCGAACCGGACTTAAACATTTGACGGACAATATCTCTTTATTTGACTCTGATGATGACATCCGCTCAGGTTGTCGAAATGTTAGTCACCACAACTGACAAAGACTAGACGATTGCATGTTATCCTAGGATTCAAACCATTTAATGTTAATTTGAAAGTTTATATCAATAGCTTCTTAGTTTTAACCTCCTTTTTCGCAGTGTTTTCCCGCGTATCCCGCTTGACACAAACAAAAGTAACCCTGATCTGTCAATCCACTCAGGCATGTTGCATAATTGTGGCAAATGTTCATCCAGCACTTGTTCTGGTGCAAAAAAAAAAAAAGTAGAAAACTGTCACTTAAAAACAAACTGACAAACAAAAATATTGCCTTTGTAACGTAATATCTTCCGGCTTTACCTAACCTCAAGAACACACTGATGGGGAAATGGCGCCATATTCTTTACCAACGCACTTAATCACAACGTAAAAGAAAGTTATTAATTAATATCCTTGTCAGGTAGGAGGCGAAAATCGCTCGCAAATAGCAGGAGTCGTGCAGACCTGTCTATACTTCAAGTTTTCAGTTTTCATTTAATTGCTTCTTTAGACCTGCAACCAGCACGAAGCTTGTCGACGCTTTCATGCGGCAAAATCTGAGCAAAATGGCTATTAGTTAGACCTTTGATGCCGGGACTGTCCTTCCTGTCATTCCACAGGTTGAAGCTTTTCGTATAATCTGTGGCTTTAGGCTTTTCATATAAAGGTAATGGAGATGATATCGTCGGTCCCAGTAACAAACAAAATTTTCTCAAGAAAACTGGTAGAAACCAGTAATTTAACGACCCAGAACTAACCACATATAATTTCAGAAGACTACAGCGACAATTTAAGACCTCAAAATATTTAAATTGCTCGGATGCATTTGGATGATAGACCACAATGACACAATAGAAATTTCACGAATTTAGATGGCATAAAAAATGGCGGACTAAGCGCGCAATGTCTTATGGTTGACTTTGATATTATAATGAAGGCACGGTTACAATTTTTGAAAACGAAAGCGTTCCTCGAACCCATAACCACTTTTCAGTTCACATGATTCCTGGAACAATTTCAGTATCGGATGATTTTATTTTTTCACGATAAAATTGATCTGGTTCTCCCATTAGGCTTTGTAATATTCTAATGACCCCCTCCCTTCCACATTGGCAGTTAACAGTCCCCCCCCCCCTCCTTTATACTCCGTCTGAGACAATTGATCCCCCCTTCATTCCCCCTGAAAATTACGTGATCCTCCAAAATCCTCCGCACCCAACCCCTCCCACCCTCCTCCCCTCTTCCCAATGCAATAAACAAAGGCTCGTCCCTCAGAACAGCGAAAGGCTCCAGCGAAAAAGATGCAAATACCTACTTCGGTTCCCGTATACACAGAGCCTGCCACCTTCCTCAGATCCTTAGGGTGTTGCATGTGGTCCGAATCACTAAGCTGGCATAAAACTGTGTCTTTTACCGCGGGCCGTACGTTGATCGACTTGCATCTATCCTCCATGACACATCGATTTCTGCAGTGGGAGAGTATAAGACTCCCCACAAAAAGGGTAATATTTGCGATAACATGACCCACCAATTCATGTCCACCGATTTGTTCCAAAAACTTTACACGCCTGATATCTACAAAAAGAGATATGAGAATATTAGCCTTAATATACTACTGTAATTCTCATACCTTTCAGCATAAATCTATCAGCATTTAATCACAGGTGGAGCAATCTGATTGGCTATGCTATTTGGTACCAATTTCTTGATTGACAGATAGTCAGGTGAGCCGGCCTGATTAACTTCGTGTGGTGGTAAACAAAATAAAGTGAAATTTTGAACCTGTCTTGTTGTTAAGAGTTGAACAAGTGATAGATTCATAGAAAGACAACTAGATTATTTGTTCCCAATTAAAATTTCTGTGTGTGATATGAACTGAATCTGAGACTCTCAATCCAGCCTTACTCTGTAACTCCACTAAAGCTGAATAACAATTTAAGAATGCTGTTGCTAAATCAAGTCCACTTTGATTGAACACAAAAGTGAGGAAAAACTATGTAAGTCAAATATGGTTGAAAATATCCTTTTGTTTAAAATTTAACGGAAAAATCTGATTCAGTACGTTTTTTTTTTTTTTTCCATTTGCAAATGATCCCATTCCCCAACTGTACTCTCAAGAATATGTGGACATCATCGAGTTTAGCTTAGTTGCTTGTAAGAAGCTTGTCAAAATTAGTTTGGAAAACTTTGAAGACACAAAACAAAACAAAACAGAACAAAAACAGAAGTACAAAGGCAAACCAAACCAAATAAAATTGTTTTGCAGAACACAAGAGGGGGTAAGTTTGTAAAGAAATTTACATTATTGACTCAGTTGATAAAACCTTATTATCTTTTATTTTTGCAGTAGTCCGACAAGGACGAAATTTTGTATCGATATCAATTGTAAAAGTTACTGCATATGGACAGATTTGGCCATGCTCGAAAGGGAAAAGCATGAGAGTTGTAGGAAATGATAGATTTTTCAAAATCTTCTTAAACTCTTACGGAATCATTTCATTTTCTTCTTGTAGGCTTGCTGAAGTAAACGATGTGTTACGAGCCCTAAATAATTGATACAAGATAACTGAAGGTCTCGGTATATATCACGCAATATCGAAATTAGTTCGAGAAATTAAACTGAGAAAACAGACTAACAGGATTTATGGCATCGTTTACTCATACTAATTTTCTTCGTTAAACGCAAGAGCGTAAGAATCAAGCGGCTTTCATAACTGCCTGTAACATCCCGTTACCCTTTGATGTCAACGAATAGAAGAAGACTAAGAAAGTGTGATGTTTTTCGTAGTCCTGAAACTTTTTCTAGGACTCAAAGAGCATTTAGTAAACACAATACATGAATATTTATCGCTTAACTTTTCAGAAATCATATCTATAAATATGAAAAAAGCAAGAAAGCTCAGGAAAAAAAGCTTGCGAAAAAGCCCTAGTAAACAATCATGTTTTTATGCAGTCAGAACCCGTAAGAACTTGTGTTTCGATCAAATTTGATTTGAAAAGACTTTGTCAATCGATTTGTAAAGGGTTTTTTGTGTATTTTGAAATATTTCGGTCTCCTCTTCAGAAAATTTAACAGCTTTCTCGACAAATAATTTGAAAATTGATGGGGTCAATTTTTGCAGCCATACAAACACATCGAATTGGAGTTAAAGACTCCATTCAAGGTTGAAGCAAAGTTTCTGATCGACAATTTGCATCGGAAAATTCGATAGTGTGCGATTCATTTTGGATAAATTTAATTGCTTGCGTGAGGCGTAAGCAAATTTAGAAGTAGGGAAATTTTCAGAGCCACGGGATACTATGACTGAGTGATTCCTCGGAGGTGAAAGGTTCCATTTAAGCAAAGTTATAAATATGCACGTTTGTAACCTCTGTTTCCCTTTCTGGTCAATTTTTTATCAAGAATCAGAATCGTTCCTGAAATCTAATAAAAACAATTTGCTTCTCCCCCACATAATTCAGTAACTCAAGACAATTATCACCGTTTAGGTAATCTAAACGGATTCACTGAATTAAGAAGATTAACTTGGCCAAAACAAACAAGCATGGCGAAGATATAACTTATTACCTTAGTGTACAATATCTGAATATGTTCCTTTTAACGGAGGTTGGTTTTCATTGTTTCACAATATTTCAAGTACTATAGTTTTGGATCCAGGTTTCTTATTTCTTGGGTAGATTTTTGTGAAATCCGCCAAACTTAGATTTTCGTTTTCTATTAATCGTTTTAAAAATCCAAGTTTCTAAACTGTTTACTTCAGTGACATAAGACACTTCGATAGCTCATAACACAAAGGTTTCAGTTTTAAATCCAGATCTCATTCCGATGAGATGATCGAAAGCCCTTTTTTCTGGTGTCATGAATTTCAGATTTTAACCATCACTTTTGAACGATCATTTTTCTTTTGAATGCCCGCTTACTTCAAGGAACAACTTAACAGTTTGACTATAACAAGACGGCACATTGCAATTATCATTAGCAAGAAAGGATGAAATACGTCCTTTGTTGTCATTCTTTCCCGTTGCAGGAATGATAAGCCTACTCACCTTGTTTGGCAACTGTGAAGCTGTTGAACCAGCCACCAAACAAAACAGACAGAGATAAAAGAGAAAGGATTTGGTAGCGAAGGTGTTTCATCTCCAAACGATCGGTGCCTTTGAAACCAGTATCACCATTAAGTCATATAACTTTTGCACTAAGGCTCTCAATCACAAAACGGTAAAATGAATTATTAAGCGTAGAAAGGGGGATTTAAAAGATTTTCTGCCCCCCTGGAGTTCAGGAAAGAGTTTAATCCTTTGACCCCAAAAAGTGACCAGTATCTAATTTCTCCTCAAGGTATCACCCATGCGACACACAGTAAGGTCACGAGTATAGAGGAAATGATCACCAACTAAAGAAGTACACTCTTGATTGTTAAGGAAATGCTCCTTGTTAGCTCCTTGAGAAATTTATAGAGAACAGTATAGATAATATACATTCTGATGTTTAGGTCTAAACGGTTTAAGTTCATTTTTATGCAGATTCTGGTAAATCCGTGTTAATTAACTTCTCTGCTTCGGATAAAGCTTTCCTACCGTTCTTGTTGTTTCTGTAGTCACGTATCTCGGCTGATAACTCTAAAAGACTCTTACCCTACGGTCGTCACTGACAGAAAACTATATTTCTTTCAACCTGCTCAACTTTGCTGTGCAATAATTATGTTGTCTCAAATTGTTGAAAATACATAAATTAAATGCCATGTCAAACGCATCTTTTTAAGAAGATATTTCGGCACGGCATGAGACTGAAATTAAGAAAGGAAAAGAAGGCATTAACTGTGAACTTTAACTTCTGTTTTTCTGTATTTTTGGGCTAATCAGCGAATAGTCCTGAAGAGGTCGACAGCCACGAAATGTGAGACGCGAGGTTGGGGAGGATCCTGGAAACTACTATCAGCTGATTTCTGAGTCGCCGATCGACAAGCAGCGGATCTTCTATCAAAGATGGCGGACAAATATGTTAGAAGTTTACTAAACCGCATTGTATTGTCTGGCGATGTTATCGGTAGTGTAGCTGATTTGGAAGGAAGTCTCGAAGGGAAAAACAAAGTTAAGCTCGGTCCAGGCTTAGGAGAAGTAAATGGTGCGATCGTGGCCTACAAAGCGGGGGTTTTTAGACATCGAAACCCGTCAATCCACTTGATCGATTGCAATCAAAGAAGGGCTAGTATCTGTAAAGTATTTCTGTTCACAATTCCAAGTCTTTTTTTCTTTCTGACTGTGTTACATGGGACACTTATACCGAAAAGTTTTTGCAATTTATCGTTGCGTGAAAATTACAACACCGTGTAACATCATACTGGGGAAAACTTTTTCCTTCAACAGTTAACTCTACATCACCTTGCCCGGCGACGTTCTCTCATAGACTGCTCAGCAAAGAATTTGTTCTTCTAAAATGTCTTGGAAAGCACTTTCTATTTGAATGCACTGTGGGAATGAATGGTAGAGTGTGGATCAATTCATCATCAGTACCTTGTACAATTACTGTTGCCAATGCTGTGTCGAACTCTGAATACATGAACAACAATCAAATTGAGACAATGGGGAAACAGCTTGTGAAAGGAATGCAGTCATAAGAACAGCATAAATCTTATCCTCTGAGTAATTTTCTTGAATTTATTGATGGAAAGAACAAGGAAACAAAAAACCACTGTTTTGAAAAGTGATACTGTATTTAGGATTAATCTCAAGATTTTGCTATACATATATCTCTCAGTTATTAAATGTACTATGATCAGTCAATTTAGTGGGCTATATAGTGGGGGGTGGGGGAAGGGGGATCACATGGTTCTCAGGAGAAACGGAGGGAGGATAAGTCGTCACCAACAGAGTATAAAAGGGGGGAAGACATATCTATTTGGTTTTAAAATATAAAATAAAATCCTTAAAAAAATCGAAAAAAGTCGAATTTGGTAGTCTAAAATGTAGCGTAAACCAGCGACACCAAACGGTACCCAAAAGGTTGCTACTATGAAGTACACTGGGTTTGTCTGTATCTTAGCCCCGACAACAGGGCTAGAAGTCTTTCCACAGTGAACATAATGCATATAGCCTGTTATTTTCGTTGCTTTGTATGTGCATTGACAAAGATAGCACTCCTTGTGAACCAAGGACATCCAATAAGGGGCAATGAAAGGCTGGCTGACAATACTAACTAACCGATCAGTTGTTTCCAAACAACGATACAAGAAATTTGGATGGCAGATGGAGGGAAGATACTTTGTGAAGGGCAGCAAGGATGAGAAAGTTCCCCAAAAATGCCATAAGCGAGAGGAGAATGTGAACTGCCGTGAAATAAATTGGTTGTTGTTATAATCCACCTGCCTATGATGGCGACCAAACTAGGTCTTCAAATGTTTTTGTTTGCCTTTGAAATGCTGTTAAAGTTGTGGTCGGCATCATCAGTATCTTCTTTTCTTTGGGCATAACAGAGATATTTTGCCTTCACGATAACTTCACATCCCCCTTGGCTTCGATCTCACCTTTTAATAATACATGTATACTTAAGTATATAAACTGTCTCATTTACCCTATTTGAAATGCGCAAACTATCCCAAGCGTCGTTTGTGCCACAAAACACTTCAAAATTTACCCAGAGGTTGGGATGTGTAGCTTGCATTAAACAACCATCCTAAAAGGGAATCAGTTGTTCAGCGACAATAAATTCTACGAGAATTTTTATCCTACGGTTATAACCTGAAAGGTCTCAAGATAGATAAAAGGGTGGAAATGTTGCTCAAAAGATCATAAGTAATTCAAATATTCCTCCCACGGTACACATTTTCTGGTTCTAAGGCAGAATTTTGCTACTGAATCATGCTGTTTGTCTTAGTTATCTGTTGATCAAACTGGTAAACGACCTTTTGGATACGGCATCGTATTACGGACATCTCTGAGACCATTGTTTCAAAATAAAGGGTGAAAAATTCAGTATTTGACTAAGGAAAGCCTTCCCTGAAAGCTATTGACAGATGACGAAGTGCTTGTGCGAATGTTGTGATCTCGGGACTTGTCAACATTATGATCATATACGTATGGCAGAATGAAAAACAAAAAGGTTGCAGCGCAGATGTTACTTGGTCAGGAAGAAGTTTAAAGACTTCCTTTGGATGAATCTATGGTCACCAATACCATGCTAATTTAGCCAAGGTTTTGTTTTTGTGCTTTCGAAAAACTATACTAGCTTTTTTCTAGCTTATACAGTCTGGCTACAGAATAAAAATATTCAGCAATTTCGTAGGCGCAAAACATAAAGCTACAAGAAAAAAGCTACTTAGAAAATTCCACTAAAGGAGACGTGACAAATCTCACTCGAAAGATCCCCATTTTTTGTCACAAAACATTATGCAATAGAATAGAACTTCGGCAAGGTCGGTGTCTGAGCATGCGTAGACTTTCGAATCTGTCGCATTTTCGCAATCTTTCTCACGGCGTTTTCTTTTTGGTGACCTCTTTTTTAGGCGTAGAACGCCTATGAATATTACGGGTGCAGTTGCTGGAAACCCTGGATTACATCACATAAAAACTGTATTGTGTTTAACTATTTTTAACACACCCTTTCAGATAACAATCGTGCAATCGTATCGAGCCGCCATGTTTGTTCTGTATACTGATACTTTATAAGCTCATGCTGTGTTTGCATCCAGATCTCACGCGGTCAAAAAAAGAGGAAAAAAAACCCCTATGGAGCCTCCTTAAGTACAAAAACTTCCCGTTACTGAATGTTTAGTTTGCCGGACTCCGTTACTGTTTTTTTTTTCTATGGCGAAATCCAAGTTAAGAATGGTTAGCTCTGTTCGTTTCTGTCGCCATAACAATATATTCCTTCGCATTAAGTGCGGCGAATGTTCACCTCTGTCAATGCTCTAGAGTTTCGTTGCTGTAGAGAAATTCCCTTGGTAAACCAAAAGCTAACTTTTGACTAAAGAATCAGCTGTATCATGAGGCGCGATGATTTTTCCCTGAGAAGTCATTGGGCAGTTTCACTGCAAAATCTCCTTTCCTCAGAGATTGCACAGGCAGAGGCTACCGTCGCGATCGTCTATCCGGTCGAACCGATCGGAAAATGAATGAGTTTATCGTCATGTGATTCAAGTTAATCTCTACTAATGATTTCAATGGAGAAAAACTTCTTTAGTTTAAGTGCAGCATTGCCACATGACCCATTCCGCTCAAAGGAAATAACTGACATAAGTATTATAAATGAATATTTCGTTCGCATCGACTTTCAGAAAACACTTGGATTCGCTACCATCTAATTCAATAAAATTTGTGTTTCCTTATTTATCTCGTTGCAGTGCTGTTATTCACAATAACATTGCCGCTGTTGCTACTCTTATTTTCTTGAGGGCAAGGGGGGGATGGATTTTCGGAACCTAGTTAAGAAGAATACACAGCTTCTCGAGCTTGTGTTTATGCCAGTACCCGTTAGAGGTTTTGCAGTGTTCACGCAACAGGATATCAGTCAGTTCAGGAAAGGGCTTGAACCTCATTTCAAATGATGTGAGCTTGTTAGCTCAGTTGGTAGAGCGCTGCACCGGTATGACAGAGGTCATGGGTTCAAATCCCGTCGGGCTTTGCTTTAATCAGGCCTTATTTCAGCTACTAATTAAAAAGTGTTCACAACTTCAAGCGCAGTGTACGTATATGATTTTATTATATTTACAGAGATGTATTTTTTGAAATACGATGGAAACTACAAGTGGTAGGATTTAAAATAAAAAAATCTCGATGTCGACGATCGAAACGCGTCCATTTTAGCCATACAGCTACATCGTTTGGAAAGTAGTATATAGAAATATCTGATTCATGTGTATTATTCTTGTAACTAACATCATTTGGCGCTCCAGCCACGCAATACATTCGTCCTTTCTTCTAGATTTCTCCCTTCTCCACCATAATTGCCGACGTATCTTTACAGTTTTCTACCTCACAGCTAAGTAACATGATCGTTTTGGCCGCACGCTAATGGGAACACTTTTTGGCCGCCAAATCGTACTTTCAATGCCCAAAAAAATGGTCAAAAATAACTCGCTTGGTGCTGAGGTCGATTATTTCTAATTCTAAATACAGATATAAACCAGAAAATGCCAAACAAATTTCGTGTCAAAGGTACTTTAACAGCCTGGGACATTCTACATCATTTCATCAAATTCTACTTTAAGATCCGTTTCACTTTGGCTTGCCTGACTTAGCTTATGACTCAGTAAGACAAAGTAAATAAAGGGACATTTTTTTTTTTTGCATTTTCTGGAGTATTCTAGAACAGAAAAGTCTAAGATAATAGGAAATGGCAGTGGGAAATCAGTCGATCGATAAATAATTTTGAACTTTTAAACATCGTTGACCAAATTTATTTGATTTTCATTTTATCGATGAAATATATCTTCATTTATGGCAACTTCCCAAATCATTTATTGATCAAAATTTGCTTACAACCTGTCATTCATTCCGTGATATTTGTAACGGTCCCGAGGACGAAAGGCACGCGTTTAAGGGAACCACACAATGAAGTTAGAGCATAGCGAGTTTTGAACCAAATTTTTTATGCCTTGCATAATAATTGGATTCTTTATTTTTTCAGAATTTTCATGAAATAAACAACTTTTGACCAATAGATGAAATTCAAGCGCGAAAATTATCCTTGTAGTGGGGAGCTGAAAAAAAAAAAAAAAAAAAAAAAACCTTTTTACTAAGGAGCAGTGGTAGGTAAGAGCGCGTGTCAGCAGCTTTTGTACTCGATTGTCATTAAAATGAGATAATCTTTTCCCATGAGACCAGCTGTGTGTACACGGCTTGTGATAGAGTCACTAAATTCTCTTCAATATTCGAATTTGGTAATAAATGTACTTTTAGAATTACTTGCTCAAAGTAATCTATGGATAACCATCTTAGGAATACAATTTTGCACTCGATAAACAGTCTTAATTGATGCTGGAAACAGAGTGAAAAAAGCTAGTTTTATCAACCATGTTAGAGTTTTTGGACTATTTCTTATCATAGGTTTCTTCTGCCATAATTTGGAAACTTTCTCTCTGGCAATCGATTGGCCTCAAACAATAAATCTTTATGCGAAAGTAGTCATAATCAACTCATTTTCTAAGAATTTACTTCAAAACATTGAAAGAGATGAAAAAAAGTCTACAAATGTATAAAGTTTTGCTATAAACAAATCGAGCCCGCGGCTCCTGTTAAAATCCGTAAACATTTAACCGTATGTCTGAGCCAAAATGACATATCTCATCCAGTTTTGACAAAACAGCAAAATCGTAAGCACACTCTATTTGAAAAGAATAGTATTCACTGCTTCACTGTAAGTGTGCGAATTCGGGACATGATATTCTTGTGATATAGTTACCAAAGTAAGATTTTTACCGTTCATTTGTTCTTAAGATAACTTGAATACAATATGAACATAAGATATAGCTCTTTTTGGCCTTCCTTTCTCTTTTTATCAAACAAATATATATAATCGTTTAATAGCTTTGGAAGAAATAGAACATGTAAACGTCGAAATAAGTCGAAACCTATGCATGGCAAATTGCTTGTCTGATTGTCTGCTTTACTGCTCGTCTGATATCTTTGATCTTTCAGCGGTAAAGAAACGGTTACAACCCAAACTATGGCTAAAATGATATACGCGCACCTCAGAGTTACGTCTCTTTGTATCTCAGTCCCAACAACATGGCGAGAAGTCGGTCCACGCTCATGACTGTCAGCGTCGACGATGTCACTGAACATAACTCACAGCCTGATACGCCGGTTGCGTTAAGTAAGTATCGGCAAAGACTCCAGTGTTCGTGAACCACAGACATCCAATAGGTAACATAGAGAGGCCGTATAATTATACGGCCGTGCCACATATCTAATCAGTATGGCCTAAAACAAATGTAGCATAAACCAGCGACACCAGCAGTATCCAAAAGGCAACAGCCAACATCCTTTTGTTGCTATCACCCTTTTGCGAGGGTCTCAATGGGGTTAACCATTAGCCGTAAAACGGCCAAAAAAAGTAGCCGTTAGGTGTTAAAATTGACGAAATTTAACCGTTAGTCATAAGAAAATTAACCTAAAATATTTCCGGTGGAAACAATGGAAAGATGCCTAGCGTTCGCCGTGAATTGGCCAAAATTTTTACCGTTAGCCGTAGAAGCCACCACCCCATTGAGAACCTCTTTCGCAGATTAGTCAAGATAAGTCAAACATCAGTTTGTGAATAATAATTACATAAAGACTTCATCAGTAGCGTTTGACTATGTAAATGCCAAAAAACGACATTGAAGAGTAAAATCTCCTCGAAGTCGAAGATCGAAACGCGTCCATTTTAGCCATACAGCTACATCCTTTGGAAAGTAGCATATAGAAATTCCTGGTTTATGTGTATTATTCTTGTAGCTAACATCATTTGGCGCTGAAATAATAATTACATTATGACTGACTTCATCAGTAGCGTTTGATTATGCAAAATGCAGAAAACAAGCTGTCCAGTGTGTTACACGAAACTCAAAGAAAAAAAAGGGCCGGGTTTTTCTGCGAATTTGAATTAGTAATAGGCGGCAAGGAAATATACATTTGTGGTAGAATTATTTCACAATACGACAACAAATTTGGTAATAAATGTGCTTCTCAATTACTCGCCCAAAGAAATTTATAAATAACTTCTGAGGACCACGCTTTTGCACTCAATAAACAGTCTTAATTGATGTTGGTAACGTACTAAGAAACAGTTAGCTAGTCTTATCAACCATGTTAGAATTTTTTAATCATTTCTTATGATTTTCTCCTGTTAAAGTTTTCGAGCTAAATCTTAGGCAATTGACCTGTCTCAAGCAAGTACTCTATATCAAAGACAGAGATGATCAAATTCTTTTCTAAACACATCTTTCTGTGTATTTGAACAGACGTTAATAAAGTCCGCACCTTTTTTGTTATTTCCCAATCACGACAAAATCGAACGGCTGCCTAATTTCGCAGCTCGTCATCACGAATCCATATTCTTGAGCTAATGTGACATATTTCGTCAAGTTTTGATCGCAAAGCAAAATTTCTGAGCACATTCTGATTCCAACTGATAACCTTCACTACTCATTACAAATGCGCAAATTGGCGAGATGTTGTTGTTTTCACATGGCTACTAAACTACAACTTTTCACCAGTTAGTTGTTCGTTAGATAATTCGAATACAATATACTATTTAGAAGTTACTGAAGCTGTTCATATTTCTCCCGCACTTTTTTTTACTTCTGTTATATTTTGCGAAATTGATCATACGCAAATGATTGGTCTCAAACGATAACTCTATATGAAATAGAGATGATCAACTTCTCTCTAAACATATCCTTCTGTGTATTTGAACTGATGTTAACAAAATCCTCATCTTTACTTTGCAAAGTCTCATTATATATACTATGGATAATTACCAATCATCAAAAAAGCTGGCTCCTTCAGTAGCTCGTCATCACTAAACCATACCTCCTCGCTAAGGTGGCATATCTCATCAAGTTTTGATCCCAAAGAAAAATTCTGAGCGCATTCTGATTGCAAAATAATAGCCTTTACTGCTTCATTACAAATGCGGAAATTGGCGACGTATTATTGTTTTGTTATGGCTACTAAACTACAATTTTTCGCTTGTTAGTTATTCGCTTGATAATTAATATTCGAATATAATATACAACTTAGAAGTAGTTCTTCATATTTTTCCTTACCCTTTTTTATCATGAAATGACATATCTTCCCCTCTCTTCTAATGATTAAATTTTTCAAATAAGCTCAAGTAGAAACAATACAATCCAACGTTAAAACAGGTCTACCCCTCTGCATAGCAGATTGCTTTTCTGATTGTCTGCTTTACTGCTCGTCTCACTTCACTTATCTTCCAGCAGTAAAGGAACGGGTTTAAAGTGGAGTTAAAGTAAAATATAACAACTGCTATTCCCCTAAATATGATGAGATTCGGAGATCGCTCTTTGCGAAGAGAGATAAAAATTTCCACTGTTAATAGTGGTACATAACAGACAACCAAAGCTAACTGCACCCAAAGTGCACTCTGCAGTGCCTTTCTGTATCGCACCATGTTCAGTGCATTTGGTTGGCTCGGCTGTTGTTGAGCATAATCTTGTACTTGAGCCTGATGATGACTGAGAGCGCAAAAAATCTTTGTATACGAGGCGATTGAGATAACTAGGCATGATGGTAGCCCTATACGACTGAACCAAAAGGTTATACGGTAATTGAAATGAAAGAATAAACCAGTGACTACACATACAACACAAACGATAGCTAAAATGATATATGTGCGCCTCAAAGTTACAATCTCCCTGTATCTCAGCCCCAACAACAGGGCGAGAAGTCGGTCCACGCTTATGGCCGTCAGTGTCGACATTGACAGTGAACATAATGCATAGCTTGTTACGCCATTTGTGACCCATGCGTATCGACAAAGACTCCAGTGTTCGTTAACCACGGAAATCCAATAAGTAGCATAGAGAGGGTGGCTAACAGCACCAACCAAGAGATCAGTTGTCGCCAGACAACGATACAAAAGTTTGGATGGCGGATGGAGGGAAGATTCCTTGTGAAGGGCAACAAGGATAAGAGAATTCCCAAGAGTTGCTGTGATGGAGAGGAGAATGTTGACTGCTGAGAATGAAATGGACTGTTTTTGAAACTCACCTACCCAAACCGGAGAGCATTCCGATCCTTCAATTGTTTTCGTCTGTGTTGCACTTCCTGTTATATTTGTTGTTATAGCCATCATTGGTATTTCCGCTCTTTTGCAGGTTATCCTTAAGTTGTCAATAACGAGGTATATTTCGTCTTAACAGCAGCCTCTAAGTCAAGATGATTTAAACCTTAGTTTTTCAATAACAATAACATAAAGTAAATATTCATCAATAGCGTCTGACTTTATAAAATGCCTGAAGCTGTGAGCTTTGTCACACAAAAGAGAAAAAAGACAAATTTTTGTGTGCGAATTTGAATTAGCAATGGGGGGGGGAGGGGGGCGGGATGCAAAACGGTATTTGTGATAGTTGTGATAGGTTAATTTCACAATACAACAGAAAAAACTCCTCACTTAAATAAACCTTCAGTGATAGGATACCGACAGTTGACCGACAGGCAACAGATTGTCGGCCGACGCTTTGACCAATTCATCGGCCGACGTGTCGTTTGGATCGGACTCGTTGCCTTACCCGGATAATAACGTAGATTATTAATTTAGGTGAATCATGGGATGCCTTGAATTGTTATCAGCTAAGGCAAACTGAGAGAAAAATTCCAATTTCACAATTTATGTAGGTTCTAAATGCACAGCTATTCTAAAATATATGAATTTTTGTTCGCTACGTGTCGCACCTGTGTTGAGTTAGGAACGAAAAGGCGACAGGTGTAAGATATTACGTTGTTAGCCCATCTCTATCTCACTATTTCATTCGCTATTTATCCACTTCTTTTATAGCTGCAAATTCGGCCGGATTATTTCTTATGGTCAAGAGAAAATTAAAGGTCAAGAGGCTTGAAGTCCCATTTTTTTAAAGTATCTAAACTACTAGTGAGGTAAGCTTCTTATTTCTTGTTCTTGATTCAACCAAGCTGTTATGTATTTGTTGTGGTTCTATTTTATCCTTGGTTCAAATTTTATGTTCTTTTGTTTTTGGGTATTGTAATGTAGGATAATGAGTTTGAAACAAAGGAAAATAGAATTTTTAACCAAGGATAAAATTGAACCACAACATGTACTCCGGGTGATTGGATTCTTTTTGTTGCTCTCCTACTGTGCGATTAACGAATCACCTTTGGTAATCAAAATCACATATCGCATAATTAAAGTCGTCTGCTAATTACAGTTGAAAACAATTGACTGATCAATAACCCTTTCAATTATTATCGAGGTAAAGAATTTCTAGCTAAACAAACATTTTTCTAGCTTTTAGTGAATTAAATAACGCCTTTCCCGATATTGCAACCCCATCAATAAAAACTGGACACTCTGTTTTCCAAGGCTTACACACGACTGTGTTGTAGATTTCTATACTAAATCGCTTTATTTTGAGTTTAATTTTACAAGTAGGAGTTTATAAACAAGTACGGTTCAAATGCGTGTTACGTTACTGATGTGTCGATCTATTGGAAGCTTCAAAATCCCCCCCCCCCCACCCCCTTCCCCACCCGCATTGACCGGGTTTTCAAACTAAGACCTTGAAGACCTTTTCTTCTGAGCCTTTCGCTCGCCAAAGTGAGCTCTTTGCCTTTAAATATCACCATATTGAAATATAAAACTCTTGTTTTCCGCTGGAAAGACTTGACACCGCTTCCGACTAAGGTTCAAATTTTCCATCCCAGCCAGGCAAGGTTTAAATTCCCCACCCCACGGGCACGGACGACGGTCTAATGCCCGTGGGTTTCCTGAGGGCGGAATTTTGAGGCTTTGAAATGATAGGTGCATGTTGGAATAATTATAACTCATGACGTAAAGGATTAGCTATCAAGTAATACGTCCAGAAAAATATTACATCCATTCATTAACATCATTCGATTACATAAGTTTATGTTACTAGGTATCTAAGAGACAACCAGCTGGCGGAGTTGCCTTCTGATATTTTCATCAGTAATCTAAGGCTGGAAATGCTGTAAGTGTAACATCTCTTATCAGAGCATACATTTCTTATTCTGAGTCGCTCCACTTTCTACTTGCAGTATCTTTCAACACCTGAATTCAATTATTCTGGACAGGTTGGTATTTGTAGCCCGGGGAGTTAAAAAAAGGGGGGGGGACAGGATGGATCGGAGTATTTTGGTTATGTCAGTATAAATATTACCTGATCCTCCATGGTATTCTAATGATCCCTCCTCATTGGCAGTCAATTTTGGCTAGACCCCCCCTTAAAGATTAAAAGTCAGAGTGTTTTACATTATGACCAACTCTTTCTTTTAATACACTCTAGCTCTGTTATTTCCATACAGTAAATAGACTGATTTTGAATAATAGCACAGTACTTGACGTGAACGATTGTGCCAATCGATCACCAGCATGCGAAGCATGTAACTTGACTGAAATCTAAGGTCAACAAATAGAGGCTCAGCTCTCCTTTCTGTCACTTTTCTGTCTTCAAAAATGTCAATTTCAAACAGATTTAGCCCTTGAAGGACCATGACACTAAACGATATATTGCATTAAACACATTCAAAATTATTGTATTGCATTGTAAGTAAACCGCTCTCTGCAACAACACCTGTAAGAGACATTTTGTGTCAAAAATTGAGTCTCACTTTTAATCTTTAAATATTTCAGGCTATTTGTATTTCATAAGGAAATAAAATATAGAAAAAAAATCATGGTATATTTACTTTGTCAAAGTCTTGCATTATAAAAAAAAAAAAAAAAAAAAAAGTTGTGTGTTCATTCAACATATAGATAGAATTACTGTTTATCTAACACGATAAACGATCGAGTTGTAAATTTTTAAGTGAGCTTTCTGCAGAGGATGAAAGAAGCTGCTTGGCTGATATCTCTCCATTGACAACCTTCTTCTCTCCTTTCAGATGCTGTTAAATTTATAGTCGGCATCATCAGTATCTACTTTTTTAGCATATAACAGAGGTATTTCGCCTTCACAAAGTCTTCACGTCCACTTTGCCGTAAATGTTACCATTTAATAATGCATATGTACTTTAGCGTTTAAACTGTATCGTTTACCTTACTTGAAATGCGCGAACGATCTCAAGTTTGTTTTAAAACCGTTTTCTGCTTGTTGCTTCTGAACAATGCTGTTTGTCTCAGTAACCTGTTTATCAAATTGATACACGACATTTTGGATATGGCATCGTATAACAGGGACAGATTTATACCGGCTATGTGAGCATTGTTTTAAAAGAAATGGTGAGAACATCATTGTTTGAGAAACGAAAACCGTCACTGAAAGTTATTGAGAAATGACAAAGTGCTTGTGCAAATGCTGTGATCTCGCGACTTGAGAGAATTATGATCACGTACTTACGGCAGACTGAAAGACAAAAAGTTTGCAGTGCATGCAGATGTCAATCGGTCAGCAAGCAGTTTAAAGACTTCCTTTGAAAGAATCCATAGTCACCAATTCCGTTGTTTTTTGAAAACTATACTAGCACTTTTTCTACAATACGGTTTTGCTACCCAATAAAAATATTCAATCATTTCATAAAGCTGCAGAAACATTTTTTACAGTGGTTTCTTTTGTAAACCATTAAGTAAGGTAAGTTAAATTCTTTTTTGAGTCATTATCTGATTGCAAAATATTACCGTAGCAATAATTAAAGTTGTTCTGTATACGACAGGTGATGCTTTAATTTTGTCTTTTGTATCGATTCCTCTTTTGTAAAAAGTGGTTCCACTACTGACTCGGAGAAAATATCTGTAGTAGTCACTCATAGTTTGCATCACAGCTTTTGTTGACAGCTTATCGAGCCTGTTCGAGGCGAAGCGAAAAAAGAGTGAGGCTTGGGTCGAGTCGGTTAAAGACCGGCGTTCACCTGACCCGACCCGACTCGACACAAGCCTCCCCCGTTTTTCCACTCAACCGCTGCTTCCGTGCCCAGTACTATTTCGTTCCGTTTTACTGAATGAACGCCTGGAAAAGGCTGGTGATAACAACAGCAACTAAATATTACGTTTGCTCATAGAGATATGGTGAACAGCGTGGGACATTCTACATCATTTCATCATATTCCATTTTGAGATCAGTTTCACATAATTGGCTTGCCTGGCTTAGCTCATGACTCAGCAAGACAAAGTAGATAAAGGAAAACTTTTATAATTTTCTGGAGTATTTAGAACACAAGTCTACGATATCTAGAAATTGCAGTCGGAAATCAGGCGATCGTTAAATAATTTTGAACTTTTAAACATCGCTGATCAAATTTTTTTCGATTCTCGTTTTATCGATGAGATATATCTTCATGCATTTATGGCAACTTCTTCAAAAATTCAAAAGTTCGCATGCAACCAGTTATTCATTCCGTGATATTCGTAGCTGTCCGAGAACAAAAGGGAAACGTTAAAGGGAACCACATAAAAGAGGTTAGGGCGTAGTAGTTTTTGAACCAATTTTTTATGCCCTCCACAGAATTTTAATGACAAATCATTTTTTGACCATCAATTGAAATTCCAGCGCGGATATTATCCTTGCAGTGGTAAGCTGCTATACAAACCTTTTTAATTAACAGTAGGAGTAAGAGGCGGTGTTAGCACCTTTACTCGATTGTCATTAAAATAAGGGAATGTTTTTTCACAACACCAGCTGTGTGTACACAGTCTGTCATAGAGTCACGAAATGTTCTTGAATATTCGAATTTGGTGATAAAAATGATTTTTAAATTATATGCTTTATCTATGGACAACCTTCTGAGGAGTTCAATTTTGCACTTGATAAACAGTTTTAATTGATGCTGGTAACGTACTGAGAAACCGCTTGCTAGTCCTATCAACCAAGTTAAGGTTTATATTAATCATTTGCTATTATAATTTTCTCCTGTTATAATTTTCGAGCTTAATCTTAGGTAAACGATTGATCTCAAATGGTAACTGTTTATTAAAAATAGAGATGACCAACTTCTTCTCTAAACAGTTCCTTCTGTGTATTTGAACAATTGTTGGCAAAGTCAACATCTTTAATTTACAAGGTTTCGTTATAAACATTATGGCTAATTCCTAATCATGACAAAATCGAGCGGCTGGCTCCTTTAGCAGCTCTTCATCACTAAACCATATTTCTGAGCTAAGGTGACATATGTCATTAAGTTTACATCGCAGAGAAAAAATCCTGAGCGCATTCTGACTCAAAAATAATAGGCTGCGCTATTTCATTGCAAATGCGCAAATTGGAGACGTTATTGCTTTTTTTATGGCTACTAAACTATAATTTTTCACTCGTTAATTCTTCGTTAGATAGTTCGAATACAATATAATATTTAGAAGTAACTCTTCATATTTTCCTTACTCCTTTTATCATGAATTGGCATATATCCCCCTCTCTTCTAACAAATATAATTTTTCAAATTAGCTATATGAAAGAAACAGTACATGTCAACGTTAAAACAGGTCTACCAAGTTTTGATCCCAAAGAAAAACCCTGAGCGCATTCTGATTGCAAAATAATAGCCTTTACTACTTCATTACAAATGCGGAAATTGGCGAAATATGATTGATTTGTTATAGCTACTAAACTACAATTTTTCACCTGTTAGTTATTCGCTTGATAATTAGTACTCGAATATAATATACAACTTAAAAGTAGCTCTTCATATTTTTCCTTACCCTTTTTTATCATGAAATGGCATATCTTCCCCTCTCTTCTAATGATTAAATTTTTCAAATAAGCTCAAGTAGAAACAGTACAATCCAACGTTAAAACAGGTCTACCCCTCTGCATAGCAGATTGTTTGTCTGATTGTCTGCTTTACAGCTCGACTCATTGCATTCATCTTCCAGCAGAAAAGGAACGGGTTTAAAGTAGAGTTAAAGAACACTATGACATTTACCATTCCATTGATTATGACGGAATTCGGAAATCGCTCTTTACTTAAAGTGATCCCTGTCTCCACTATAAAAAATGGTACATAACAGAAAACTAAAGCTAAATGCACCCACAGTGCACAATGCACTGCCTTTCTGTATCGCGCTATATTCAGTGCATTTTGTAGGCTAGGCTGTTGTTGTGCGTGATCTTGTACTTGAACCTGATGATGACTGAGAGCGCGGAAAATCTTTGTGTACGAGGCGATTGAGATAACTAAGCAACATAATATACCTATAGGGCTGCACCAAAGGGCTACACGGTAGCTGAGATGACGGAATAAACTAGTTACTAGACATACAACCCAAACGATAACTAAAATGATGAAAGTGCACCTCAAAGTTACAATCTCTTTGTATCTCAGTCCCAACAACAGGGCGAGAAGTCGGTCCATGCTTATGACCGTCGTTGTCGACAAAGACACTGAACATAATGCATAGCCTGTTACGCTACTTGCGTCAAATGAGTATCGACAAAGACTCCAATGTTCGTGAACCACGGACATCCAATAGGTGGCATAAAGAGGTTGAGTAGCAAGACCAACAAACAGATCAGTTGCTGCCAGACAACGATACAAGAGTTTGGATGGCGGATGGAGGCGAGATTCCTTGTGAAGGGCAACAAGGATAAGAAAATTCCCAAGAGTTGCTGTGATGGAGAGGAGAATGTTGACTGCTGAGAATAAAATGGACTGTTGTTTTAACTCGCCTACCCAAACCGGGGAGCATTGCCATTCTCCAAATGTTTTCGTCTGCGTTCCACTTCCCGTTATATTTGAAGCTGCCATCATTGTTATCTTCCACTTTTTTGCAGGTTATCCTTAGTAAAAATGAGGTATATTTCGTCTTAACAACGCCCTCCAAGTCAAGATCAGTTAAACCTTATTCTTTTTACTAGCATTTACAGAGATTAAAAATTCATCAGTAGCGTCTGACTCTGTAAAATGTCCGAAAGCTGTGAGGTTTGTCACACGAAAGAGGAAAAAAGGCCGTTTTCTCTGCGCGAATTTAAATTAGTAATTAGGGGAAAGTAAACATGTATTTTTGATAGGTTAATTTCCCAACACAGAAAAAAAAAACAAAAACAAAGGAAAAAAGAATTCTCTACTCAAATAAAGCTTCAGTGATAGGATATCAAGACTTGACCGACAGTCGGTCGGTCGGTCGGTCGGCAGTTGACAAATTGTCGGTGGACGCCTTGACCAACGAATCTGCTGACGTGTTGTTTGGATCGGATTTGTTTTCATACCCGAATTATTAATTCACGTGATCTTGGAACGCCACGAATAGTTTTCAGCTCAGGAAAACTGAGAGAAAAATGTTAATATCAAAATTAATGTAGTTTACAGATACAAATCTATTCCGAAAATATTTGAATTTTTTTTTCTCTACATGTCGCACCTATCTGGACTTAGGAACGAAACGGTGACAAGTTTAAGATGATACGTCGTTAGCCCGTCTCTATCTTAACTTTTTCATTTACTATTTACCCACTTCTTTTATAACCGAAAATTTAGCCGAGTTATATCTTATGGTCATAAGAAAATTAAAGGTCAAGAAGCTTGAGGTCCCATCATTTCAAATGTCTAATTAATACTGAGATAAACTTCTTGTTTCTTGGAAGGAAGGCGACTAGCTGACCGATTCCGAGAACACCTTAGCGACGTAGAAAGAAATGACCCTAATCATTCTAAGCAGCATATGGCAGTTAGCGGCCTTTCCCTACATCTAGCAGTTCGGAAGGCAGCAAAACTGTAGAACAAAAATCGACCTTTTAAATCGGCACTCTTAATCCAACGGTATCAACGAGCGCTTTTCACTTAACTAATTTATTATTGATTTCGCGTCACCATATTCCCACCGATAGCGTAGCTCCTTTTTTTGTATATAAACCCACACACAACCCACAGTTCCTCCAATTGCTCTGGCGAAGGGCTAACGTTCGAAATGTCAGTTGCTAAACTCTTTACGGTGGCTAATATACGTTATCAACTCAGTTTATAATTAAAAGTTTGAACGTGTCCTTTAGTAGCATGTCGTAATGATGTGGGATATTGATCAAATGAAGCCTTTAAGTGCTACTGTGGTTCTTTCTTTCTTCATTTACTCCGAGCTTTCGCCGTTCTACGGCATCATCAGGGAGGACGATAAAATATTTGCGCTATGGTTTTAAACGTTGGAGGTGCCACTGTAAATTAGCATAGTGTAAAACTAGCCAGTAGGACGCATGAGAACTAATGGCGTGATAAAATGTTCTAAAATATGTGTTAAAACCGTTAATTAAAATCAGTTTATAATATTAAATTACCCTAAATTTTTTGTTGCTTGACGAGGAACTGTTTTCTAAATACACATGACAAGTGATCGGGGCTAATATTTTTCTTACTCATCAGATAATTCAAGAATATTCACCTTCAGATATCAAATTAACTTAAAGACTGTGTTAAACACAATGACCATAGTCTGAATTCGTTCCTGACGGATAATTAAGGATATTCTGACTCCGCTCAAGTAAAATTTTGATCAAAACTTGTAACGTGCTGATTCATAATGGATAGTGGTCATGGCATATCGAACATTTTAAGTTTGTAAAGACGTGTTTCAAGTTGTCACGGTGATGCATATTTTTATTTTAATTACGCAAATTCCATATCAAGGTAAGAGAGGAGAACGATTTTCAAGAGACAAACACTAATGGCCGTACTATTGAAACCAGGAACCTTCATATCATCACATCAGTTCCACAGGTGATATACTATTTAGAAAACATTTCCATAATTTTGTCTCCTTTAATTCTAGTAACATGAAGTAAATCGAGCATTCCTATTGGAAATTTCCGGAAAGTAGGTTGAATTTCATTTTTGTCTCCGGGATTCAAATATCCATGGGCAAACAATTCATTTGCAAAGAAAAATACATGATCAATTTAATTTATTTAAAGTGTTGAGTTAACTGTACGAAACAGTTTGAACCTTTTCCATAAGTTTTACTTGTAATTGCTTGTCCCCAATAAGTTTTCAACACAACATAATCGAAGCTTCGTTGGTTTTATTGACCCGCTTTTGCGTCCAATCGTGATTGTTATGGTAATAAATTTTCCTAATACTTTCCAGTAGGGAGACTCAAGGTTTCTTCTTTGTCCTACGCACGTAACAAGATTAAAAAGCATCTTTTCCCTAGTTCAGTAACGTGCCCAAAATTTACTACCTCAATTATTCTATTTTCTACATCTATAATGCCAATTTTTTAAAAGGATAATTGGTATGGCAAAAATAGAAATCTAGATTGCATAAAACTATTCAAAATTAATGTATTGTTACAGATGCATAGTTACTCCTAAATATATTTGTATTTTTGTTCTTTCCTCTCTACGTGTCGCATCTGACTGGAACTTTGAGATCATGAAAATATCTCTACCGATCAAACTGCCTTGAACTCTACCTTTTTGTCCTAAAAGGTTTCAAAATAGATGCAGCGGTGAACAGTTTTTTTAACCGCCATTAAAAATGCACACCTGTACAAGTTATCCTTAACTACAAACAAGAGTTTCAAACATTCTTCTCACCGGAGACATTTTGTGTGCCAATTATCTCTGGTTCTATGGCGGAAGTTTGATTCTGAACAATGCTGTTTGTCTTGTTACCTGTTAATCGAATTGGTAAGCGATACTTTGGATATGGCATCGTATAACAGGGACGAAGTTATACTCTCTGTAACCATTTTTTCAAAAGAAATGGTGAAAAAAAAAACAGTGTTTGACCAAGAAAAACCTTTAGTGATAGCTATTTACAGATGACGAAGTGCTTAGGCACTGCTGTTATATCAGGACTTGTCAGAATTATGATCACATACGTACGGCAAATTGAAAAACAAAAAGGTTGCAGTGCAGATTCTACTTGGTCAGGAAGCAGTTTGAAGACTTCCTTTGGGTGAGTCTAAAGTCACCAAGACCATGTTATTTAACCCGGGTTTTGTTTGAGTTTTTTGAAAAATTACCATAATAACGTTTAAAGTTGTCATGTATACAACAGGTGATTGCATTCATTGTGTCTCGATTCCTCTTTTATAATAAGAGTTTCCATTACCGACTCGAAGAAAATATCTGTAGAAGTCAGTTGTATTCTGTATCAGAGCATTTTTTGACAGCTTATCGAGTGACAACATAGCCTGTTCGAAGCTGGCAAAACGAAGTGCCCAATAAACGGCGCGATAGTCACGGCGGTGTGAAAAAAAAATGGAGGTTAGGGTCCAGTCGGTAAAAAAAAACAAGGTTCACCCGACCCGACCCGACCCGACCCGACCCGACCCGACCCGACCCGACACGACCCGACCCGACACGACACGACCCAAGCCTCCCTCTTTTTTCTCTCCACCGCTACTATCGTGCCATGCACCATTTCGCTCCGTTTTACAAAATTAAAGCCTTTAAAAGGCTCGTAACAACAATGGCAGCTAACCATGAGCTCTGCTTATAAAGATATGCTTAACAGCTTGTAACATTCTATATCATTTTATCATATTCTGTTTAAAGATTAGTTTCAGCTTAGCTTGCCTGGCTTAGCTCATAACTCAGCAAGACAAAGTAAATAAAGGAGCATTTCAAAATTTTCTGGAGTATTTTAGAACAAGATTCTACGATATCTAAAAATCGAGGTGGGAAATCAGTCGATCCTGGTAAATAATTTTGAACTTTTAAACATGACTGACCAAATTCATATGATTCTCATTTCATCTATGAAATATACCTTCATTTGTGACTTTTATGGCAACGTCAGCTTTTTCATATTATTTACTCATCAAAAATTTGCATACAACCTTAAATTCATTCCGTGATATTCGTAACAGTTCCGAGAATGAAAGAGAGATGTTAAGGAAAACCACATAAAAGGGGTTGGAGCGTAGTAGTTCTTAAACCAAAGATTTAATTCTTTCATTATACTTATTCTCTTTTTTCAGAATTTTAATGACATCAATCATCTTTTTGACCATCAGATGAAATTTAAACGCGGATATAATACTTGAAGTGGTGAGCTGTCATACCAACCCTTTTAATTAAGAGTAGTGATAGGTACTCAAGAGCGCGCTTCGTACTCGATTGTCATAAAATGATAGAATGTTTTCTCATAAGAGCAGCTTTGTGTACACGGCCTGTGATAGAGTCACGTATTTCCCTTGAATATTCAAAATTGGTAATAGGAATGCTTTTAAACTTGATTACGATGAAATCCGATAATCGGGTTAAACTCTAAGCAGAATCTCCATATAAGTTATAGAAGAAGCAGTAGATGACAACGTTAAAATAGGTCTACCCCTCTGCAAAGCAGAGAGCTTGCCTGATTGTCTGCTTCACTGCTCGTCTCACTTCACTTATCTTCCAGCAGTAAAGGAACGGGTTTAAAGTAGAGTTAAAGAAAAGTATGAAAATTCCCATTCCGTAAATTAAGAATAAATTCGAAAATCTCTTTGCACTAAGAAAGATCACAATTCTCACTATAAACTGTGGAACATAACAGACAACTAAAGCTAATTGCACCCAAATCGCATTGTACACTGCCTTTATGTATCGCGCCATGTTCAGTGCATTTGGTTGGTTCGGCTGTTGTTGAACATGATCTTGTATTTGAGCCTGATGATGACTAAGAGCGCGAAAAATCTTTGTGTACGAGGCGACTGAGATTACCAGACCAGATGGTATGGTTATGATGCGGTACCAAAGACCTATACGGTAATTGAGATAAGAGAATAAACCAGCGACTAGACATCCAACCCAAACGATAGCTAAAATGATATACGTGCGCCTCAAAGTTACAATCTCTTTGTATCTCAGTCCCAACAACATGGCGAGAAGTCGGTCCACGCTTATGGCCGTCATCGTCATCAAAGACACTCCGCATAATACATAGCTTGATATGACGGTTGCATCCCTTGCGTATCGACAAAAACTCCAGTGTTCGTAAACCACGGACATCCAGTAGGCAACATAGAGAGGCTGGTTGACAAGACCAACCAACAGATCAGTTGTTGCCAGACAACGATACAAGAGTTTGGATGGCGGATGGAGGGAAGATTCTTTGTGAAGGGCAATAAGGATAAGGGAATTCCCAAGAATTGCCGTGATGGAGAAGAAAATGTTGACTGCTGAGAATGAAAGGGACTGTTGTTTAAAATCACCTAACCAAATCGGGGAACATAACGACTCGTGAAATGTTTGCGTATGTGTTCCACTTTCCGTTAGATTTGTTTTCGCCATCATCTTGCTGTCGTTTCCACTCTTTTGGAGGTTATCCTTAGATACAACGAGGAATATTTCGTCTTAACAGCACCCTTTAAGTCAAGGTCGGTTAAACCTTAATTTTTGGATAACAATTGCAGAAAGTAAAAGTTCATCACTAGTGTCTGACTATGTATCATGCCGGAACGCTGTGAGGTTTGTGACACGAAAGAGTAAAAAACGCCAGTCTTTCTGCGCGAATTTGAATTAGTAATAGAGAGAAAGTAAAACTGCATTTGTGATAGGTTAATTTCCCAAAAAAACATAAAAAAACTTATTTACTCAAATAAACCTTCAGTGACAGGATATCGAAAGTCTACCGACAGTTCGTCGATAGTCGACCAATTGCCGTTGGCCGACACCTTGATTAACGCATGGGCCGACGTGTTGTTTGGATCGGACTCGTTGCCTTACCCGGCTGATAGCGTGAATTATTAATTCACGTGATCTCGGGATGACATGAATTGTTAACAGTTTAGGAAAACTTAGAGAAAAAGTCCAATTTCAAAATTTATGTTGGTTAGAGATGCAAAGTTATTCTAAAAATATTTATATTTTTTTTGTATCTACATGTCGCACTTCTAGATGGTGGAAATGTTGGTAAAAATATTATAAATAATTCAAATGCTCCCCCCACGGGAGACGATGTGTGTGCAAATTGTCACTGGTTTTTTACGGCGGAAGTTTGCTACTGAACATTTCTGTTTTTCTCAGTTACCTGTAATTGGTAAACGACATTTTGGATATGGCATCGTATAACAGGGACAAATTTATAATCTCTGTGACCATTGTTTAAAAAGGCTGGTGAGAACGACTGCAACTAAATATGAGCTCTGCTCGGCTAATTCCCAATCATGACAAAATCTAGCGGCTGAATCTGTTAACAGCGCGTCGCCACTAAGCCATATTTCTGATCTTAGGTAAAATTTCTCATCAAGATTTGATTGCAAAGAAAAAATTTGAGGGTTTTCCAATTCCAAAATAACTGATAGCCTTCACTACTTCATTACAAATGCGCAAATTGGCGACATGTTATTATTTTGTTATGGCCACTAAACTACAGTTTTTCGCCTGTTAGTTGTTTGACTGAGAGCGCCAAAAATCTTTGTGTACGAGGCGACCAATATAACTAGGCAAGAGGATATACCTACAAAGCTGCACCAAATGGCTATACGGAAATTGAGATAAGAGCATATACCAGCGACTAGACATAAAGCCCAAACGATAGCTAAAATAATATACGTGCACCTCAAAGTTACAATCTTTTTGTATCTCAGTCCCAATAACAGGGCGAGAAGTCGGTCCACGCTTATTGCTGTCAACGTCAACAAAGACACTGAACATAATGCATGACTTGATATGACGGTTGCATCCCTTGCGTATCGACAAAAACTCCAGTGTTCGTAAACCACGGACATCCAGTAGGCAGCCTAGAGAGGCTGGTTAACAAGACCAACCAAAAAATCAGTTGTTGCCAGACAACGATACAAGAGTTTGGATGGCGGATAGAGGGAAGATTCCTTATGAAGGGCAACAAGGATAAGAGAATTCCCAAGAGTTGCTGTGATGGACAGGAGAATGTTGACAACCGAGAACGAAATAGACTGAAACACATCTACAGAGACCAATCCTTCAAATGTTTTTGTCTGTGTTCCATTTCCCGTTATATTTGTTGTTGCCATCATCCTGCTGTCGTGTCCACTCTTTTGCAGGTTATCCTTAGTTACAACGAGGAATATTTCGTCTTAACAGCGCCCTCCAAGTCAAGGTCGATTAAACATTAGTTTTTGGATAGCAATTACGGAGCGTAAAAGGTCATCACTAGCGTCTGATAATGTAAAATGCCCGAAAGCAGTGTGATGTGTCGCACGAAAGAGAAAAAAAATTGAATTTTTAATTAGGGCAAAGTAAAACTGCATTTGTGATAAGTTAATTTCCCAGGACAAGGAAAGAAAAAACTTCGCTCAAATAAACCTTCGGTGATAGGATATCGAAAGTCGACCGACAGTCGGTCGTCAATCAAACGATTCTCTGCCTACTCTTTGACCAACGCATCTGTCGACGTGTTGTTTGGATCGGACTCGTTGCTTTATCCTGATAATAGCGTAAATCATTAATTTACGTGATCTTGAGACGCCATAAATTGTTATCAGCTCAGGCAAAACGAGAGAAATAGTCCAATTTCATATCTAAGATAGGTTACGGATGCAAAGTTCTTCTAAAATATTTGAATATTGTTCTCTTCGTGTCGCACTAGTGTTGACTTAGAAACGAAACGGCGACAGGTGTAAGATGTTATGTCGTTAGCCTATCTCTATCTTAACCAACTCATTCATTATTTGCCCACTTCTTTTCTAACCGCAAATTCAGCCGGATTATTTTTTATGGTCACGAGAAAATTATAGGTCAAGAAGCTTGAGGTCCCATTTATCAAATATCTAATTAATAGTGAGGTAAGCCTCTTTTTTCTTGGAAGGGAGACGACTAGGAGACTGATTCCGAGAACACCTTAACAGGCAGTTTTCCACCTTTCCCTACACCAAAGCAGTTCGGAAAGAAGCAAAACTGTAGAACAAAAATTTATCATTCAAATTGGCACTCTTACTTCCCACGGAATCAACGAGCACTTTTCATTTAAATAACCTATTATTGCTTTCTCGTCACCACATTCCCACCAATAGCGTAGCTCCTTTCTTTGTATAGAAACCCCTACACAACGCCCGGGACAAAAATCTTACGTGAGACGTTTACTTTTCAATTTTCTCTGGTACAATTTTATGAACAAACATATCTCTTCTTCTGGAACAACCACAAAACATTCCCTCATCTTGAATAAAGTTACTAACAAAGGCTTCAATTGTACTGGAGGTATAAGTTTTGAAAATTGGGGAATAAGACTAAATGACTCATGACTCATGACTCAGCAAGACAAAGTAAATAAAGGAACACTTTTAAAATTCGTTGGAGTATTTTAGAACATAAGTCTACGATATGTAAAAATCGTGCTCGGAAATAAGTCGATCGATAAATAATTTTGAACTTTAAAACATCACCCACTAAATTTAATTGATTCTCATTTTATCCATGGGATATACCTTCATTTATGACATTTATGACATTTATGATATTTATGGCAACGTCAAATTTTCCATATTATTTACTGATCAAAAATTTACATACAACTTGTTATTCATTCCATGTTATTCGTAACGGCCCTGAGGACGAAAGGGAAACGTTAAACGGCAGGACATAAAGAGATTAGAGCGTAGTAGCTTTTGAACCAAATATTTAAAGCTTTCAATATGCTTATTATTTCTTTCTGTGGGGATGGGGTAAATACGGTATATTGATCGATTGTACCACTCGCGGTAGAGAGAAAATTAACCTCGTACCCAAGTTTCTTCCGCGGCCGTGTCCGGTCTGCTTGTTCAAAGTATAGCCAGAAAGAAGCAAACTTGGAATTCAGGTACAAAACGCTCGTTTCCAGCGAAATGCGCGGGGAGATTTGGTATTGAGACATGTCCCAGAGTGCAATGATCTTAGATCGTAAAATATGGCTGAGAAAAATGCCGATCGGGAGGATTTTCGGTGCACAAACTACCTCCGCATGGACAACGGTCGAAATCGGAGTGTGCAGCCTTGACTTCGTATTTTGACAGGAATAACAGTGATGGTAAAGCAGGCCTAAAACGGAAGAAATCGCCAGAAACTACAACGGACATATAGGATGCGAGTAAGAGTTATTGATTTTACGCGTAAAATATTCATATTTCGAAATATTTACCGTTGTAAATCGACAATATTTCGTTCCCCATGCTATTCCTTATAATGTGTTCAAATTTTCAACGGTTCCTCACGTAACTTAACACCGAGTCACACAACGCGTGACGCGTTCATGAATTAATCGTTGGCTTTTTCTCGAGACGTGAGCTTGGGCCGCCTGTGATGACATGAATAATTTTTTGACCATCTGATGAAATTCAAGCGCGGAAATAATCCTTGCGGTAGTGTAAAATCTTTGTGTACCAGGCGATTGAGATTACTAGAGCTAAACGGTAATTGAGATGAAAGAATAACCAGAGACTAGAGATACAGCCCAAAAGATAGCTGAAACGACATATGTGCGCCTTAAAGTTACAATCTCTTTGTACCTCAGTCCCAACGGCTTGAGGGCAAATTATGATAATGATAAAAAAAACATGCAGATCTCAATTACAAAGAGTCAATGAAATGTCAGGTGTAGACATTTGCTGGTGAAATACATGAAATTAAGCTGTTATCGTTATAAACTGAGATATAACTAAGAAAATGAAGTGTACAATGTAGCATTAACCCAATGGACCGTAGAAAGCAAACCGTCTCATTCACGCGAGGGAAAAACCGCTTTTTTTGTCCCTGCTACCATCAATCATTCGAAGACAGTTTCCAGAATGTCTTCAAGTGACGCAAAGAAAAATCCTGAGCGCGCGCTGATTCCAAAATAATTGATAGCCTTCGCTATTTCATTAGAAATGGGTAAATTGGCGACATGTTATTGTTTTCTTATGGTCACTTAACTGCTATTTTTCACCTCTTAGTTGTTCGTTAGATAATTCGAATACAATGTACCATTTAGAAGTAGCTCTTTTTAGGTTTCCTTACTCTTCTCAACATGATATGGCACATCTTCCCTCTATCCAAACAACTACAATTTTTCAAATGAGCTATACATGAAACAGTACATGCCAACGTCAAAATAGCTCTACCCCTCTGCATTGCAGATTGCTTGCCTGATTGTCTGCTTTACTGCTCGTCTCAATTCACTTATCTTCCAGCAGTAAAGGAACGGGTTTAAAGTAGAGTTAAAGAACAGTAAGACAATTGTCATTCCCTGGATTATAAAGAAATTCGAACATCGCTTTGTACAAAGAGATATCACAATTTTCACCGTAAGTTCTGGTATATAACAGACAACTAAAGCTAACTGCACCCACAATGTACTGTACACTGCCTTTCTGTATCGCGCCATGTTCAGTACATTTGCTTGGCTCGGCTGTTGTCGAGCATGATCTTGTATTTGAGCCTGATGATGACCGAGAGCGCGGAAAATCCTTATGTACGAGGCGATTGAGATTATCAGGCAAGATGGTATAATTATAAAGCTGTACCAAAGGGCTATGCGGTAATTGAGATGAGAGAATAAACCAGCGACTAGACATACAACCCAAACGATAGCTAAAATGATATACGTGCGTCTCAAAGTCACAATCTCTTTGTATCTCAGTCGCAACAACATGGCGAGAAGTCGGTCCACGCTTATGGCTGTCAACGTCAACAAAGACACTCCACATAATGCATAGCTTGCCATGTACCCTGCGTCCCTTGCGTATCGACAAATACTCCAGTGTTCTAGAACCACGGATATACAATATGTAGCATGGAGAGGCTGGCTAACAAGACCAACCAACAGATCTGTTGTTGCCAGGCAACGATACAAGAGTTTGGATGGCGGATTGAGGGAAGATTCCTTGTGAAGGGCAACAAGGATAAGCGAATTCCCGAGAATTGCTGTGATGGAGAGGAGAATGTTGACTACTGAAAATGAAATGAACTTTTGTTTTAACTCACTTACACGAACCGGGGAGCATGACAATATTTCAAATGTTTGCGTATATGTTGCACTTCCCATTATATTTGTTGTCGCCATCATCCTGCTGTCGTTTCCACTTTTTTGCAGGTTATCCTTAATTACAGCGAGGAATATTTCGTCTTAACAGCAACCTTCAAGTCAAGATCAGTTAAGCCTTAGTTTTTGAATAGTAATGACAGAGAGTAAAAATTTATCACAAGCGTCTGACTATGTAAAATGCCTGAAAGCTGTGATGTTTTTCACACGAAAGAGGGAAACAAAGCCGGGTTTTTGTGCGCGAATTTGAATAAGTAGTTGAGGTCAATTTCCCAACGCAAAGGAAAAATATTTTCACTCAAATAAACCTTCAGTAATAGGATATCAAAAGTCGACCGACATGGAGACGCCATGAATTGTTATCAGCTCAGGCAAACTAAAAACAAAACCACAATTTCAGAATTAATGCAGATTACAGATGCATAGTTATTGTAAAAATTACTGAATTTTTGTTCTATTCGTATCGCACCTGTCTGGGCCTAGGAACGAAACGGTGACAAGTGTAAGATGTTACGTCTTTAGCCCTTCTCCATCTTAACTTTTTCATTCATTATTTACCCACTTCTTTTATGGCCGCGAATTCAGCCGAATTATTTCTTGTGGTCATGAGAAAATTATAGGTCAAGAAGTTTGAGGTCCCCTTTTTTCAAATATCTAATTAAGCTTCTTGTTTCTTTAAAGGGAGACGACTAAGTGACGGATTCCGAGAACACCTGCGCGACATAGAAAGAAATGACTAGGACGCATCCAAGCCAGTTAGTCATTTTAATCGCCCTAATCACTCTAAGCAGCATATGGCAACTTCATCTAGGCAGTTTGGAATGCAGCAAAACTGCAGCAGAACAAAAATTTATCTTTCATATCGGCACTCTTAATTCCCACGGTATCAACGAGCGCTTTTCACTTAACTGATTAATTCTTGTTTTCTCGTCAATATACTCCCACCAATAGCGTAGATAAATTGGAGGATTTTGGTTGTTGAGGATAGATAGTCTGTGATTTGATGTCCTGTTTCCAGGGAAATAAAGAATAACCAATTAAGAAAGTTGCCTTCAGATATTTTCAGTAAGAATGAACAATTAAGGAACCTGTAAATGAAGACACTTCTTTATACGTAAAAAAATATGTGTATATATATATATATATATATATGTATTACTCATCCTCTGCCGACCTTAATTATCATCACTCAATAAACGTAGTGAACTCGTGTCCTCATGCCGCCACAGAACCAAAGCATTTAAATTTACTGCCACGCCTGTTATGCAAGTATATAAACGATGGTTACGAATATTGTTAACAATAAAATCCCCTGATGAGTAAGTAATCACGAAACAGGCTTGTAGGGATGAAAGTATAGTCTCTGTTTTTTTTCCTATCTCAATATATATCGCGCTCTTCTTCTACATATCGAGCACTGTACTACGGGAAATTCGAAACATAGACTTCCTCTATATATGTGTGTGTGTAAGCAACATTTGGTAAGATATGGTATATCTTTTTTACAAGTGAATCTAAATCGCTTGACTAAATTTGCCGTCAAAATAAGATTAAAGTTTAATCCATTTTTGTGAATGGGCATTGGTAATAAAAGGAACTCATTCAGCTTTTGTATAGTTAATCACATGATTTCCAGTGCAATGAACAGCAGAAACGCAGTGTGGCAAGTGTAGAGCACTCTATTGGCTGATTTGATATCTGTTTTGTCTTCGTACCTCAATATAAAGCATGCTATAAAAATATACCACCGTTAACGTTTCAGTGAGTCGGCCGAGGTTAATCACAAGATCCACCGCAAATAGAACCTCATGAGAAACTTCAGTGAAAACTAATGCTTGCTATAAGGCAACTTTTGTGACGCTGTCCATCCAAGCGATCACAGTGTACTTCTTTAAGCGTCCTTGTGTGACTAACACTTTGTATTCTGTCCATTTAACTATCGCCACATACCTCTCCCAAGCTATCAGCAATAAATGATGATAGGAGATAGTATATAAAGTGATAAGAAAAGAGACACCGATTTCACTCAGAAAATAGATAATGCTGGTGATACAGTTCCTCGAAGAATAAGCGCATCTACAGCGATTTAAAGTGGCATAGAAACTGCGCCAACTAAAAGATCAGTCACGGCCAAATTAGCAATCAGAATATCAGATTTTTTTTTAGCTCTCCTACTTTCTTGGTCGCTGAGATCACTAACATGTTTAGAGAGATGATCCATGGACAAGCAACGGCTGTTGCGCCAATGGTGAGCTGAAGCGAAAGTGTTTGCTTTAGGTCCCATTCGAACTGCGGTATGCTTGGGCTAAAAAGCACTGATTTGGAGGAACTGTTAAGTGCATCCTCGAAGTTACTTACACTCATTTTGTTAAACTCCAGTTTTATCACCGCGTGTTTTAAGGATTATTGTGCCGAAATTCAAATTTTTTGGGAAATTATCTGTTAGAATTTAATTCCCTTTTGAGAATTCTAATTGATTGTTTTCCTGGAAAATTATCCGTAGTTAGAAGTAAAGATAACATTACTTAAGTATTGCGTTTTCTCAAAGGGAAGAATATCAATGAAATCTGACTCCCTTGTGATGAAAATTCAGGTTCACTGGGTGATGGGGATTGAGGCCGTCAATAAAGAAACGGTGGAAACAACTTAACAAATTAAATTTTTTTTAGCTGTCATATTTTTAAGTAATGAAGAATAAACCTGAGAAAACTAAACGTCTGAGATCTCCCCCATAATATAATCAGGACTAAATAATTATCAGTCGACAGTGGTTAAGCGTGTTATGTACTCTTATTGACAACGATATTCGCTATCATGTGGATTCACGGGGCGCAGCGGTTTTAAAACGTTTCTTTTTGTCAAGTTCGTAGACCTGTTGGAGAAGAACTGCGTCTCGTACTCCGAACTTTCAGTTCCATTTCGTTACGATGGGAGGTTCTCGTCAAATGTGAAAAGTTCACCTCAGTGGTCTGCGTGGCTGTCCGGAATAAGCCAAAGATTAGAATGAACAATTGGGATTCTAAATTTTTTTTCTGTTTTCATCAAGCAAGGAAATCAAAACAGAGAGGGAAAAAATTGCGGTCCATACACATTCTACAGGTTGGCGATCGGCGGTACGTTACTTCGAAGATCTTTTTCCTTCACGAAGATCGCTTTCATTCACTACTTCATCCACAGTTCACATGTATGATTTTCATATATTCACAGTTATCTACTCATTACTTCACGGGTTTATTTGGAACAAATATAATGAACATTTCCCAATTAGCTTGGTTGCTCAGTTGATAGAGCGTTGGTCAGGCCTGAATTTTTTTCTTTTTAAGGCCTTATTTTCACTACTACTCAAATAGTGTTCATTACTGTGAAGATCGCTTTCATTTCAAATCGGCTAAAGATGGCGAAATCAGTCATCTGGGAAATGTACAGACAGCCCCACGAATCAATTCTCAAATACGTTTATGATAAACCTTTTTTAGGCTCTCAGAGTATTTCAAATGAAAGCTGGCAGACCTACGGTAAAACTAAAACAAACACAAACACGAAAAGAAAGAAACCGCAATGTTCCCTAAAAATGTCAAGTTCAGTGTTTGTTTAAGTAAATACGAGTTCTGTATGGCTTCCTGATCAGAAAAAAACGACGTATGAAATTCACTGGGGGATTTCGAATTCTCAACGATAACAGCCGAAAAATAAAAAAAAACAAACAGATAGGTGCTTATTCGATCACGTAGGACTGTGCGGCTCACTTGACAGCTAAATAAAATAACTCGACCTTGTCTCTAAACAGGCTCTTTAATGTGGAAAGAAAAACCTTACACATCCAAAAACTTACATCAAACACTGTAAGTTGTTGATTTAGTCAAGATAAAGATACAAAAATGGGACGCGGTAAAATTTGAAAAGTTTGGAGAGTCTCATTCTACGACAAACAGAAGGAACCTATGCATTCTGTTAAACTATAAAATTTTCCATACTTTGAACGATTCATGAAACGTCTTTGAGCCTATAAAACAATTTTTAAATAATATTAGATAAAAAAGAATACTTTTACTTGTTCTCGAACCCTTCGATGTTTCAGTTGGGTGTGATAACTGCGAAGAAGAACAATGTGACTTTAAGACTGTGCCATCGCTTAATTTAGGTTCGAGGGGCCTAACGACACGTTCCGACGTCGCGATTGGGTCAACAGCTCACTTCACGTGATATCGAGATTTTTCGTGCATATATTTGTTCTTTTTTAGCGACAGAATTTTGCCCTGAAAAAAGCCCTGGCAAATTTAAATTAGTTTGAATATGTATCATAGTATCGAGATGATAGTCGAGGACGGATCGTTTTGTGAGGCTTTCCCGAGGTGAAAAATAATTGTTTCTTTCTAACGAATCAAAAATTGGGTGTCGTTATAACAACCGCTAATCCATAGAGTGAGTCATTTCTAAAACTAGCTGCAGCAAAAGTGTCCTCATCTGGGGTCCACAGTGCTTGAGCTGCCATTTGTATTCCACCATCTCTCACAGCTCCAATGTATACGAGGCAAGCTATTTTCCGCTGGCCGCCTCCGCTCGTTTGCTTCTCGCCATCGCTGCTACCACAAAGTCGAGTAATTATCTTACTTATACTTCTACTCGCTCGATCGCAGCTTGTCGGAGAGTAATCATCCATGGTTAACAGATGTGACCTCAAGACCCCCTCCAAAATTCCCTGCAAGTGAAAATCATCTGGTTTGAAAAAGTCACCCTTGCTATTCTCTTTGCCGTCTGAGTCCCCGCGGAGTCGATTTGTCTTGATGTGACGACCGGATAATGCGAAATTGGTCATAGCATCTGAGGTGGTTAGGTTTTCCAGATTGAAAGCCAGGTCTTGAATCTGGTTTGAGAAGTCGTTAATTATTGTTTCGTATTCATTTACAGAACTTATCTCTTCTTCTTTGCTCGGCACACCAGTTGGATCCGATCCTCGTCTTTCCTTTAGGGCTAAATGTTCGTACGCTTTGCTGAAGGAAGGATACAGCCTTTTGGCCAAACGAGCTTTCTTTCCTGGATCACCTTTAGTCATCTTGTTTTGAACCACGTCAGGATTAGAATTGATATGTTTAGAGCTTGTATTGGAAGCGGCCGCTTTGCTAAATAGATGCAAGGGCGACACTGCCTTTCGTTTCAGTTTGGGACGCAACTTCTTCAAACTTCCCTGTCTTTCGAAATTTTTGTGTGGGTTTTTCTTTCCAGAGACTGTGGGATCTGAAAGTCGTCGCTTTTGGCTGGGGGAAGATTCGTTCGTTTCGGCCGCCGAACTTTGTGATAAGCTTCTTAGAAACATTTTATGATCTCGTCCACTTGCGGGAGAGCTTTGTGGCAAGAGTAAAAGTTCTGTGTCGCTTGTGAATCCTTCAAGTTTGAAATTCTTAACCCGTTCCTTTTCCAACTCACTTTTTCCAAAGTTCTTGTCGATCGAGAACCAGTTTGTTTGTTTGTGATTGTGGCCGCTTTCTGTATACATTTTCTCTAGACTGGCCGGATCTTCAGACACCTTAGAGTTACTGGTTGAAGATTCAATCGCCGGACCAGAGGAGAATGTCAAAACTGGTGTTTTCTTCAAATAGAGGTGAATTTCTTCACCATCATCGAAACGTGAGGGATTTCTCGCCTCTTCCCGCTGATGTTCGTGTTCGGTCGTCATAACTCTTTTGCTTTCAGTCAGTTATGTTTGCAAATCGTGAAGACGCTTCGTAAACAACAGAGTTAATTACAAAGAGAAAACAATGGCTTGTCCAAATCACTTTATCTCAGCTTTAAGAGCTTTGTTAGCTTCTGTCGTTAAGTGTATGGAATCTTTGCTCTAGCAATTTGCAGCTTCGAAACTGAAAGCCAACAGCGATTTGAAAAAAAAATCTATCATCGAGGTAATTTAGACTCCAATGCAAAAACATCTCTGAGAAGATGATTCCTTTTCTTCTTGTCGAGATTATGTATTCATTTTGAGTAACCCAATTGATAATTAATTGAAAATTCATTCCAGCGTGAAATTAGAAACACGGTTTCTCGTAAGTAATTTCTTTAATCTAGAAATCCGCAGGAACATTCGCATCTCTAAGAGACAATAACAACTGCCTAGAAAACTTCTCTTGTTCGGCCAAGTCTTTGACACGGAAAGTGGAGTTTCAAAACTTCAAGTCGTCAAATTCATCTTTCCAAAAATATTCATTAATATCCTCGAATTAATTTTATTATGTTGTCTCCTATTACACTGTGCTCGCCTAAAGCAGAACTCCGTCAATCGACATCGAAGTCCTTTTCGATATCGAACGGTTAAAATACCCGCTTCCGCCGGCATTGCTTGAATTATGTATTAGCAATAAGATTATTTTAAAAACACTAACGGAATAAATCGGATTGCGTGTAATTTCCACATGTTTTTTGTCATGTATTAAAACAAGTCAGCCCTGAGCGATTAAATTATAAAGTAATCAGTTGATTCTATTTTAAAAAGCGTAGTCATCGAAGCAAATACGTCAACTATAAAAAAGAGAGCAGTTATTAATGAATCAATTGTGTTTCCTATCAGTGGGATACTGCAAGACATCTGAATTGCGGCCAAAAACACATAAACATGACCGTAATAAGACAATTAGTCACTTAGAAAATAAAAGTACCATTGAAACGGAAAGAAAGTGTTTCTGTTCAGGAACTTACTTAGTAAGAAACTCAGTATACTGCCAACTGGATTTTATCGAACCCATGGCCCCGGTTTCCCTGATAAGTTGATTACGGACCTCTACGCTTTGGCTTTTTTTAGCGGAAAAATGTAATGCTTACAACTAGTATATGATGTAAAGGTTATGCTTAACTGAAACGGCAGAAGTAAATATGATATGTTTTAATAAAGGAGAAACATTTAAAGAAACTTAATTCCTACTTCGGTTGGGGGTATACAACGAGATTATTTGGTTTTATCAACTGAGTTGATAAAGTAAACTGATCACCGTAAAGAGTTTAATTAAGCTGACTTTTCGAGCGTTAGGTTTTCGTAAGAACTAAAGGCGAAGGGTTCAACGCTCAAAACATTAGCTTTAGAAACTCTTAGTGGTGGCCAATTGTTTAGGGTTAATGAATTTGATATATTTTACACACTGGGGATTTTTGGTGTGAATTTGTCCTATCACCAGATTGAGGCTGCCTGCTATGCCGCCCGGCTGGATAACATGAGAGCGAGGTTGACCAAAGATGGCCGCCAGAGAATTAAATATCGAGATAATAAGAGGTCTTTCTGACGAGATTGGAAGTTTCTACGAAAAACCGAGTCCAAATATTGGACGTCCTTGCCATCTGAAGCGGTTTCTGAGAAGCTTGCGGTCCAGGATTTGTTTAAAGAGTTGAACCGATTGAAAGAAGATTCCTTAAAGTCCTACTCACGGAGATCTGATCGAGATAAACTAACAGTGTCTTCCTGTAATTTGGACGACATGGCCTGCCGCGAGCTTGACAACTGGAAAAGGTCTATTATTAGAAGGGAATTTTTTGTGGCCAAACATTCCAATCCATGGATTGTAGAATTCAGTTACAGACTTCATAAGGAGATATTCGATCATTTAGTGGAAATCCTCACTTGCACATCTATGTATGGAGTAAACATCCAAAATCATCTAAAGAGAAACGGCGAAGTAAAAAAGAAAAAGTCATTAAAGTATCTCACAAAAGAAAGCTGGAGCGATGGTTTTCAGAGGGACAAATGACTGGAGAGGTGGGGTTTAAAAGAAGCATTAAAGGCAAGGGACACACTGATCTTCTTGTGGATGCCAATAGGCCTTTCCAGCTTAAGTACATTTACTCCACAGAAATGGTTCAAATTAAGTGTCATTATGGTGTCTGGAATGAAGAAGGAGTTCCTCAGTTTATTTGAAATCGATGAACGTTCTGTAGCTTCTTTTAGTTCCTGTTGTGTTTAACAAAGATTATTATATTGAGGACTAGAAGACACAAACAAAAAAAAACAGTACAAACAAACATGATTGTTCAATTCCCTTTGTGTCCTTTAAGCCTCACTGCCAAGCTGAATTTAATATATCGAAGGGGTCTACTGCAATGGCCAATTTGTGTATTTTGTGATCAAGAGTAGATGTAACTTTTCTTTTAGGGGTATGTACATGTATAACACAAAATAATAGCACTTATGGTCCATGTGGAATGTAATTTTAATGAACTAACAAGAACATTATAACCTTAAACACCAAAACATTACAGCTTTTGTTATAAATGAACTCTCCTCAGAAAAACATCTTACTATCTCAATATTTAATTGTCTAGCCACCACCTTTGAACACCCTTAATCTGATGTTATCCAGCCAAGCTTCACAGAAACTTTTCATTTTTGAGCTTCAGCAAGAATTTGTTTCATCTTTACTGTTAGTTTCCCTGCTGAACCACAAGCAATAATTTCTTTTGAAATTTCACATGAGCAGTACATGCATGCACTTGCAGTGCTTAAAGGCATACCACATGAACAATATCCTGCAGTGCTGCACCGCTTTGGCACATATGTGTCTTTTTACATTTCTTATAGGTATCATGAAATGGATTCTGTTGCCTTATCCAAATGTTGGACATGTGCTCATGTCTAAACACTTTAGCCCATCTGTGTTTTACAAGGGAAAAACTAGCAAACGAAGCAAGTTGCTGGTGTTTAGACTCTCTTCCCTGCATTGAATTAATTCCTGAACCCACACCAAGATCTTCAAAAAGCTGTTTAGTATGAAATGGCACACAGTAGCCCATTGCCCAAACACTGAGATTTGCAGAGTGAAATAATGATGTTAGATTAAAATATTGTGTGCAATCCTGCTCTAACTTTGGTAGATCACTGTAACTAATATTGGAGACCCTACTAGCAAGGGACAAGCTGTTCCTTAGGTGAAGACCCATTCTCCCAAGAGATAACACAAAAAGCTCTTGGCTTGCTCAATGTCACCCTCCTCAATTTGAGCTTCAACAAGATACATAAAGCCATCACAAAATTTCTTAGTTTCCTCCCCAGTGAACCGAAATTCAAAAGGAGATGTCTTTCGTTTCTCTTTAAACCATTGCAAAATCTTATTATACATCTTCTTGCACTTTAATTTAAACCGAGAGCCTTCAAATGCTTACGCAATGAGTTATCTTCTGGCAATTGAAAAACAGACTTTGTACTGGTGGGAATCTTTGCTTTAGCCAAAACATGGGTGAAAAGCAACTTATGCCAATGCCCCCAACAATTATTTCCCACATGAAGATTATCACATTTTGCATTTTGAATAACTGGACCAAGAATTGGCTCAAATTCTTGTCTAGATTTAAGGCTTGCTATGTGGTTGCATACTTTGGTACGCAATGTCTGCTCTTGAGCAGCATTAATTGGCCTTGCCTGTTTTTCTTTAAATTGTGTCACCTTTTTGGCAACTTCTTCCCTGAATTTATATTCCCATGGCCTCCACTTACTTTGAGGATTGTTACTCAAGCTTTGCCCTCTTTCCTGTAATTCACTAAGTTGCACATTTGCAAAAGAACATGGGTATTTAGCAGCATTGCTCAGTTCTCCAGAAAATTTTGCTAGCCACTTCATATCTGATGGAACAAGTTTAAATTCAAACTTAACCTGCTGATTTTTTACTGAAAAAGTTTGACTTGCAATCGTGGCCATCTCTGATCTAAGTTGTTTCCCATATTCTACCATGGCAGGGTGATCTTCTTTACAGTTGGCACCACAAATCAAAAAATTATCATCTGGTGAGGCAACTCTTTCTGAAACATTCAAAAATGAAACAAGCCATGCACAAGCCTCATTAGCCTTACCAAAAGGGGCACCATCTGCACCCATTGCTACTAAAAAATGACCCTTCTGTTTACCAAACCATGTAAGAAAATTAGGTATATGGCTATCTATGTGAAGGTAGAGGTCTGCCATTTGGAGTAAACGCTCTTTAAGGTCAATATAATACCCAGGGATCACTGGCAGTAAGTTGCCATCAACTTCTTCGTTTTCCTTTTCTACGTCACTCTCAGCAGTAGCCTGCGGTATGCTATGAAGTTTTCCAATATCTTGTACCTCTATAAATTTCATCAGCTCCTTGTAAGGTACAAGTGCAGGTAATCTACAACCCTCTTTAAACTCTGTGCGCTTTCGCTTTTTGTTGGGATGTCATAATCAAAGACTTCTGAAGATCTTATATTACAATATTTTCTCTTAAAGAATTCCACCCTGTATAGCACACTTACAGACCTGAGAAAATTTGTTGAGGACTTTTCAAATTTAGCTACAGATTTAGCCACAATCTGTGGGACAACTGTTTTACAAACAGTTTTTGACTTTTTCAGTACATCAATGACTACTTTAGTTTTACAGTTTTTTTAACCAAGGTGCTCCAAAGTCCATTGGCAGTTGCACATTGACCTTCAGGTTCTGTACTTGGCGTAGAGTGAACTTTCTTGGCACAATCATACGTAAGCTTTCTTCTCTTAGCTGAAATGTTGTGTGACAAACCAACACACTTGTCACTGTTGTTTTCATCTAGAGTGGTCGGTGTTACAACATGTTGTCCTCTTGGCAGGTGCACTATTTCATTTTCTAATAACCCTCGCTATAGAGAGAGAAAAAAAAAGCAAGAGGTGAAAATGTGATTTTAAAATTGTAAACACTAAAATAATAAATTGATTATGTCATTTAAAACACCAAAATACTGATTTGCTATAATTATGGCTCTGCACAAATTTTGTGCACAAGTGCATTGCTACATGTAGTTTGTTTTATTACAAAATCGATCTCTAAGAAATTACTCATAAATATTTTGAAAACAAATTTGTTCACCATCTTATTCATTAATCATGATATTTATCAGCATGCAATATCATATTTGTAAAACAAATAATTGAACAGGTGGCTCCCTAAAACTATTTTACACTTCTAATCTTGATATTTTGCATTTTAAATCGAAAAGTCTCCTTCGATGAAAATAATCTGAGTATCAGTAGGTAATCACAAAACCAAAGATCGATTATTTTCACAACATTACGTACCTTTCTCTTTAGCTCTGTAATTTTTCCCTCCAAGTCTTGAATAGACTTATTCGCTTCAACTAAAACCTGTCGTTTCTCCTTCCTTTGCCGTGCCCACTCTCCAATGGGAAAACGTGAGGTCCCCGACATCTCGCCGGTGTAACTTTGGTAAAACAAGAACAATGTCAGCCAAATTTTCCGTGTAAATAGTCAATACAACAGGCTAAAATCCTATCGATTTCATTTAGCGTAAATCAACTCTAAAAGCGGTAAAATTAACCTCAAACACAGCCAAAAATCTCCAAAAAGTCATACTAATCATCTTCTACTTTTAGATAAAGAGAAAAAATCGAACACGTCTCTAAAATAGTCGAATTTGGTATCAAATTAAAGCTTACCTTGTTGTTTTGCAAATGGCGGACAACACAAACCTGGTGGGAGTCACATGTAGGTACCAGATCTCTTCAAAGTCCAGTGTTGAATGGTCCTGTGCGCTACCCACAAATCTTTGCGCGCGTGACCAAAAACAGGTGGGGTGGTCAAAAAAATGTCAAAAATCCCCAGTGTGTTAAGCTTTGTGACTGAAGTGAAAGATTTTGTGTTTAGTGAGTGACAGAGGTTTCTCCCCTGCTTGTTTGTTTTAGGGTCAAACCTATGGCATTAAGCTATACTATATTGGCCATATTCCTTACAAAACGTAAGGGAGTGAAAATTTAAGAGGCAGGGGTCAAGAAAATCACTTATCTCCAAACTGGCTTTTTTGGGGGGGGGATGGGGGGGAGGGGGGGGGGAACGGCGCCGCTGTCTGAGAGGACCGGTAAGCTAACACAGCGGTCGAATGTCAAGCATATGCATAAGGACTGATTTTGCTGAGTGGCGCGCTATTTTCTCACGGAAAAATTACAAAATTTCGATGCAAACAAATCGATATGTTAATAGAAATTTGCACAAGGAAACAAAAATAGGAAAAGGTTACACGACACAATCCTATTAGTAGACTTATTAATACGTTCTCAAATCATGGACTTGCGCATATCTTGCGTAAAAAAAAAAAACAAAACAAAACAAAAAAAAAAAAAAAAAAATAGACGATCGCATTCTATAGGCTGTCTGGTGTGAGTGACGTACACAGTTAGCATATGCTGGGAAAAACTCATAGGTCGAACCGAGAAGATTTACTTTACTTTCAATCAAGTCTTTAAAGGAAAAAGTTTGAGGTAAGTACTGACTTTGAAAACAAACTATTCACTACCATTAATTCACTATTGTTGCCGCCTCGTTGGTTTGGCTTCTAGATCAGAATGTTGTATTTCAAAACTGGTCCAGCTCTTGATTATGTTCTGGGTGAAGTAAAAATAATAACTTAGCAGCGACGTTTGTGTCATGAATGATAAAAACTAAAACAGCGTGGTCGGTTTTAAATCTCCAAATTATTTAGAACTACAAATTGCTGACTGAATCGATCCATTAACTCGAGTTTAACGCGGACTGGAAGAGATGATTTCTTTCATTAAAGCTGCCCTATGAGAACATTAAAATCTGATATCCTCTGAGTTAGCTGTAACGCTACGCTCTCACACCAACTTACTGCGGTACATTTCAAACCGTATTGTGGAAAAATTGCACACCGATTGTCTTCGACCAAAATGTAGAGAACTTGGCTTTCCTACCGCTGAGGGAAATATAAAGAGATACGTGTAGCCAGTTTACGCGACTTTTTAAACGCTTCCTCGAGTACATGCACATCAGCATTTCGGTTTTGTAGTTCAAACCTTTTTTTTTTTTTTTTAACTCGATGATGGGATTGAATTTGCAAGAATGTAACCAAATTTACTTTATTTTACAGCGAAAGAAAGTTCCTAGTATTCATTGCTTTTGAACAGTTGGATTTTAATCAAAAGATTGCAGTACCTTTAATTGAAGGCTTTTTCTTGAAACGGTAAGCTATCTGTACGTGATGAATAACTCTTGGTAAATATTTCATTTTCCAACGTGTGTGATTTTCATGCACCGAAAACAAAGTAGCCAAATGAGAAAAATGGATTGCACGGTTGGTCAGTAGCTCGCTCCAAGACAACAAATTATAAGCTACAAGTCACACCAATGGTCATGCCAGTTTCTTTTGAGTTTGCACGTCCTTTTTCATCGGCCAAGCAACCTTCAGTTCCGGAAGATTATCTGAATTGTGATGGAAATTCTATCACCTTTGTCATCATATATTAAAAAAAAAAAAAAAAAAAAAAAAAAAAAGCCCACAGACTTTTCCTGTTCAGGCCAAGTTTTTCTTCAACTTTTTCGAAACTCAGAAACTTGTTGGAGAACGAATGATACCTGGCATCTTATCAAAAATATCATCAAAGACCGAGTAATGTCTCTTTTTGTTGTTGTTGTTGTTTGATTTCTCGGAATTTGCCTGAAAGTTTCAGTTTCCTGAGCAATTAATTTAAAGCTTGACAAGCAGCGTATTTAGACTAATGGATTTATAGAAGTACAAAAGAAAAAAAAATACCTGAAAAAAAATTACGGACGTAAAAAACATCCTCAAGTAACTTTCATAACTTGTGCGGGTGGGCAGGATATTTTAATTGGATTACAGGAGGTAAAGTTTTAATAACAGCGTGGTAGATTAAGGGGGAGAAGGAAGGGGGTTACAACAACCCAAAGACCCTCCTTGGGTACCCTTCCGAGAAGGACACTCCTTCGCTGCCAAATTGAGAAAACTGGAAATTTCTGAAAATAACCATTGATAAATCGCAAGAAATAATCTCAAGAAAATCAATAAGGGCTGGTGTATTTTATCTAAACAGATACAGCATGAACGAGAAGGGATAAACATATTTCACAAAATTGGAAACGATTTCAAAAATATATCTTCATCAGCAAAGTGTAGATTTAAAAGGGCGAAAACCCTAGTTCTCACATGATGTCATAAAATCCAAGATCAAAAATAGTAGGGAATACAAGACAAGTGTTTTCTTGTCTTACCCTCGGAAGGGTAATGAAGGCCACTACTGCATTGGCCTTGATTACCCTTCAGAGGGTATATTTGACATAAGAAAATAAAATGACTGGTCGAGGAAAGATTCACGACTATGAAGAGTTTATGGTGTCGAGTAATTAAAATAACATCTGGGTACGTGATCATTTTCGTTTCGAAACATTACAAAAGATTTATATTTCACGTCATGATCGCTCTAATTAAACACACTGAAAGTAAACGAAATTAGCGTTTTTTCAAATAAGTCCTGTACCTTTTCTTTTTTACGAAATTTTGGCGAAAAAAATATTGACTTCGCGATACAAGTTCAGCAAGTTGTTACTATATGAGTGGTCTACAATTACGCAATTATTCGGCTTCAAACCGATTCATTAACTTATGGCGAGACAAAAAGCGATTATGACAACTTTGATAAATTCCAGACTTATCACCATGCAACAAAGTTTTTCGTCTTCAGAAAGATAAAATCAGAAGATTTTAGCCAAGTTCCTTGGTTCTTACCGAAACGAGAAGTGGTTTTTCAAGCTTCAAAAGGTGGTTTAATACTGACGCTTTTAAGAGTAAATGTCAGTAAAAATCAAGGAAAATTCAAAAAACGTGGCCACGGTCAAAAATCGATTTCGCTCATACTTTGTCAGTTTGAAGGCCTAGGTAAGTAACTGAAGGATATGAGGTTAGTTTTTTGAAATATTCCATATAACGGCAGAAAACCACGAAAAACGGTCACCCTACAGGAAGCTCGGATTTCACCTGGCGGAAACTCGAAATTTTACACTTTTCAGCTTCTCGCTACACAGACGTTTACATAGCTGTGAATCTTTCTTAAGTATAATTGAATACATTGATTCTTCCTTAGTCAAACCATGGGAATTATTTTTATCTCTGCTTATTTGTGAGCGAACTGAGACCCGATTAAGAAGACACACTTTTCTCATTTACGCGAAGGTGTAAAATAATCCAAACTCAGCGACGAAAAAAGCTGACCGGTAGTTCTTCAAATCCTCTGATATTATAACCAAAGACAGCTCAGTCATTGATTTTTAGGTCTACGGTTTTAAATCTTTAGGATCTAGTAGCACTTTTGCATGAACGCCGATCAAAATTCGATAAAATTCCAATTGAGCGCCTTTGAAATCTACAACTCTACATAACAAAGCACTATTGAATAAATTAACTCCTCGGCCAAAGTTTGTACATAAAACATAAAGGTTTTGCTTTCTTAGCGGTTTGAAGCGTTTTAAAAATATATATTAATGTTAAATATTGTCTATACAGGTAAAACAAACTATGAAACACCAAAATTACCACGAGCTGAAATTAAATCTCACAGGCTCGCTCCCTAATCTGCGTCACGCACGAGCGACTTAGCTACAATTAGTACAGTAACAAACAGATATTTACATCCGTTGATTTTAAATAAGTCGTATTTTAAAAATATCTTACTCAAAGATGTGCCAGGTTTCCCAGTTAACTTGCTGAAAAAAAAAGAAAACCTTAATAGTAATTCTAGCTCAATTAGAATTGATTTTATTTAGTATGAGAAGTTTTGTGCCGTCGCAAAACCAATCGGAAGTAACTGTTTCCACGAAAAGCAAATATTGCATCTTTCTCTAAATAAACAAATCTTCTTAACCATATAACCAGAGTATGTTGTTGGCGAAGTTAATAGACATACATAACAACGACGTCTTGCTCGTTCTTGAATATTGTCGGTGGGATTTGCGTCGCAGACGAACGCACTTGCTAAGTAACTTCCAATGGCTAATTTCTACCCTTACTCAGCTTTCGTCACACGGCTCACGCTGTGTAACAAGGATATAAAACATCGCACGAAGTCCTAAAAAACTCTCCGGACTTGAACCAGAATTGATTTTAGCAAGATTGCGTGTTTTTAAAAGCCAACGAGTTTATTGGAGATGACTACCCGTACCGTCTCATCGTGTCACTTAGGCATAACCTGACACGATGTCGATAGTTTCGACTCCTGATGGTCGAGAGCACTCGGATTTCTTTTTTTCCGAGTACGCCTGTATCACTTACTGAATAATACATCATTCTCATTTATTCACCAGGCTTAAAAATATTCCATCACATTTATTCCATTGCGCGTATGCCACACATGACATTCCAATCCTAGCAGTATGCAGGATGTTTGTCCCATGAAGCACTCGGATTTTTTTTCCGATTATGCCTGTGTCACTTACTGAGTAATACATCATGTTCAAAAGTATTAATTTTTGCACCATACAGGAAGTTGTTTCGGGTCACTCAACAAGAGCTGTGAAAAGTAGCCGCACTGGAATAGGAATATATTTTTTCCAATCCACGAAGATATTTGACCTTTCAAAATAGCTCGTCCCTATGGGCTCAGGTAAATAACAACTAAAAAATGTACTACCAAGCAGGAACTGTCTCCAATGAGTTTTGCATCCTCTTCATTCTGTTGTCCAATGCGACTATTAAAAACACTATGAGTTTTACGACTTGCATGTTTTATTGATTGCGCTTGTCAAACAACACTACAGTCTGTCATTGATAGAGAAAATAAAGTTTAATTTTGACAATATTCGATGAAAAATACTAAGAATTTTCCAAAGAGGGCACCGAAGAATAAATAATGTGCACTGTCATTTTTACGACATTTAAAAAGGAGGGAAGGGGGTGGGGGAAAGGATTTAACAACCATACTACTCTCTCTCCCCAACCACCCACAGAGTGCACAGTTTGCACAGTATACTAGTGGAAACGTCACATCAACCTTACTTATTTCTTTCCGTCGTTTAAACAAATGATTCTTTCATATAATCTTAAGTCAACAGAATGAATAGACTAAAAATAATTCATTGGAGACAGTTTCTGTTTGGTAGAACATCAAGTAGTTGGTTGCTTACCTGAGCAGGGACGAGCTGTTTTGAAAGCTCAAATATCTTCATGGATTGAAATAAATTTATTCCTTTTTCCAGTGCGGGTGCCTTCCTCAGCTCCTTGCAGTGACCAGAAACAACTTCCGGGATGGTGCAAAGATTACCCGTCCTTCGCCAACCTAAACCTAACTTGGCACGATGAACCGGACAGATAGTCATATCCGATAAATTCGCCGGCTTTTGAAAACATCCACATCTCGCCAAAATTAATTCTACCTCCGTTTCAATTCCGGAAAATTTCAAGGACTTTTTGTGATTTTTGATATCCCTGTTACACCGCGTGAGAGGCGTGACGGAAGTTGAAGAACTTGTGCGTTCGTCTGCGCCGCAAATCCTACCAACAATATTCAAGAAAGAGCAAGACGTCGCTGTTCTATGAAGTTCCCCGACAATAAACTCTGGTTTTAGATGAAATGTTTCACAGATAAAGATAATCCGATTTATTTATTTAAAGAACGATGCAATTTTCGTGAGAACAGGTACTTCTGATTGGCTATCGACGGCATAAAGCTTTTCATTCTTAATAAAATCAATTCTTATCGTTTCAGTTTGAATTGCTATTATGATATTTTCTTTTATTATTACTTCAGCAAGTTAATTGAGGAACCTGGTACATCGTTGAGTAAGATATTTTAAAATAAGACTTATTGTAAATTAACAGATGTAAATATCTGTTTGTTACTGTACTAATTGTAGCGAAGTCGCTCGTGCGTGACACAGATTAGGAGCGAGCCTGTGAGATTTAATTTCAGCTCGTGGTAATTTTGGTGTTTCATAGTTTGTTTTACCTGTGTAGGCAATATTTAACATCAATATATATTTTTAAAAGGTTCAAACCGCTAAGAAAGTAAAACCCTCATGTTTTATGTACAAACTTTGGCCGAGGAGTTAATTTATTCAATAGTGCATTGTTATGTAGAGTTGTAGATTTCAAAGGCGCTCAATTGGAATTTTATCGAATTTTGATCGGCGTTCATGCGAAAGTGCTACTAGATCCTAAAGATTTAAAACCATAGACCTAAAACTCAATGACTGAACTGTCTTTGGTTATAATATCAGAGGATTTGAAGAACTACCGGCCAGCTTTTTTCGTCGCTAGTTTGGATTATTTTACACCTTCGCGTAAATGAGAAAAGTGTGTCTTCTTAATCGGGTCTCAGTTCGCTCACAAATAAGCAGAGATAAAAATAATTCCCATGGTTTGACTAAGGAAGAATCAATGTATTCAATTTTACTTAAGAAAGATTCACAGCTATGTAAACGTCTGTGTAGCGAGAAGCTGAAAAGTGTAAAATTTCGAGTTTCCGCCAGGTGAAATCCGAGCTTCCGGTAGGGTGACCGTTTTTCGTGGTTTTCTGCCGTTATATGGAATATTTCAAAAAACTAACCTCATATCCTTCAGTTACTTACCTAGGCCTTCAAACTGACAAAGTATGAGCGAAATCGATTTTTGAACGTGGCCACGATTTCTTTGATTTTTACTGACAATCACTCTTAAGTGGCGATCTCTGTAAGAGCGGTCCAGGGTATTTCGCATCGGAAAAAAGTTTTCCCTCAAACTTTGCCCAATAAACTATATTTGGTTGCAAGTAAATAAAACCACATTAGTTTCTGGAAATACGTTAAAATAAAATCTTTAGAGCTCTCAAAAGTCAAAGCTGCTAAAGGCCCTTTTTTGACCTCTTGCGAAATCGAAAATTTCCAAAGTTGAATACCCTGGTCCTCGTATCACACCGCATGCAGCAAAAAATCTTTTGTATTTTTAAACTGTGTGATATGTTAGGTGAATAAAAAGTATTTCAATTTTGATATTTGTTTGTTCAGGGGTTCGTCATAATTTATTTAAAAACACTCGTTAGACAGCTTTCTGAAATTGGTCAAAAGTACTCTTTCCTTCTTGGTTGATATTTCTTAAGTCCAGACCAGACCATTGAAAAGTCCGCTTTATTTCTTCTAATAAGATGTTTGGCTGCTGAAAAATATAAAAATATCTTGCACTTATTAATTTTATTCGCTGCGGTGACTTCAAACTTTCACCGATTTTGCTAGCGTGACAGTCGATTATGCAAATTAGTTCATTCAACAAACTCCGACCGTTTTATATAAGTAGCTCAATAAATCTTGGATTTTAACCATTTTAAGTTGAAAAGATAGTAGGACAGAGCTTTTAGACTATACCAATTGATACTCTACACATTTCAAAAGGCCAGAATTTGACAAATTTTACCCTCTCGTGACGAAAGACGTCAAAAACAATGCATCGAATATCATAATTTGATTAGCGCTCGCTTAACATTTTAATGGCAAACTCTTTTTTAAAAATTTGGCTTCTGCTATTTCATGCATATTTGAGTTCTGACAGCTTACGCTATTCAAACCTGTATCAACATTTCAGAACCAAACTACAGGATTCTATTTAGTGTAACCGCCGATAACAGCACACACTGAAATACACCTTGACCAGTGACTCCGTCACGTAATTCAATTGTGAAATTATCCTGAATTGCTCGAGCAATATCAACCAAGAAGGAAAGAGTACTTTTGACCAATTTCAGAAAGCTGTCTAACGAGTGTTTTTAAATAAATTATGACGAACCCCTGAATAAACAAATATCAAAATTGAAATACTTTTTATTCACCTAACATATCACACAGTTTAAAAATACAAAAGATCTTTTGCTGCATGCGGTGTGATACGAGGACCAGGGTATTCAACTTTGGAAATTTTCGATTTCGCAAGAGGTCAAAAAAGGGCCTTTAGCAGCTTTGACTTTTGAGAGCTCTAAAGATTTTATTTTAACGTATTTCCAGAAACTAATGTGGTTTTATTTACTTGCAACCAAAGATAGTTTATTGGGCAAAGTTTGAGGGAAAACTTTTTTCCGATGCGAAATACCCTGGACCGCTCTTACAAAGATCGCCTCTTAAATACCAATTTTCATTTTCCAATGGGTCTCTGATTTGCTTGATTCGCGTGTGATAGAGTAACATGCACTCCCAAAGAAGAAATTGCGATGGCGTTTGCCTTTTGGATGGAAGAACTGAGATTAATTCAGATCAATACTTCCAACCCGTCATTATTCATCGCAATGGGGTGGGGGGTGGCACGATTAAATTTATAGATCCCTTATTAGCATTAAGCTCTGTAATCTTATGATCGCACTTCTTTAGCATCCAATTTTCTGTTACACCCTTTATACTCTGTTGGCGATAACTAACCCCTCCCCCCCCCCACCATTCCCCATGAAAACCACTTCACCCCCCCCCCTTTCCCTCCACCCGTGATAAAAAAAAAAATAATTACAAGGTCTGTTTTGTTAATAAGTTGTTCCCCATTCCTAGAGAAAAAAACAAATCAGCAACGAATATGACTAAGATGAGCAGGACAATAGAAATTACGAAAGCCGTCTGTATTGTTTACATGGTCGCTGTCTTCCTTCGTAACACTGGTCGTGTGATGAAAGCCATCGAGCTATGCCAGGAATGTCTGATTGTGCTAAACTGTCGAGTGCTGATTAAAGACACTCAATTAGCCAACTTACTTTTCCATACTATCTACATCGTTATGATCAATTCGTACGAAGCTTTGCATGAGCACACAATTGCCGAAAAATACTTGAGGAAACTACTTCTTTCGCTGAACCAGACCTCTGATGACACCGTCAATAAAGGATGGCTAAATTTACGACTGGCACGTGCACTTCGGGCACAAAATAACTTACTTGAGGCCAGAAAATTTTATGAATCAGCAATAAAAATTATGAAGACGAATGACAACACACAAATACTATGGCTTTGTTATGAAGAAATGGGAACACTACTTCATTCCATAGGAGAATATGACCAGTGTAAATCATATCTGGAGAAGGGGCTTGCTCTTTCCATGGACATCTGCGACAGGTATGGAGAAGCAATAAGCTGCGGAAACCTCGGAACATTGTTCCAATCGCTAGGTAAATATGACAAGGCCCGAGAATATCAAGAGAAAGCACTTGCCATTAGAAGAGAAATTGGAGACAGAAAAGGAGAAGCAATAAGTTACGAAAACCTCGGAACAACCTTCCAGTCGCTTGGTAAATATGACAAGGCCCGAGAATATCAAGAGAAAGCACTTGCTATCAACTTAGACATTGGAGACAGAAATGGAGAAGCAACAAGCTTGGGAAATCTCGGAACATTGTTCTACTTGCTTGGAAAATGTGACAAGGCCCGAGAATATCACGAGAAAGCGCTCGCTATCACAATAGAAATTGGCCACAGAAAGGGAGAGGCAAAAAGCTACGGAAACCTTGGAATATTGTTCCAATTGCTTGGTAAATATGACAAGGCTCGAGAATATCAGGAGAAAGCACTTGCTATCACAACAGAAATTGGCGACAGAAATGGAAGAGCAAAAAGTTTTGGAAACCTGGGAATATTGTTCCAAGCCCTTGCTAAATATGACAAGGCCCGAGAATATCAAGAGAAAGCACTTGCTATCAACTTAGACATTGGAGACAGAAATGGAGAAGCAACAAGCTTGGGAAATCTCGGAACATTGTTCTACTTGCTTGGAAAATGTGACAAGGCTCGAGAATATCACGAGAAAGCGCTCGCTATCACAATAGAAATTGGCCACAGAAAGGGAGAGGCAAAAAGCTACGGAAACCTTGGAATATTGTTCCAATTGCTTGGTAAATATGACAAGGCTCGAGAATATCAGGAGAAAGCACTTGCTATCACAACAGAAATTGGCGACAGAAATGGAAGAGCAAAAAGTTTTGGAAACCTGGGAATATTGTTCCAAGCCCTTGCTAAATATGACAAGGCCCGAGAATATCAAGAGAAAGCACTTGCTATCAACTTAGACATTGGAGACAGAAATGGAGAAGCAACAAGCTTGGGAAATCTCGGAACATTGTTCTACTTGCTTGGAAAATGTGACAAGGCTCGAGAATATCACGAGAAAGCGCTCGCTATTACAATAGAAGTTGGCAACAGACAAGGAGAAGCAACAATCTACGGAAACCTCGGAACGTTATTCCAAGCCCTTGGTAAATATAACAACGCCCGAGAATATCAGAAGAAAGCACTTGCCATCAGATTAGAAATTGGCAACAGAAATGGAGAGGCAAAAAGCTACGGAAACCTAGGAATATTGTTCCAGTCGCTTGGTAAATATGACAAGGCTCGAGAATATCAGGAGAAAGCACTTGCTATCACAATAGAAATTGGCGACAGAAATGGAGAAGCATCAAGCTACGGAAACCTGGGTATACTGTTTCAATCACTGGGTCAATACGACAAGGCTCAAGTATATCAGGAGAAAGCTCTCGCCATTAGAATAGAAATTGGAGACAGGCACGGAGAAGCAACAAGTTACGGAAATCTCGGAACATTGTTTGAAGCCCTTGGTAAATATGGCAAGGCCCGAGAATATCAGGAGAAAGCCCTTGCTATCACAATAGAAATTGGTGACAGAAATGGAGAAGCAACAAGCTACGGAAACCTAGGAACATTGTCTCAATCACTGGGTCAGTGCGACAAGGCCCGAATATATCAAGAGAAAGCACTCGCCATTGGAATAGAAGTGGGCGACAGGGATAGAGAAGCAATAGTCTGCGGAAACCTCGGTACATTGTTCAGAGCCCTTGGTAAATATGACAAGGCCCGAGAATATCAGGAAAAAGCACTTGCTATCCGATTAGATATTGGCCATAGAAATGGAGTGGCAACAAGCTACGGAAACCTGGGAACATTGTTCCAAGACCTTGGTAAATATGACCAGGCCCGAGAATATCAAGAGAAAGCACTTGCCACCAGAATAGAAATTGGCGACAGAAATGGAGAAGCAGCAAGCTACGGAAACCTTGGAAAACTGTTCGAGTTAGTCGGCAGATATGAAAAGGCCCGAGAATATTATGAGAGAGCACTTGCTATCACTACAGAAATTGGCGAGTGGAAAGGACAAGCTAAAAACCACAACAACTTCGGGACATTGTTCTCGACGCTCGGTGAATATGACAAGGCTCAAGAACATTACGAGAAAGCACTAAGAATGTGGAAGAGAGTGGGCAATAGAAAAGAAGAGGCAACCATTTATGGAAACTTAGGAAATCTCTTCATTGTGCTCGGTAAATACCGAAAAGCTGACGAGTATTTGGAGAAAGCACTGGCCATTAGATTGGAAATTTGTGACCGAAGAGGAGTAGCAGCAAATTACGAACACCTTGGGCTAATTTCCCTTCAGTGTGGTTGTCATGATAAGGCTCAAGAATATCACAATAATGCCCTTGCAATTCAAATGGAAATTAGCGATAAAGAAGGAACATTGGCCAGTCTTATGAATTTAGGATTGTGTTTTCAGTCGCTTGGTAAATATGAAATAACCAAAGAATACTTCAAGAAGGCTCTCCTTTTAAGCAGAGATATTGGAAACAACTTGAAAGAGTTTCAATGTCTTTGTTGTCTAACGATGTTGTCATGTGAAGAACATGAAGAACGTGAAGAAGCCATCTCGTATCTTTTTCAAAGTATTGCAAAATACGACACTCTGCGAGCTTTTCTGGACGACAACGATCAATTCAAAACATCCTTTTTAGAGGAGCACGGCACCTTTCCTTACAAGTTGCTCAGTGTGATGCTTTGTTCCGCCGGTAAACCAAAAGATTCTCTTTATGTCGAAGAGCTGAGACGGGCGAGAGGCCTGGCTGACTTGATGGCAGCTCGGTACTCTATTGAAGAGCAGATCTCAGGGAATCCACAATCATGGTGTGGCATTCAGGAAATTATCACAAGGGAGGTACACTGTGCATGCCTGTACGTTTCGGTAGAGAAAGAAGATGCACGTTTTTGGATTCTCAAAGCAACGGGAGCTATTCATTTTACCGAAAAAGAGGTGGGCCTTGAAGCAAACTCGGTGACCGGATTAGTCCCTGACTTAGATGAGTTCCTGAAAGACAGCTTTCGCAGCCTTGGCATTTTACCTCAAGAGAATTGCGAGGATCGATCTCTAGATGACACCGAATCGATGTCACTTCGCCATGAAAGCCGCCCAGCTCCACGCGATTATAATGCCAAAGATATCAAAGCAAATCTCCAATTATGTTACGAGATAATCATTGCTCCTGTGGCTAATCTTCTTAAGGAGCCCGAGATTATAATTGTTCCCGACTCTTGTATGTACCAAGTACCATTTGCAGCCCTAAGTGACGAAGGTAACAAGTATTTATCAGAGACATTCCGCCTCCGAATCGTTCCCTCTTTGACGACCCTCAAGTGCATTCAGGACAGTCCTCCAGACTATCATAGTCAAACAGGTGCGCTGATAGTGGGTGACCCTGAGGTTGGAGAAGTGATTCATAACGGAAGACGCAAGACAATGACAGCGTTGCCATGCGCAAGAAAGGAAGCAGAGATGATTGGAAGACTTCTTGGCGTAACACCTTTGATTGGAGACCGTGCGAAAAAGCAAGCTGTACTTCAAAAGATAAATTCAGTAAGTCTAATTCATCTTGCTGCCCATGGTTGTGCCGAAAGAGGGGAGATTGCTCTTTCTCCTATGCGCCCGTCGCTCTCTATTCCACGAGAAAAAGACTACCTTTTAACAATGGTGGACATTTCAAAAATCCAGCTGCGAGCTAAACTGGTGGTACTTAGTTGTTGTCACAGTGGTAAGGGAGAGATTAAAGCCGAAGGAATGATCGGAATCGCTCGAGCCTTCTTAGGATCCGGCGCGCGCTCTGTGTTAGCGGCACGCTGGGCCCTGAACGACGAAGCCACAGAGCAGTTCATGACTTGCTTCTACAAACACCTGTTCCGTGGTGAAAGTGCCAGCGAATCTCTTCACGAGGCCAGAAGGTGGATGAGAAATAACGGTTTTGACAAAGTTTCTGATTGGGCTCCGTTCATGCTAATTGGTGACAACGTGACATTTGATTTTAGAAGTTGGTCAGTGCCCATCGCACCGTGATAGGAATGAGTCATGTTAACCCTCTGATAATGTGATGGACTAAGTAGGGCGAGGGCTAGGAACGATGAATCACCAGCCCGTAGTGAGAGAACAAGGACAACTCGGATCGATACACAAAGCAAAACATTTTTGTAAAAAAGCTCATTTGACATGTCCGTTTAGCATTATGAGACAGGATAGTGTTTAATGTACTCTTAATAACAGTTAAGTGTTTTTAGAACAAACTTCATATGCCATTATTTTTAAAAAAGTGATAATATTACTAGTCAAGCCAATTACACAATAACTAACCATTTTTTCGAACGTGACTAGTCAGTGTAGCAAATAGCAATTTTTAAGTAAAGTTTCAAGTCAATCAAATTTTGAGAAAATTTACGAAGAAAAACTGGTTTTTGTCGAGGTTCAAGTTTCTGTAAATATGTTTAAAGCTTCTGACGGAAAATTAAATTCACCACGATAAAAGAAAAAAAAGGTTTCTTTCAATAGATACTCTTGTATACTCATATACATACAAACACATCGAAGGGCCGTAACTAGAGGTGACAGGCGATGTCACACTTTATGAATTTACCGGTGCAAAAGTGGGAACAAATAGGAGCGGAGACTCTTATTTTTACTCATTTTTTCGGTTTTCCCAGCCTTCAATCTGATGGAAAAGAGCGGGCTATTCCACTAGAGTCAAACATTTACGTTCAGCATCAGCTCTCTGTAATATAGGACTTCTGGAGTCCTCGGACGAATCAAAGGCTGCCCCACAGGCTCTCTTTCTTGTATGATGCTAAACCTCCCCACCTCGGAGTTTAATTATCCTTGTCATTATGATCTTTCTCATTTTTGGATCTTCCGTTCAACTTTGTGCAATATCAGTGGCGGCACTTTCGGCATCAAGCACCAGTTGAAGTTAAAATCTATTTAAGGGGTCTAGGTCATGTATTGAGGGCTTCCTTTATTGTGTAAATGAGGGACATTGCATAGTCTCCAGGCAATTTTAAATCTGGCTTAGGTGGGAGGTATTGTTCTAACACGAATTTACAAGTGATTACATTCTCTAGGGCGTTTCTTTCCCACGAAGCGTTTTAACAAGCCATTCTAAGATATTTTCTTTTTTTTTTTATAAAAGTTCAGTGCTGTTATTTGTTGTTGACTTGAGTCACTCTGTCAGTAAGACATGATCGTCTAGTCAACATCTGTTCATCGCTGCTCATGACTAGTCACGCAACGTTATCTGAGTATTGTGTGACAATCACAATAACAGTTGCGAAGGAGTCTGGTATTGGAGTCATTAAAAGTAATTTTAATGTATAATTTTCACTATGCTCTGTACGTCTGACTTGTACCCCCATTAGATGAACCCAGTTTGAGAGGAGTGTAAGATGAATTACAGCCAAGTGAGCCAGCCATATCCGGCGAGCCAGCGGATCGCACTTCAGGGATCATAAAGTCACTGTCAGAGGGCCTAGGACCGGGTGGTTTGATTGGCGGCTCCTCGTCCTGCTCATCTTCCTCTCGTGAAGCTTCAATGGTTTTCCTGGCCTTGTACAGCAGCCACCCTAATACTCCAATGATGATGACAAGAACAACAGAAAATCCAGCTAGGCAGCCAACCGCAACTTTCATCTGGTTTAAGCGGCCAGCTAAGTGAAGTAGAAAAACAAAACTTGAGGTCAACTCATACATAAGAATTAAATGAGAATTTTTCGTTTTATACAGCGCATTTGAAAACAATTTTTTTCAAGAGTTCTTTGATTTTTTGTAATCTTGGACCACGGTAAGCAGTAAATGTTCATAAATATGCCCTTTTTTAATTACGAGGATCACAAGGTGAACGGGTTCAAAATCTTGATCAAAGTACGACAAACGTGCCACCGCAATAATCTTCCTTAATTTCATGACTGCAACGTTCTTTGTTTGGTGAAATACTCTCGTAAGGCGTCAAGGTTTGTGGCAAAACTCGCGCTTTGTCTACTGATCTCTCAGTATTCAATTTAGATCACATCATTGTCTGACTTGTCAAAGCACGGAAAGAAAAAAAAAAACCTATTGTGCTCACCATTCGAGACCCTCATTTTCATAGAAGTAGTTCCCAGGTTATTTCTGGCTTCACATTCGTACACTCCGAAATTATCACCGCTGACTTCTGGTATATTAAAGATGTTTTCTGATTTGGACCGATGACCATATAGAGGCTCCCCGTCCTTGTACCACGTAATGTCAGCAAATGTCGTATTAGCTGTTTCACAGTGCAACGACAAATGATTTCCTTTTTCAATGGAAATCTGTCCTTCATTTCCCGCTCCCCACATCTGACTCAGGACCGGAGGGACTACGGAAGAATTTCGAATTAACTAATAACTTATGGTCGTGGAGTGAGCACATACTCTAATAATAGAGACAGCGATAACTCTACGATAGATTTCAGTTCAAATACGAAGAAAAAAAGCCAAAAAAATTTTACCCACCTAATGATATTACTGTAACTGACTCGACGTCATCTGGCTCAATGCCATTACTAGCTCTGCACGTATACACTTCTTGTCCCACTGACGTCATATTTGCAACGACCAATGTCTGTCCTTGATAAACAACATTGCGGTTTTTGTACCAGGTTATTGTGGGCTCAGGACCACCTTGGGCAGCACAATTCAGAGCAAGAGGTTCCCCTGGGACTTTGGCTCTTATAGGTACCATAGGGACAATTCGAGGAGGATCTGAAACAAGACAGAATAATTACGAATATGGGAATAATTACAAATGACAGGAATAATTACGAATAATTAAGGGACCTCAAATTTTAGATAGTGTCGATGTAAAGTGGAGAATTTTGTTAATGGATTATAGAAAGTGGACTAAATTGTCGCCCGACAAGATTAAAGAACCTCGTCACTTTTCTTATTCTTGAAACAACGAGTTTAAATTCTATAAAAATTTTCATATCCTCCCCATGATCTTTAACTCTTTAATCAATCCTTGTTTCTGATGAGTTCTGTCACACTAACGGGTTTTTAGACAAGCAATCTACCATCTGAACATTTCCTTTTATTGTAAGTAAACCTTACAGGTTTTTCCTGTTGAAAAAGTCTGATAATGACTCCAAATTCCACCGCCAGCTCCATTCACCGCTCGGACTCTTATCTGGTACTCAGCGTTTGACTGCAAACCGGTTAAACTGGTACTATTGTGATTCTGCACAACTTTAAGTGACACTTGCTCGTGATTGGTAACTTTGAACTCAACGTAGAATGACGTCACCAGATCTTCCTGCTGAGGATGCGCGGAAGTTGACCACGAGACCAGCGCCGACCAGCTGTCCATTAGTTTCACGTGAATATCACGTGGAGTGGGAGGAGTGACTGAAAATGTCAAAGAAACCAATTTTAAGCCGCTTTAAGGACATTTTTTTATGGCGTCACCAGACGCATAGATGATAATCAAACCTCTTTTTGCGATGTAAAGTCACCGGGCAAAAATTGTTGTCCAGAAATCTCTCTTCGTGATGGGAAGAATAGGGATCCTAAACATAAGGTTATCGCTTACCTTTGGAAAGATAAGGGACAAATTTATCCTCAGTATAGGGGTGTGAGGAGTCTAAATTCAATTCAACGAGTTGCCTATTCTTTGACAACTCACCCCACTTCACTTGCACAAAGTAATATTGTCCCCTGCCTCTAGTACTCGCACCATCTGATTCAAGTTATGTTTCAACGAACGTGACGGCTCAATCACTGTTGCTGCATAACTTATTGTCATATAGGAATTGCGTTTACGTGTTAATTATCTGTGAGCGTTTGTACGTTTCATCAGTTATATTGTGTCAGCTGTGGTTGATGTTTAGATCGTTCCGTAATATGACGTAATTATGTCGAGTAATTTGTCGAGTTTTGTGTTTAAATTTAGTCCTGTATATCAATATCTACGTCCACTTTTTAAGAAGAAGCGTCGTCGGTTTTGTTTTTTGCCCGTAAAGCTATGCACCGTTAAGGTAAGTATTTTTCTTTGTTGTGACTATATTTTTAAGTTTACGTTCTCTAATATGCATTGTCCCGCTCATGTTTAATACCGTAGGCGTGTAGATTTTTTAATTAAATGATGAGCACAAATAGGCGTGGCTTCGCTTACAATGACGACCCAGCGACTTAGAGCAAAATATGGTTTAAAGTATTAGTACTTGACTTTCAAGCTGAAGGCTATTTTCTCTCACCTCGACCGCAAACAAAGGGATGTTTTAAGTAGAACTCCTCATTTTCCCATAATCCCGAAAATTCATTCATTTTTGTACAATTCTTTCTGTTACCAGGGGAGGTGTCTGGAAGGTTTGGACCCCAATTAGTGTAGCCCACCAAAGATCCATCCGACCAATGAAATTTTTTCTCCGTATCACGTGATAACCCAATCCATACGCTCGAGCTTGGATTGGTTGGCCTTATCAGGTTTAAAAAAACGAAGTAACTCTCTTCCTCCGTATCCAACTTGGCTAGAGTTGCCTTTTCTGTTTTGCACACGGCCTGGGCTTCGTCCCAGGTTCTTTTGTCGTCATAAAGTCTGAAGCAGGAGTCGCCAACGGCTTGCCATCCGTTCCAACAGGTTTGATCGCCTGTGAACAGGGGATTATTGTAACAAATGAAGATGGGACCAGCGTAAAAGGGTAACAAAAGCACCTTGAAACGAAACTGTTCAAAATATCCAGGCACGAAGAGACTAAGAGACGAAAGATGAAAAGATGAAGGGACAGCAAGATAAAGGTATAATGGAAAAAGGGAAAAAAAAAAAAAAGCCGGATAGAGGTATGGAAAAATAGAGGGAAAGACTAAAATGGTGAAACGAAGAATGAAAGGATCACATAACGTATAAAAAGATTGACCAAACTGTGCAGAGTAAAAAGAATTTGCAAGAGTAGTGAAGTGACGAAGGGAAAAAAATAACGAAGATGAAGAAGTGGATCTAGGACTGGCAGCATAAAATAGGCGATGTACTTACTAAACATCACAACCTCGTATACATCACTGGCCATAGCGGAGCCTTTCCCATTCTGGCATTCCGCTGACAGTCCGTACTTGCTGTACGTTTCTTGCGCTGTTAGGCTTGAAAGACAGCTTCCACCATCTTGAATTGCAAAATAACCGTAGCCATTTTTAAGAGCAACACGGGCGCATTTCTGTTCGGCGTCCTCTCTTGTTTTAGGCTCGCCGTCTAGTAAGATATCTTTTCCTTCCAAGGAGGGGACTGCTGGTGATGACGGCTTGTGGGCATAGCAACCGACATGATGTAACTGCACTGTGAAAAAAGGAAACATCGCAAGCACTATTTACCCCAAGTTTTACTACTCACTGCACAGTTTGTCAGGTTTTTTCTTATTTAGAAATATCTTGAACCCTGATTCGTCTGTCCACAATAGATCATACCAGGAGCACAAGTAATGGGCTCCTGATCATACCCAAGAACCAATCAAAATGGATATATAACTCAGCCTATCAAGTAATAATGTAATAGCTTCCACTTTACCTCTTTTCTGTTAGACAAATACAAAATTCCGCGTTGCCGTGTGTTTGTTCCGTAATAGGTCACAGATGACGTAAAATATTAGAAGAATTAACTTGGAATTATCGCATTTTTCTATATTCCGTCTTTCACCTCTATCTGAAGAGACACTGGAAAAAGCGGAATACAATTTTTAACGCATTACCTTTGAGCGGACACCTATCTCTAACATCATTTATCTCCTGCTCAGAGAGTGACTTGTTATAAACCTGTAAACAGGCAATGGCACCCTTGTAGAAATTCGAATCACCCTTTAATGCACCCACTCTCACGTCATCTTGTGTGGATATCTTAAAACTTCCCATACTCAAACGAGACACTTGTCTCCCGTCGATCCACAATCCGGCAGTTCCAGCAGAGTAATCATACGAAGCTGCTACATAGTTCCACGCTTTCAGCCGAATTTTGTCGCTCTGGATTGCGTAAGGTTGCGAAGAATCACGCATTTCAAACTTTGCAACAAGTCTGTTAGGACTCTCTAACCATAAATACACTCCTCTGTCTTGAACTTTGTAATTAAACAGAGGTCCTTTAGAGATTTCAGGGTACATCCAGGCCACCAATGTCATAGAATACTTAGCATCAAGGCCTCCGTTATTTGGGAACTCCAAAAAACTGGCCGATGACCCGGAGAAGTGGTAAGATCCCTCGGGTTGCCCGTAATATCCTGTGAAAAGGTAAACACCCTTTGCAATTCCTGACGGGTTGTTCGCTCGGCTTATGTCCTTTGTACCATGCTGTTTGTTGAGTGGATAAAGAGCAATTGGCTCTGGTAAGCCTGTACGTAAAATAAAATAAATATAAGCTAGATTATTAATTAATTGATTGTTTTACTTGAAAGGTAGAAATCGATATGGCTGACAGTTCTCAACGAAAAAAATAAACATACGTTGCCTATCCGTTACCAACTTTACAATTATTGGATTTCTCACAAGAAGTATCCAAAGCAGATTGTTACCGATATACGAAAGTGGAGAAAAGAAAAAACACGTAGCTTTTCGTTTACCTCATAGAAAAAATGAAAAAAACAAAACAACTATTGAGGAGGAAAAGGCGCCGCGTTTGGATGTCATGCAACGTTGCGTGACAAAATGTCCGAAATTATCGTGACGCAGCGCTTGAACGTCACGTCATACTATTTTGGCCATATTGTTTACTAATGCAATAAGTCAGCTGAAATATTGGTAACTAATCGGCCATACATTCTGATAGTTAAACAATGAACAGTTAATTGATTTAAAAGATATTTGGTTCGAAGCTCGTTAAACACCTAATCTCACAAAAGATCTACCACTAATTATCTAAATGTCATTTGTAGCAAATAATTTACGGAAACGAAACCACGAAACAGTTTTCAATTTTAGCTATAAATACTCCAAAACATATTTGAAATTCAAGAGTGAAATAAAAAATGCATTTGTGTAGCAGGTAGCGAGATTGTCACCACAAAGTCAAACATTGCACAAATACACAATTAGAGTGCTGCTAAATAATTTTTTTTTTTAAACAATTGATTTTATCATGAACCTTTTACTCCTTGACTGATTCACGAGAAAACATAAATTGTTCTGTTAATTCATCAACCTTACAATTTCCATGAAATATTTGGTGTTCGATCTATTCATTGACTTGTTGGTCCATCGAATATTAAATATCCGAGACGAGAGGGCATGCATTAATAGTAAATTTTCCATGGAAAATGTGCTCGAACGATTTCTATTCATAACTTGCGATGCATCGAAAAAACCGAACGAACGAGTTTTTTTCAGAGAAACGAAAGAAGTACTCTACATCGTAAATCTCAGTACGTATGAGATAAAATAATATATACAATGAATGACGTTGTTTATCATTCATGAGTTTATGTCGTCTGTCACCTGCATTCAGTGAGCTCATCTCATACCGTTCGCAAGTCAAAGGGAAAACTGTTTCATTTAAGCATAAAAATGTTCAAGTGAAGAAGCATATTCGACCGAAAACCTATTCGTCGACTTGCCTAAATAACGCCCGCTTATTTCAAGCAATGAATTTTGAAATTATAGTATACAGATTGTATTGTTTCACGCTACTGGCGTCATATCATGTCGTCACTTACTCTCTATAACCATTCAATAGAGTCGTGCTAGCGTACTGATAGAATATAAACGAATTGCTCGATGTAACATGCGGAAATCATGAGAGTGGCGTTCGCAATATTTAAACGTAGAGCGGCAAAAATGAAACTCTGAATTTTTGCGGGTTTTTATACGTTTTTTTTCAAATATATTTACGTTAGTTCTAGCGAAGCCCTTCTAAAAAAATAAAAATTTAAAAAATGTTGATAAAAATTTTTGAAAGTCCTTTGGTGCCTATGTCACAACTTTTTATACATACTCTGTGATTACACGGTGTCAGTTTGTTGAACAGAAGTTATCAACAATCACTATGGGTCTGTTGTGGTCATACATGCCCAACTATTACACAAATGTATTTCCGTTAAATATGCTCGCGATGTTATCTTTTACAATGTCGCTGTGGCTCCACATCAAATCAACTCCTTTCGGTGATGAAACCTGACGGAAAGTAAAATTTGGCAATCTACTTCAATAGTAGATTTGTTTCATTGGTGCAAAAGCAGAAGTTTATCGAAATAATGCCGAAAAGATCGATATAAGTTTCGTTACGAAGCGTGACTGAGTTGAAAGTTTTCAACCGCGAAGGCTTTCTCTAATATGCTCAGTTATCGTCAGTCAAACTATAAAACTGCCACTGCGATGTTACCACAACTTACCTACAAATCCAGTAACTTCGAACGAAACCGACACGAAGACTACCACAAAGAGACTCACCGCACAGCTTTTAGAAAGCATCACACATTTGAAACAGCCCAATGCCATTCCGTTCATACGATCTCTTCCGTGAAAAACAAAACGTCCGCAAAACGTCTGTAAATAAACACTAATCCGGGTCAATTTGATATCTAACTGTCAAAACTGATTCCCTATCTCGATAACTTCACAGCCATTCGCAAATGACGAAGCTAGCAGGAAAGAAATAGCTCTTGATTTTGTTTCTAACGATTTCGGTTACAAAGAGTTCAGATAAACAATGGGTCACGAAACAGCAAAGATGCGATTTTTTAACCACTTGTGTTATTCAAATTTTACATTATCTATAGCTAGGGGAATATATCACGCTAAACTTAGCATCACATGTGCCGCTAAGACAAATATCTCAAATTTCAGAATAAATTAAACTTGCTATCATAACAACACTATGAAAAAATTGCAAAAGTAAAGAAAAGTTAAGAGAAGATTTAACAAATTGCAGGCGAAGCGACCTGGTTTCTCTTCATTTCCTGCACTGCTGATCACAAATTTCTTTTGTTAATGAATACATTTTTCGTAGGGTATCAATGTTTCCGGAGTGCTCAAATAGCCAGTATTCTTATACCTCTAATAAGCATATTGAATCTCTCTCGCACGCACAAAAGCGATTTAGATCAATTATTTCTTCTCCGTTTTATTGTAATTGCTTTCTTAAAGAAATTTAGGTCAAGACGAAAAAAATTGAGAGATCATTGAAAAGTGACGTAGCGTAAACCATTTTGCCAGGGCTCACCACAGGTAGCCCAAATTCAGACTGTTCTTAAATGAATGGTGCTCCTGTCCTTTTTCGTTTGCATTGTTTTCTTCATCTTTTTCCTTTCTTCGTGTTTTCATTCGTTTGCTTGAACTTTGCCTATCCTTATAGCCATCCTAAGGTTACTGGATCCAAATTTCATTGTCGAGATATACCTGACGATATCACCCGTTTTCAACGTATTTATTTACTTATCATTATTTCTCATTTACATTGATGCGTTATTTTCAGCCAGCTGTAGGTTTGCAGTATTACAATAACGCTTTTCTGAAAAAAATTGGAACGCAAAATTTCGATAATTTATGACATTTATTTTGAATGGTTTAGAATTAAGCTTTTATGTCACACTCTTGACATCTATTCTCAAGGAGGAAAATAGCAACCCACTGAAACTTTGCTTCAAATGTTTTAAATTATTTGGTCCAAATCGACACTTAATCTGAACACGAATATTTATGTCAGCATATAATCTGAAAGAATAATAACTTCGTCTTCTGTTTTTCTCCCTTCATTTTTTAACTGATTAAAGTTTCAACCCGAGTGACAGCGAAGCATTTTTCCAACCATTTTTCGAAACGATCGACTTTGAAGAGAGTAGAGAATTGGATTAACGCTTGCACTCGACCAAACCAAACTTAACATAATTACCATCGATTTGTCCTTGATTTCTCGTACAGCACCGATTAAGAGTGAACCCGCTACAACTGCCCATGGCAGCCAAAATACGTTGAAAGCAACAATAACGCTGAGCAAAATTCTTGTGATACGTTTTCGCGTTTTGAGGAGAATTTGCTCTCCCTCCTGCTGCGAGCAATGGCACCATAGATGTTTGATAAGAGCCAGTGAACTTCGCAGTATTATCGCCATCGGTATTATGTATGTAGCAATGAGATTGATAAAAGCAATTACTTTGATTTTAAAGCTGTGAGTTCCAGTTTCGAAGAGAAAAGTTAAGCAAATCGGAAAGGATTTTCCTTGAAACTTGTTCGGAATTTTCATCACGAGTAGCATCATCGGCAAAGATGCAATTGCCCCTACCAGCCAAATTACTGCAATCAAAATACGGGTGTTCTTCTTTTTCGAAGCTCTCCTATGCTTCCACGGATGAACTATGGCGTAAAATCTGTCCTTCGAAATAGCAGCCAGAGTAAGAACGGAACTTTGCGTGGCGAAGTGAATACCCACCAAAGTTACTTTACAGACAATTCCCTCGAGGTCAGGTTGGCGAAAATTTTCCGGTGCTGAAATAGCGAATGTGAATTTGTTCCGCGTAGAAGAGGGTTCCAAATAGCAAGCATAACATGTCTGATATGGCTAAATTGAGGAGAAGGTAATTGAATGAAGTCCTCAGTTTTTTGTTTGTGATGATGAGGCAACAGATCAATAGATTTCCCGTTAACCCTGCCAATAATATAACTGGCGTAATAACTTCAAAAGCTATTGAATCTTTCAGCGACATGCTGATAACTTTACCAGCTGATCATGAAGTCCTCTGAGTGTTATCTTCTTGCGAACAAGGATTATTACATCAGAAAAATTAGCGATTATTTTAAGGAAGCACTTCCCTTCTATCAAAAGAGGAGATTATTATGCGATTGATCCTCGAAAGTCACTCTAAATTTGCATTTAAAAGGAGACCTAATTTACATTGCGATTCAAAATCAGTCTCCAATTAAAATGAAAACAGAAGTGGTTTGTCTTTTTATCAATAGATATGTATACATACAGAGTTCACTGTTTCGACGTGACTGTTAAAGAAGTTGAAATTAATTGCAGAATTGAGCAATGAACTGGAATTATCAAGCTCTGTGTGTTTATTTTTCTTCAGCTGTCAAATGGTGTTTATTTTAAGGTCCAATGTGAGGATAAGAAATTAATTTATATTTTTTAAGTGAAGTCACTTGAACTTTGAAGCATAAAATCCTGTCCTTAAATAACAGGACAGAATCTGGTGATCATCAGAACTTTCTTTTGATACTTTTGTAAGTAACAAGCTGCACTCAGTTTTCAATTTCAATTTTCCATTTTCAGCTCTATTTTGGTGATCTCAAATTTTTATTTGACCACCTTATGGGAAAATTTGTAGCGCCAGCGAGGATCGATAAAACTTGAACATCACCGCAATGGCAGAGATAAGATATAGCTTAGTCACTTAATCACTCTGTTCTGTAGATAACATCTGTTGATTGAACAACTGATAGCACTGCCTTCGCAATCGATTACGGATCTCTTCTGAGTTTGAATATCAATTTCCTTTTCTTCTCCAATCATTCAACTAGAAGAATAGAGTGTTTAAATGAGCAGAATACTGATGTGAAAGACAGGGCGGCGAGATGAACTTCAGTTTCCAGTATTAAAAAAAAAAACAACAAAAAAAAAAATTCCTAGTGCGTATTGAATGAAACATTTCCACTGAGTGTTGAAAGGAGCCCGATTGGTTTTGCTACTCTTCCATCCGGGATTGGTCTGAAGAACTCGATCCTCTTTCTCAACTAATCAGATGCAAAAATAAAATCAATCGCGACTTGCTCACTGTGGCTCTTTTTCCCGCGCTTTTGGTAGATTGCTTGTTTTCCCTTTAAGTTCTGATTGGCTCCTTTCAGGATTTTCCTTTATTAAGATTGGCTGGAACTCTAATTAGGAGACACTACATTTAATAAGCGGATTTTATTGAAAACCAGCTGCCTACATACAAAATATATTTTTAAAATAGACATCAATACTCTCCTCTATTCGAGGTGAGGGAAATGTGGAACAAAGAAGGAACACGATGCATTTGATTATTAAGGTCTTACGAATCCTGCAAAGATCTATTCAAGTGCCTAAGTAGGTTTACGACAAAAAAAAGCAAACAAACAAACAAACAAACGAAAAAAAAATCGAAGCAAAACGCGCCTGTCTCAGTGTTCCTTGGCGCTTAGTTTCAACAGTCTCTGACTCATCTCAATAATCAACAAAAAAAATTAATAATTGAAAGGAGAAACCTCGAACGATTACACGTTATACACATAACAAAAGAATCCAATTCCCAGTTGACTGACTGATCTGCTGGTAACCTGATCGTAAAGCGGCTCAAATTAATCCCAGGCTGTGAAAGGAAGGCTTTTTGGGGGCTTGCAAAAGACCAATCAGATGTAATGAATTTCGTAATTATCATAAATTTACGTGACATCACGCTTCATGATCAAAGTGGAAACACATTTTCACCCATTCTCTTTGCCAATGTTACGCAGTGTCTATGAAAATAAGATTCACATCTTAGTAAGGGAGGAAATTGAGGCGCCTTAGGTTATTGAGATTAAGCTTCCAGAGTCTTAATGCACACTATTATTAGCTCGTTGTCTCGTGGATTGAACATTAGGATTGATTTACTTCAAAAAAGGTTAAAATGGACGGAACGATTATTTTTTCGTCATAGCAAGAAAAAAAAAACGGAAAAACACAAAGAAAGAACAAAGTAGAATCATGTTATTACTTCGACTGGAAACGCAACTGTTTTTATTGGAGACTCCTAAAAAATCATATCGAAATAGTAACATCTGCACCTAAAATGAGATTATCTGATAGAAGTCTAAACCAACATTCTTCAATTTCCCTTTTAATTGGAGGCTTTTTTAATGGAATTTAAAAATAAAGTTCTCGTCCACATGTTAATTAAATGAAAACCTCTGAATATAATTTGTAAACTTGTGTACCACTGTACAATCGGTGTTTACCAAAGATTTTCTTATGTGGTTTTTCTTCGTAAAACCCAGATGAGCTCTGTGTAAAAACTTCAGTTTATCATATTTATATTCAACACTCTGTTTTTGCCTTACGAATACTATTCCCGGTGGATCCATACGGCGCAGTGGGAATGTCGATGAACGCCGATTTAAAAGCTTTTGATTTTGTTACGCCAGTTATAATATTGGCAGGATCGACTGGAAATCTCATCGTCTGCTGCCTGATTATCACAAACAAAAAACTGAGGACTTCATTCAACTATCTTCTCCTCAATTTAGCCATATCTGACTTGTCATGCTTACTGTTTGTGGCTCTCTTCTACGCGGGGAAAATTCGAAATCTTTATTTCAGTGACGGAGATCGTACACAATCTGACTTCGAGGGCATTGCTTGCAAGGTAACTGTTGTAAGCATTGATTTAACCACGAAAATTTCTGTTCTTACTCTAGCTGCTATCTCAACGGACAGATTTTATGCAATAGTTCATCCTTGGAAGCACAGAGGAGCTTCAATAAAGACGAAAATACGAATCGTCCTTCTACTTATTTGGTTGGTAGCTGTGGTATGTTGTCTTCCAATGGTGTTTATTATGGCAAAAATTCCGAACAGATTTGAAGGAAAATCGATTGCGCCGCTTTGCTTTAAGTTTCTTGTGGATACAGACAGTTTTAAAGTTATTGCTTTTATTGATCTCATAGCTTCTTACGTTATACCAATGGCGATTATTCTGCGAACTTCACTGGAAGTCATCAAACATCTGTGGTGCCGTTGCTGGCGCCCGGTGCATCGCGAAGAAGGACAAATATTGACTAAATCGCGGAAACGTATTACGAAAGTCGTCTTTAGTGTTATCGTTGCTTTTAACATATTTTGGTTACCATGGGCGGTTCTCCAAGGTTCTCTTTTAATCGGTGCCGTTCACGAAATTAACGACAGAATGTTTCTTATCATGTTTAGTTTGGTATTAATCAGCGCTAGTGTTAATCCTATTCTATATTCGATTCAGAGTCGATTGTTTCGTAAAGGGGTCGGAAAAATGATCCGCTGTAAATCAGTTTGAATGTTCGGTGTAAATCTTAAAATGAACATTAAAGGTACAGGATATTTTTCGTTATTACTTTTTACTGTGTTATAAATTTAATCTTCAACATGTACAAATATTAAATTTCAGATTTAGACTCGAGTGAGAGGTCATAATTACTAGTAAGGTTTAAGTTGAATGAAGCGAATTATTATTCTCTTGGTACAGTTGTTCCAGAAATTAATAATTGTGGGTATGAAATAAGTCTTGAAACCCTCAACGAATATTCAAAATTGCAGCTCTTTGACCAGTAATTATAAAAGCATTTCAATTAAAAATTTCACTTGCTATTATAGTCTCGTAAATAGATTAAAAATATAAAGTTGTCAGCACTGACCGGATTTACAATTAGCTAATTCAACGTCTGTACTGTATGAAACATTTGTAATAAAAAATTCCACATGCAATTATCGTCTCACAAATAGATGAAAATATCAAGTTTTCAGAACTGACCGCATTCAAAATTAGTTGATTCCACGTCAGTAAAGTATAGAACATTTGTATACGGCATCAACTGTAAATAAAGTCTCGCGATACGAAACCAGCCTTCTTCCACAAATAATCTTTACATATCGCTAGAAACCCACATAACAAACATAGACAAACTCATTTAAAGCAAACCGATTAAAACAAAACCCTATTGAGACAAAACAAAATAATTAACGAACGCGATAAAAATGCAAATCCAACGCCAATAGTAGCCACATGTGTTACTTTCTACTCTGATTGGTTTTTTATTTGTCCAGAAGTAACGTATACATTAAGACGCCTTTGCTCCTCGCGCACCATTTTTAACTCGTAGATAAGTCTAGTACAGAAAACGAGTTATAGGTTACTCGATTTGCAAAAATATCCTACGCTCTTTGCATCACGAGTTGTGGAGTCGTAGTAAAGATTGCTAGCAGGAATAAGTGGGTCACTGACGCTCGAATACTTCTCAGCTTTGATTTTGCTTTGTTTTGTTTTCAAAAAAAGGAGAAAATTGAAGGAGGAACCGAATTTCTTTATTCAAGGCGAAAAAGTCTTGATTGGCTCGGTGCACTTTCATTCTCTGGGACAGTTGTTGTTTAATTGCATCATTAAAGCCAGACACCATGGATGCATTACTCAAACGATATACAACTGATTCCACTATTTCGGTATCTAATCATGTATGATCATCCGAAGCGTCACTAGAGTCGGCGTAATCACAGCAAACTAAGGAACTAATGGAAGAACTACTAATTAGCGCTGAATCTTCAGTGCTTCCATCAGGTGTGCCGTGAGTTTCCTCTTGTTTTGGTTGATTTGCGAGGCAATTCTGTGTTTGTTTTAAAGAGACGCTTTGTGACGTAACATCCGGGAGACTTGTTACAGGAAGTTCTGTCTCAGATGCTACATTTACAGCTAACTCAGGGTCTCTCTGTGATCCTAGCTCAGAAGAAACCACTGTTTCATTCACAGTGGGACTATTCGAGAGGTCATCAATCGAAGGGTCCTTATTAGTATTATTGTCTGAGCTCTCGTTATTACTGAGCCTGGTCCGTCGAACTTTAATACCCAATGTCCCTTGGGTGGTTAGTTCGTTCTTCGACTTGGGAGGTGTTGAATAAGAATTAACCTTGAGTTGTCTCCGTTTTCCGAGGAGTTGCATAATTTTTTGTCTTTTTTCCTCTAATTTTCCCTGTGTATCAAATAACGGCCTGTCGTTGATTTCTGAACGACGCTTACGGCGATGACCATCAAAACCTGGAAGAAGACAAAATTACATTGATTTTGAAAAATGAAATGAATTTACTGCAGTTAAGATGAGAGCACGACTTGCAAGTTCGTTTTATGCAGCTGAAAATCATTATGATCGAAAGAGAAATCTAGACGCAGAAACTAACAAACTATAACAAATTCATCACCAATAGAATATCTGCGCTTTTTGTCCTTCAATGCATTACAAATGGAATATTGAAGTTCGAAAGAGTCTTCAAAATACTATTGAAAGATACCTTGGAAAAAAAATGAGACTCCCTATTTAAAACAGAGGTTTCGAGCCTGATTCGAACTTTAATGTACTCAGGAACATGACCTTCAAACTATGAAAAAAAAAAAAAAAAAAAGTCAAAATTTCTGTCATTTCACACCTTTTCCATGATATCTTATTTTATGCGCATGTTCGATGTCTTCTTCTCTTTCTGGCAAAAGATTAACATCCAGCGCTCCTCTCTTTTGCAACTCTTTGTCTTTCATAGCTACAGCAATCAAATCCTGTTTCTGCTCACGAAATTTCTTTCTGAGAAGTTGATTAGCAGCGTAGTCATCATCCCATACAGACTGAACTTCCTGTAAGAGGAAAAAACTTCTTCAATAGTTATTTCCTAAATTGAAGAAGGGATAGGGGTAGATTTCTGTTTCTGCCTTACCTGCCAATGCTCCCACCACCCACCCCCCCTTGCACCCTTTGACCACTAAGAGTGACTAGCATCTAATTTCTCCTCACCATATCCCCCCTAAATCCCACATCAAGGTCATGAGAACAATGGAAATAATCACCAGCTAAAGAAGTTGTTGATTGTTAAACAAATTCTCCTTGACAGCATCTTAGAAAATTTATGGAGAACAGATGGGAGAATATGCATATTGGTGCCAGGGCGTTAAGGGGTTAAGAAGCCATCTGCAGAGTGGAACTTATTACATTCCTTTTCACACTCAAGCTTATTAAATTGAAGCATAATTATGAGTTCCACTTTTCTCTGCTCTAAGCTGTCAGACCATTTTACCTTAAGCTGTGCTAAAGTGGGCAAAGCTTTCTTAGACTTTTGTTGATCTTGAACACCATGTTCCAATTTAAACATTGCATCAACTGCCATCTTCTTGACATCCTCCTTGTCTAAGATAATAAAATAAAGGAATTAAATGAAATAAAATGACATAAAATAATGTAAAAATTTGACAAGATGCAATGAAAATAGTTGTAAAACAAAATGAAATGAATGAATGATGAGATGAACAATGACAGAAAATAGATCAAATTATGTGTTTTTTTAAAACCCTTACTGGTAAGAGACAGGCCACTTAAAATTGGTTGTTGCTGTACTGCCCCTTAATAACAGCCAGCTTTCACTATGCAAAGTCCATCAACCTGTACATGGGTGTGTGGGGAATAATGCTAAAAGAACTCTCACTTTTGGTAGGCAAACCAAATTGACTGTTGCTGTATTGCTCCTTAAAAACAGCCTGCTTTCACTACACAAAGTCAAACAGCTTACACAAGTGTGTGTGAAGAATAATGTTTTGAAAAGATCAGCCAAGCATTGAGAAGTTCAGATTAATTATACCATCACATGTATGTAACCCTCACCTCCCCCAAGTCTTAGCTACCACCCTGCATATCACATACTTGTATAGAATACAGCCACTGGCCAGCAAGCCTTTTTGGTGTGAGGTTAATGTTATCTATATTACATTCAGGCCTGTATTACATGCAAAATGTCTCTAATCCCAGGAGTGATTCACATGTAACTTCTCCCTATAATATCCATACAGAATCCAGAAAACAGGTAAAGAGTACACTCAAACTTATCAGGTAGAAGTTTTTATCTAGATCTAAACCTCACCAAATTCTTGTAAGCTACTTACAAGGAAATATGTAACAGCTAAAGGAGAGAATTAACAATGTGATCTAGGGAGTAAAAAGATTTAAAATTTGTTATTTCTAGTTTTGATTACCTGTTAATTCAACAGTTTCTGTAGCTGATGGTTCCCATCTTTCTTCTTTCCTTCTGGCTCCACTCACAATAACATAATCACAGTTCTTATTGAGACATAAAAATAATCAAATTGATGAAACGTATAATAAATGATTCAAAATTTAACTACATTGTAAGTTGTACCAGTAAAGTGCATCGTACAAAGTTTGAAATGATTTTTTTCAGTTGGATTAACTTTTTTTTGAAATAATGGTTGAGTATAAGAACATAAAAGTATAGAAAATATAAATTAATTATTTCAAAACAACATAATGTTGTATCATGAGAACCATCCTTCCCTAATAAATCTTCTCTGACTTAAACATGCCATTATCAGTATGTGCTGCAAATGCTTCAATTTTGGTAGGCATAATCAATAATACATGCACCTAACCAGGCAAAAAGGTAGCAAACACATCAAAGACTGTTACTTTTTTCTCCATTTCAGGTAAATTTCTATGTGCTTTAGATCATCACAAGAAAATGACTTTCAACTTTAACTTAAAGAGTAGATCAAGATCAAGAACGGAGTTAATTAATTGAGGAGGATTGTAATTACTTTGCAAAATCTTCTCACATATTTAAAGTTTTCCCATTGCATAAAATAAATACACTATACAGACTTAGGGCCTGATATTCCAGAACATTAGGTTTAAACCAAACCATGGTTTTATGCAAGCAGCAGGCCACTGTGATTCTTAATAAAAGGGTTGATTTAATTAAATAAATTTTCTTCCACTGTTAGCTGTTGCCTCTCTTGACACTGTGATCAAATGTAAATGTTCAGATAAAGCTTTTGCTAAATTGAAGATTAGAAGCTTAGAACATGCTATTGTTAAACTAATGCAGCTATACTTTGTTAAAATAACCAGCCGGTAAAAACCATCCCTCGACCCAGGCTGCCTCGTCAACATTAGTTATTTCGCACTCTGCATGCTAATTTATTATTCAGTCTGCGAGTCACATTGTTCAAGTTAGTTATCAGTTGTCCGTTGTCAGTCAAGTTTCGCAGTCAAGTTTCGCTTCTACGGCCCTTATCCCGTCTAGTTGTGTTTGCTTATTAGTTTATGCTTCCTTGTGTTCGATTTCTCCGAGTAATTTTATTTTATTCATCTATTTAGAAACCACATTGGCAATTATGTAACTATGGTGAGACATTAAATCGAAGTGAAAACCTATTGCTGGTGTGCGTCGTCTATACAGCCCCTGGATGTCCAAACAGTTTGTGGTTTCTACCACCTTAACTCTTTAACTCTCAGAAGTAATTATGGGATACATTACACAGAAAACAGGTAACGAGAATGCTCAAACTCATCAGGTACAATTTATTGCCTTGATTGAACACCAAATTCTTGTAATCAACTTGACAAGGAAATGTGTAGCAGCCAGAGGGGATAATTAACAATCAGATCTTGGGAGTTAAAAGGGTTAAAGGTAAACAGGGACTGTATCATTTTTTTTTCTTACCTTTGGATCAGTTTCTATTTCAAAGTGATTATCACAAAGGTGACATTTCATGCGAAATCTGTAGATGGGTGTTGTGTAGTAGTTACCAACTTTTTTCTTTTCTGCATTGTACCTCACACCTACAGGAGAGCCAATTAAAAGGCTAAGCCACACTGAAATAGATAACTGTCAAAAGAAATTTTGATTACTCTTTACTACCCTTTTCAAGCTTGTCGAAAATAAAATTAATATTTGGACCTCAAAAAACTCTGAACACAAGAAATATTTACCAAACACTAGTATATATACAGTCAAACCTCAATTATCTAGACTAGGCAAAACAGTCCAGATAATCGAGGGTATAGATAACTAAGAATATGAATATCAATAAGGAACAAAAACTGATTAGATTAAGAAAGCCACATTTAATTGCAAAACAAAATATTTATAAATCATTTTGAAAAAAATATGGTTTACATCTTCACTGTCTGTCATGAATACCTCTATACATGTGGATTAACAATTAAAATTAATGAAAAAAAATGTTTTTACATTGGCCTTAAGTGTTGAAGTAAGTCAGTTTGTCTTAAAGAAGAACATGGCATGTACATTGAGAGTTCCATCATTCTTCAAAGCTGCATAATCTGGATAGCGTCATTGTACCACAAAAGTGGAGAGTGCTTTTCACCTGCACTAATTGGCTGGTTCAGAAATGAACAGCACAAACCATTCAATTCTGAGTAGCCACTGAGACAAAACCATGTATCAAGAGTTTAATTTCTGACCATTTTTCAGTCTATTGAAAGCATACTGGTGCGCTATATTTTTGGTATCTGTGGGGTACATACAAGAACAATTATTCACCTCCACTTTCATGAATAATTGTTATCAGCATATTGTGTTACACGGAAAAAGTCTGATCAGGTGTGAGAAAATTGTACTTTAAACAACAATTAGTTGATGGTTCTCAGGCTTGATGCTGTGTGCTAAAGTTTAAGTATAGTTCTTGAAAACTGTGTGTGTGTAATACTAATTTTGAAAAAGTTTTCTAATAACTATTATAATTTATGCATACTGTACCCATTCCAATATGATTTCCACATCCTCCACACCATATGTTGTAGGGCATCTCAAATCTAGGAGAGCAAGGAACAGATTTTTAACAAATTTGAGAATTTAAGAGCAGTGAGTGACACAGGTATACTCTGAAAAAAAAAAATAAATAAATAAATAAAACTCTGAGTTCTCCCAATGGGAGTAGAACCTACATGATCTTTCCATTAACCCTTTAGCCCCTAAGAGTGACTAGCATCTAATTTCTCCTTACAGTATCATCCCTAAAACAAACAGGAAAGTCATGAGAATAGAAGAGGTGATCACCAGCTACAGCAGCTCTTGATTGTTACACAAATTCTCCATGTCAGCCTCTTTGGAATTGTATAGAGAACAGTATGGAGAATACACATTCTGATGTTAGGGTGTAAAGGGTTAATACTTCAGATGCTTTACCATAGAGCTATAGGAGACTAACAGCAGGCTAGTTTCATCACCTAACATCCTCTTGAATCAGAGTCACTACTCCCCTCCCTGGAAGGGAGTTTCAGGGGTTCTGCTGAGGTTGGATTCTTTAAGGAAACTCAGACTTTTTCTTTGTCACACGAAAAACATCTTTCTCTATTTCTTTACTGAGCTCAAAAACTTACCATCTTCCTTATTCTATTTACAAACATGATGCTATCAACATCACTGATCCTAGCAGTATGCAGGACACATGCCACATATAACCTTCAGAATAGGCTTCGCACACCGTAGAGTCTCTATGGCTCAGTGTCCGAGCATCAGAGTGCAGAATCCGAAGGTCTGAGGTTCAATTCCTCATGAGGACTCACAATTTTTTACCATAGAGCTGTAGGAGACTAACAGCAGGCTAGGCTGCTAGTTTTATTGGGTCCATGATAACACCCTTTCAGTATACTGGGAGGATAGAAATGTCACCATGTGATGCTTTAAATTTAAGGGGTACTTTAAATTAAAAAAAAAAAAAAAAAGGGTCTTGTTGCATTTGTGACACACTGCCAGATTCTCCTTTCAAATTGCCTCTGTTTTCCTTGTGAGACAAAGGGAGAAGTAGATGCTGTATGAAACCTTTACACCCTAACATCAGTATTCATATTCTCCATACTGTTCTCTGTACATTTACTAAGGAGCTAACTAGGAGAATTTGTCTAACAATCTAGAGTTTCTTTAGTTGGTGATCATTTCCTTTATTCTCATGACATTAATGTGTGATTCAGCAGTGATATTGTAAGGAGAAATATTTACACCAGGTCTAAACCAAACCATGGTTTTACGCAAGCAGTAGGTCTCAGTGATTCTTTGTAAGAGGGTTGAGCTAATTAAAAAAAATCTCCTTCCACTGTTCGCCTTTGCCACTCTTGACACTGATCAGAAACAATTCATAAATGATCAGATAAAGGTTTTGCTAAATTGAAGATAGCTTAGAACACGGTATTGTTAAACTAAGGCAGCTATACTTTGGCCATACCACTATACAATCATAATACATTGAAAATTTATGGAAGAGACAGTGCTAACAGGATCCATCGTAAAAAGAGAAGTATTTTGCGATTTGCATTAAAAAATAATAATAATAATTGTTAATTTTCTGGTTAGTATTTACCTAATAATGAGAATTCCTTGGCCAAGCTTTCGAGCTCGTTCACGTAACGGGTGTTGTCCATGGTATCTGTCAAGGGAGCCCTGATAAAGAGACGGAGATCGAACAGTTTAAGATACACTGTACATACAATTTTGTTGGATATAGTCATAATGTAATGTAGAAGAGGAAAGTTTAGTATTTACCTGTTGTGGAGTCCAATCTGGAGGGTAATATTTATTAACAGCTTTTCTTTCTCCCTATAGATGTAAAGTAGAACCATATGAAAATAACTGTTAAGTTAGATTAAGGATTTGGAAATGAATATTTACCATTTTCGAACGGTGCTGGACTTGAGTCCCAAATTATTGTAACGAAATCGACAACGAAACGTTGACAAGTCGATTTAAGGTCAGCGGATCCTTATGCCGAAGCGACTGGTGAGATACGCGGCATAATCTGTCTCTAAAATAACATGTTACCTTTTCTTTTGACCAAAACCAATAGTATTTCATAACTAGATGCATAGCTTTATAATTTTAGTATTTCAGATGTAAATTTTCCAATTTATGTCTAATCATAGATACAGTTGGCTTGACTTATTTCAATCTTGACGTATACATGAAGCACTTTTAAAAGCTCTTTCGCCAAAGACGGAACCGAGGTTAATGATGTACTGTTTTCGAAATATGGCGGCAACTGTCAAAGCTTTTTCAACTTTGCCGACAATTAAATTATTAGGAGCTTTGATCTCGCTTTAGTACTTTTGGCAATGGCCTTTGACAACAGGAGAGCTCTTTGGCTGGCAGCTGGCCTACTTTCAGGCTTAGGGACGGCTTTCTGTATCGCTGAATTACGAAAATTTATCAGGGAAAAATGTACGCGCAAACCACTGTCCCATCTGGAAGATAATATTAAATTAGAGGATCTGGAAATTCTCGTACGCTCTTCCAATTACTCACTGAGGAAGAGCGCCGAACAAGTTGTGCTGGATAAAGCAATGAAGAACAAAAATTTAGATTTTATCGTGAATGCCTGCTTCAGTGATGACGAATTTCAAGTTTTGAAGGCAGTTGTTGCTCTGGCTATGCTGGTAAAGAACTCGGAACGCAACGAAAGAGAAAAATTGATTGAGCACAAAGTACTTGAATCGCTCTCTCACTCCCTCGTTCAGTCGGTGCAAGTTGGCTATAGAAGGCTAGTCGAGATGGGAGGCTACGACTTGCGTTTGCAAAGATGTGCGTCGGAATCGTTATTTCATTTAATTTACGATGAAGAGACGACTAAACTTCGTCTGGCTCAGTCAAATTCGTCCATTTTTGCTGTTGTTTTACAGTTGATTTCGGAGGGGAGAAGTAAAGAGGTTATGCGATGGAGTTTGTTCATTGTTCATCAGCTGGCGTCCTGTGACTCGTTGCGACCTGAACTGTTAGCCAACGGTGTTATACCAGCTGTCTCGGCGATGCTTGTGAGAAACCAAGGAGACTTTATACTCATGAAAACATGTCTGCACACCATGGTGATGTTTGTGAACAATACTACGGAAAGTGAGATTGCACATCTCAAGGAGATGGCTAAATATGATGTCTTTAGGACGGCGGTGGTGTCCCTCAGAGCAGGTACACGTAAACTATGATTTCTCTATATACAGACAGATGAAATTGCACTTAAGACCTGTACTTACAAGTATTAGGCAATATTTAAATACAGGGAAAACTACACATGAGTTGGGCTGGATTGGGAATTAAACTTTTCTTCCAGATCACTGAGATATAAGAATCTATGTCAAAAATACATTAAAAGAAAATCATACCTAATTTCTCCTTACAGTTTTACTCTTGATTGAAACATTAAGGTAATGAGAATAAAAGAAATGATCAAAAAGTCAAGCTGTTGACTGTTGGAAAAATTATCCTCAGTGATACTGATGCATTTATAAGTTGATGCCAGTTGTTTGTCAGGTATCAGAAATCATACATTTTTCTGGCCAATTACTCGTAATTCTCTTGCTAAATTTTGATGGGGTGAGCTATTTCCTCCCCAGGAATTTCTATCCTTTTTCATTTCACTTTTCTCCAGGTAGTACATTGGTTAATGAAAAGCCCTTATATGAAGTGATAGAAATCTGAACTAGGGGATATTGTTTGAAAAAAAAAAATTCTAAAGCTAAAACTATAGGAATTATAATATATACAGCAAGGACAGGTGACATTAATAGTTTGGCAATCAAAAGGTTGACCATTAGTGGCCTTATTTCTCTTGAATCAATTTAAATTTTTGCATAGATGATGGTGACCTTGTTTACTGGGCAGCTGGACTTTTGCATCAGTTTGCTATTCAAGACCTTTACAAAGCAGAAATCTGTGCCACTCCAAACATTGTCAAATCTTTGCAGAATGTTTTATGCTCAAGTGAAGCAACTTTACAAAGACTAATTCTGCGTCTTCTCAGTTTCTTGTGCGTTGGAAGCAAATCCTTCAGGAACAGTGTGCTTCACTGCTCCTCACTTGTGGCACGGCTACCAGTTTGTCTTGCATCAGGTGACACAGACATTGTCCACTGGTCAGTGGTTCTGCTTCATGACTTGGTTCTTTCTGAAGGTCAGTGCTATATAGGAACTCATTCTTTATATAATTTTTTAATTTTTGACTCTTTTAATTTTTTTTTTCCTGGTCATATGTGACCTTGTTACATCCTTTATTAATAATGAGTCAATTACAGTTTCCTCAAATGTGATTGGTACATTAGCTGCTTTATTTTTTACTAATCATTCTGTACAGTTGTAATCAGAAAGTGTAATCAGAAAGTGTAATCAGTCAATTGTTGTAATCAAACACCTGTAATCGGACAGTTGAAACAGCCAATCATACTAAGTCCACTCAGCTAAATCCACCAATCACAGAATTGACCACAAGAACCATTGCAATGACCACTTATTCTAAGAAATTTCCAGAATTGACGAGTTTTTTTACTTTAGGCATTGTCTCTACTGGATGATTATTTTTTTAACTTTTGGAAATTGTGGCGGTTATGATTACTTCATCTGATTTTGTCAGTATGTAATTTTACTTATAACTGACAAATCGGACATCACTTTTGTGATTATGGACTGAATTTGATTCCACTCAGTCCTATAATACCAACTATTTATTTACAGCATTAGGGGACTTTGGATTGCTCTTGTGCACAATTACTGTATGTCATCCACTTAAAAATAATTCACCCTAAGCCTGTTTTTCACCAGTATTTTTATGAATCTTTGCCACTTCCTTGTTTTCATAAAAAAATTGTTTTGAAGTCTGTTTTGGGAATATTTTCCTCTTGAATCAGAGTCACTACTCCCCTCCTTGGAAGGGAGTTTCGGGGGTGGTGCTGGGTAAATTTCCAAGGTACCCGTGCCCATAATTAAGGCCAAGTGAAAATGAAAACAAGATCAATCTTAGAGAAAGATAGAATAAGGGGGATGCAGTGTTCTCCTTTTCAGGCAGTAACCAGTAACATTTGCCGCCTGTAGTACCTCTTATTGCTGTTTAAAATTGAAAATTCAACAGATAAAAGGGTTGCTTTACTGGTTTGAAAATTTATTTTACCTGTCATGCTTAAAATAAGGGAGAATACTGAGGATGGTGAGTTTTTTAGCTTGGTAAAGAAATAGAGAAAGATGTTTTTCATCTTGTCACAAGGGTATAATATGATATTATGTGTCTTTCTTTCATGAACTTCGTAGTCAGACCTTGCTCACCAAAGAGTCTCTGTGGCTCAGTGGCAGAGCATCAGAACATGGAATCTGAAGGTCTGAGGTTGGATTCTTTATGAAAACCGAGAATTTTTCTTTGTCACATGAAAAACATCTTTCTCTGTTTCTTTACTGAGCTAAAAAAACTTACCATCTTCTTTATTTTATTTACAAACACAATGCTATCAAAATTGCTTATCCTAGCAGTATGCAGGACACGTGCCATAAATGAACTTCAAAATGGGCTTTGCACACCATAGAGTCTCTATGGCTCAGTGTCAGAGCATCAGAGTGCAGAATCCAAAGGTCTGAGGTTCAATTCCTCACGAGGACTCAAAATTTTTGCTTTGTTTCATGCTTGTGACAAGATGAAAAATATCTTTCTCTATATCTTTACCCAGCTCAAAAACACTAATGTACCATCTCCCTTATTCTATTTACAAAGATCAATCTTTTGACACAATGATTGTCTTTTGTCTGTAGGGAATCCAGCTGCAAATCGTGCTGCAGCTCTGAGAGTGCTGTCCATGGCTACTGATGTGATCAAGGCTCTGGTCCCACTGGCCTGCAGGCAAGATAACATCTTGATTCGTATGGTAGCAGAACTCCTTGGTCTCTTTTGCACTATTGGTAAGTTTTGCTTGAAGTCTCACATGATTAGTTTTTAGGTTTTAAAATGTTAAATACTCATTTATCATCATCATATTATTACTATCCAGAAAATTTACAAAGCAGAGTACTTGAGGATGGCTGCCTAAAAGCTGTGCTGGCTTACTCAGAGTCAGCAGATACTGAACTGCAATTCTGGGCATCAGCTCTACTGTTGAACATGGCCATGACATCTGACGGCGTCAAGAAGGAAATCATTATGCTGGGAGGATTAAAATCTCTAATGGAGTTAGCCATTGGGGACAGTGATCACCCGCAGTGTTCTGCTCATGCAGCCAAGACTCTTGTCATGTTGGGATTTCTTGGTGAGTGGAATGGATTGGATTGTAAATGACTAATTACATGAATAGCACTCCATACTGTGATCATTTTGGTCACACTTGAAAGTAGAAAAAATCTTGAGGCATAAATTTGCTACAGAAATAATTTTTTAAAAATTTATTTACCCACATGACACTTTCGATGTTTGTGGTCCAAGCGATATCCAGGACTAAAGCCTGACTGCACATATGATTTGTAAATACAAAATTCTTCACGTGTTTTTCTTCATCATTTATACTAAAATGACAGAAAATGTTGTGGGAAATGAAGACTTTCCAAAACAGCATCAAAAAATGCTTATATTGAAATAACAGGGTTTTCAAATGCTCCTTTTCTTTTTGTGGAAAATAAAACAGGTTTTTGAAAATGTTGATGGAAAAAGTTCTTCACTCACTGTCTTTTCATCAGTGTTTTCATGCATTCTAGTGTAAACGATAAATGCAAATGAATTAACACTACTGTCTAAATAGAGACTACTGTCTAATGGTGTCTGATTTTAGACTATAGTGGCTGATTTTAGGCAACAGTGTCCGATTTTGGATACTTGTGTCCGATTTAGGTCACCATTGTCTGTATTTAGACCTTAGTGTTTGATTTTAGACACTGGTGTCTGGTTTTTGACACTGGTGTCCAATTTTGGACACCAGAGTAAGATTTCAATTACTAGTGTTCAATTTTAGAAGCTACTATCCAATTTAAGAAACCAGTGTCCAAGTTTTGACCCTTAAGTCTGGTTTTTGACTTTAGTGTCTCATACTGGACACAGGTGTCTAATTTTAGAAGCAACCATCTGATTTTAGACACTAGTGTCCGATTTTAGACTTTATTATCCGATTTTAGACACAAGGGTCCAATTTTTGTCACTAATATCCAATTATAGACACCAGGGTTCGATTTTAGACATGGATGTCCGATTTTAGACTCTAGTGTCGGATTTTGGATGCTAGTTTCTGGTGTTGGTTTCTAGTGTCTCGATTTGAGGTTGGGCCACCTGCACCTTTTTTTTTGGCTCTTACCACAATCTTATGTACAGCAACATGAAACCAATTTGTAATCTTTTTTAACCATTTAACTCCCATGGGTGACCAAGACAGAATTTCTCCTTAAAATATCAATACAATATCAACCAGATAAGTGATGACAACTAAGACAAATATCAATTAGGGGATTATAGGTTGATCCAATACCAAATTCTTAAAACTAACATCGCAATAACTGTATGGCTGACAGTGAGGAGAATTTCGAATGAGATCTTGGGAGCTAATGGGTTAAATACTGCTATCAGCGTCTTATAGAAAAATAAAATACTTAATCAGATTGGTGAATAATTAGCTCAGTTGTTTGATGCAGAAAGGTAAAAGTAGCCTATTGTAGACACGGTCAGTCGAATAGTGTCACGATAAGCCAAATTTTCTCGGCTTGGTTTGGGGCTACGTTGCGCGCGCTGCGAGCTCTGCTGATATTCATTCTGTGCGGATCACTATAAAAATTATGTTTTATTATGTCTTCTCTTAGACACAGAAATCCCAGTGTGCATCAAGTCGCTTGGGTACAAAAACGGCGACCGTGTTAGTATTTTAATCAACGGCAAAGAACATTGTCCTAATAAACCTGGTATCAATATCGTGGTGATGGACTTCACGACATTCAACGTCACCGAGGCTGCAGCATTCGATACTGGGCACGACAAGGAAGCCAGCGATCACCTTGTGGAGTTTGTTGATATGATACCAATAGGTACACTGGTTTTCATAGCGGTGCGAGGAGAGGCAGACTATTATATGACTGGTAAGCAAATTGCTTTTTAATAAAAAGAGTATGTTTCTAAAGAAACTGTGGTGCTTCATTGATGGGGAATCATATCAAGATAATTTGGTGTTATTAACTGAGTTAATAGTGTAAATTGGCTACCGTAAAGAGTCTCTAAGCCGACATTTCGAGTGTTAGCCCTTCGTAAGAGCGAAAGGCGAAGTTTGCTCTGATGAAGGACTAACGCTTAAAACGTCACCTTTGAAACTCTTTACGGTGGCCAATTTATATTATTAACACAGTTGACAACATCAAATTATCTTAAAATTGCTCTTTAGTTCAGGAAAATTCATTTTTGCCCATCTTCGGGTCACGGACTCCCATAGCGAGATGCCAGCTCGGGGTGAATTTCTAAAGACTACCTAAGTTTTTCAATGTTGTTTTTGTTGTTGTTTTTACAATCATTTTCAGACAAGGCAAGATTGAGTCTAAAAGACATTGGTATCGAAGATTATAATTTCAAGACTGGCGAACTTTGGACATTTTGTGGATACAAAAGAAGAGATGGAGCAGTACAGATTTCTCTTCAACGAGGCTTTGATGTTGTTGAGCTGTCCACGACGCTAAGTTTAGGTAAGAATTTAAAATTATAATATGCATATTCTCCGTACTGTGCTCTATTAATTTCCTTAAGTGCTAACAGGGAGAATTTGTTCAAAAATCAAGAGCTTCTGTAGTTGGTGATCATTCCCTTCATTCTCGTCACCTTAATGCGTGATTCAGGGGTTATAAAGTAGGGAGAAGTTAGACGCTAGTCACTCTTAAGAATCAACGGTTCAAAGAGGTTGTGGTTGTTCGTCGTGATGAAACACAAACAAAGGCTAGTTTTCCCAAACGTTGGGAAAACCAAATCGGAAGCAGAAGACAAATGCCACGTGTGATTTCGTCGCTTGTGACGTGTAAAAGCCAGAGTGTTAGAGTCCTAAGTCATCGGACGACCTGAAAACTCGCATTTCGATCAGTGGGATTTACCATTAACCACGAAAAAGTTACTCTGCATTTTTCTCTCTCGCGAGATGCTCCGGGACTGTCGAAGATTTTGACAAATTGACGTAAAGTCTGAGAGCTTTCCGATACTAGCTCCGAGCATCTCCGAAGATTTAAGTATGTAAGTAAGTAAGTAAGTATATAAGATGTTCTTGTAAGCCAAAAAATAGTAAACAACCGAATTTGAAGCCAGTAGGCTCAGTTAGTTTTACTACTTTTTACCTTCTACCTTTTGAATAAAATATTGATTACCCATGTGTTTCCTTCTCTAGGTTACCATTCAAATGAACAGGTCCAAGGTTACATTCTGTTACCACTGATTGATCTTTTGATGAGCACGCCTGCTTCGCTCGCCATCAGCAAAGTGTCAGAACTGGAGCTGTTAACTGTTCTTGCAAGACATGATCATCATAAAGAAGGTATGTGGAGTTCCCTTCAAACTGTACGATATATCCACAAGGTAAAACTATGTTTCCCTCAGGGAAAGGCGTGCGACAGAAATCATATATCATAAACTTTTTTCTTAGCGATCTAAAAGTATGTAAAAGATAAATACTACTGCCTACAGCGTTTGAAATTACCCACGGGCATGAATGAAGTCGAAAAAGGCTTAATTTTTTATGAATTAATAATGTTAATTGGACAGAGTGGAGGCTAATTTGGTTTGTAATCAAATGAGTGACTACCGCAAAGCAGGAGTCCGATTTGTCAATCACGAGTATGATTACAGACAAAGTTGGACGACTCAAAGTCCTGTGACCAATTAATCATTACCAACACAATTTCGGGAAAAAAGCAAACCAACAAAAAAATACACATACAATCCAATTGTGTCTCTCTTTATGAGAAAAGAGATGGAATTTATATTTAATGCATGTTTTCAAATTTGCAACGTTTTTGAAAACGGATATATATATATATATCTGAAAGTTGGACAAATCAATAAGTGACCTGTGACCCTTAAGCGTGAAACTCAGAGTCACAGAAAAGTTACGTCTTATTGGTTTGTCCAACTTTCAGATATACCACGCTCTGCGAACGCATCGACCATTATACCGCAAAGATAGACTATAATCAATATATATATATATTTTTTTCTTTTATTTTTTTAACGCGTATACTCTTTGCTTTTATTTCAGTGATGGTCAACTCGGAGGGTTTTATGGAGTACATTGTGCAGTTGATTTATAGCATGGCAAACAAGACAGCTGATCATCTGAGGGCCAATCCATTGCTAATAGCCCACTGCATTGGAGCAATGAAGATTATCACTGCAATCAGTATTTCCCAGGAGATCCATGTAATGCTCCTTTGACTTTCTTAAGGCTAACTGTAATTTAAGCAAGGTTAAAACCAACGCAATGCAGCGGTTTCACCTATGCGATGCAGGCACCTCAAGAGAGTTTTCAGTGGCATCGTTTTGTGCTTTTGCTACATTGGCTGTTTCCCCGCTGGGTTTGCTTTCCACCCTTCCCTCCCCGCCCCATCCCCCCCGTTTTTTTTTCCAGCCTCCCCTTCCCCCCTTCATTCCTCCTAAGTTGTCGTGTTGACAGGGACCGGCGGTGGGCTTCTGCCTAAATGATGCAAGTTCGCTCTCGCCCTGTGTTTCAATCTGGAGCATCTTTCATTCGTTGTTGTAATCGTCTACGAATGTTCAGGTCTCTAATTTGTAGCATTTTTTTATCAAACTTGTAGGATAAATTCACCGAATACAATGTCTTGGATTGTGTTCTTAGCCTTCTATCTCTGATCAACTCTATTCAGCTCGAAAGGCTGAAACAGCAGCTTAAAACAAGAACTGGAAGAATGGGACAAACAGACATTTTGGTAATTGAAGCAGAAGATTTCAGTGACAACGAGATTGTGCAGCCAGTCGAGGAAAACGCAGTTAGTCATGTGGTTAATTCTCCTGAAGGAAACTTCTCCAGTGTACCAGAAGAAGGTTAGTTTTCGGAGTGTTTAAAGGTATTACTTGCTATAAAAACTGTTTCCTGCGTTGGCTACAAATGACGCCCTTACATGCTTACTGCCGTAAACCACCTGCCTCTCCCCCCATTCTCCCTCCCCCATTTCACCTGTTGAAGTCCCTTCTACCCGTGGGAAAAAGAAAAAAACACATCGATTATGAGCAGCCCCCCTCCCCCTCCAGAATAAAGCGTCCTTTGTGTTGAGAGATTGTTACCCTGCTGCGAATTTAACATTTGAATTTTAATAATAGGAGGGGAAGGATGATCTTCAAAAAAGAATTTCAAAGCGCTTTTTCTATTCCGATTATATGCTTCCTCAGGTATACCCTACCCCCTCCTTCCCCCACCCTTTGTAAGCCATCCTAAACCCTAAGGGGGAGTTTACGGTATTATTGAGGTTTCTTTACTTGCTTCCTTTCGTTTGCAGTGAAACTAACAGCAAGTGGCTTAAGAACTCCGGTTCACGGCCCCACTACAGACGAACCAGCCTCTGTAAAAAGCGGTTCCCCGTTTTATAGCACGTTTGAGAAAAAATCCAACACGAAGCCTCTCCTGACAGAAAGCGTGACAGGAGAAGCGATAATTCAAGATGACTTAGATGAAGCGTTTTCCACTCTTACCGGCCTAAGTGTGATAACGCTTTACAACTGCATCGACTTGATTTCAAGTCTGGAGGAGTTTCGTAGGCGCCTCTCTAAGGCTGAAACTATGCGGATTTTGTGGTGTCGACTTTTGACTGCCTCGTGTGGTTCATCGACCATTCAACAGATTGAACTCGCCACTGAAATGTTACTGAATTCGTGCTGCTGCATGACGATGTTGGGAAAGTATACCACAGGTATGAATGTATGGAAGACCTACACCGCGGTCAAACTTCTAAGAACGTAATAACTATAAGACTTGCTTTCGGGCAGTCATAGCAAATTTTGCTTACAGGAGTTACAAACAACCTCTTATAATAAATAAAGCAGTTCACGACTAAATGTTCATTCAAAAGGATACCCGTACTAAATAGAATACGCTTCGTGTTCGGAAAGTCTCGAGTTTCCCGATTCCCTTCTTTTTTCCCCCTTTAAAACTCTTGTGCACTTTTTTTGCGCTTGTTTAACGTGACAGTAGTCGTTTCTTTTTTCTTCTTTTGAAATTTTACGCGGGAAATTGACGCGTGGCAGGCAAAAATTGAACGTAGCGTGACCTAAACGCCCATATTAACTTAGTCTGCCAGCAGGTTCTCATTATTCCTGTCCTTGGACCTACTGTTGTTGTTGTTTATTGGTTTGTTTCTTTGTTTGTTTCTTTGTTTTTTTTTTTTTGTCGTGCAGAACTTGTGGTAGAGCTTGACGAGCAGACGAAGACTCCGGCTCTTGTACTGAGCGCGGATCGTCTGGAGGCATCAAATCCAAACTGGACTTTTGAAAGCGTGCATGCCACCTTGTGTGTGGGACGTGGGATGTCTACAGTGCCACCTTATCCGGCTGGCTGGTACTATGAAGTCACCCTGAAGTGTACAGGAATACTGCAAATAGGTACCTATTTTCGTATCGTTCTTCCTCGCCTCTCGGACGTTTTATTTTTGTTTAATTTTTGTTTAATTTTTGTTTTATTTTTGTTTTGTTTTTGTTTTGTTTTTGTTTGTGTTTTGTTTTTGTTTATTTTGTTTTGTTTTGTTTCTGTCTTCATTGTCGTTCTGGTTTTTGTTTTGTTTTGTTTTTGTTTTCCTTTGTTTTGTTTTCGTTTTGTTTTTTTGTTTTTTGTTTTGTTTTTTGCAGTGGAGAAATCTTTACTTGCCTAATTTAATTGATGATTTATTTTCAAAAATAATATTCTCCCTCTTAAGGCTGGCAAACCGAAGAATGCCGATACGGTCCCGAGCGAGGCGTTGGAGTTGGTGATGACAAGAACTCGTGTGCATTCGATGGTGCGCGGTGTAAAGTATGGAGTGGACCCCCTAGTGAACAACTGAACAATGACTATGGAAAGGAATGGAGTTACGGGGATGTCTTGAGCTGTTTGTTCTCTTGGAATGGAGAGGTGTCCTTTTGGTTGAACGGGGTAGATATGGGTGTGGCGTTTAGGGGGTTAAACCCTGGGGTTAATTGGTATCCTGCAGCATCCATCGCCATGGACCAGCAGTGCTGCTTCAACTTTGGTGGCAAACCCTTCAGGTGTGACTTTCGACACAGAAAAATTTGTTGATACAGTAAAACCTATTTTATCCAAATGAATAAAGGGGGCAAGTTTCTAAAGAAACTGTGGTGCTGTGAAAGGGGCGGGAGGGTGGGGTTATTACTAGATGACAGGGAGTTTTAGTTCCACTAAGGGCGACTAGCATCTAATTTTTCTTTTCAATAACACCCCTGAATCACGCATTAAGGTCTCAAGAATAAAGGAAATGGTCACCAATTAAAACAAAACAAATCAAAACAAAACAAAAACAAAAAGCTTTTGAAAAAATTATCCTTGTCTGATCCCTAGGAAATGTATGGAGAACGGTATGAAGAGTATTCATACCGATTTTAAGGTGTAAAGGGCTGAGAGACCTTTATCGTGTAGCATTCATATGGATTCGCCGGGGATACGAAGGGGATACGACTGTTTTACGAAAAGCCTTCGGATCTACTTGGATATAGCTAACCATCTTGCCTTGCAGCGGATGTGACAGCTATCTTTTGTTCTATTACAGGTATGAAATGCCTGATGGATACATAGCTGTAAGTCACGTGGTCTCTAACCTGGTCAAGAAAGCTTCACTGCGCCTATCGTCGTGTTGGACACCAATCAGCGGTAGCTTTGAAAGCATTGTGGAGGAAGATGAGGAAGTGATTGATGATCAAGAACTTGAGGCCTCAGAAACTAAGACTGACGATACAGGTATGCTCATATGAGCTTTGTGATGCACCAACATTTGTATTTACTGCGCAGGAATAAAAGAGGTATTTCGTATTCTTTCCTAGTAGTATGCAGAACGTTTGTCACCCTGGTCCTTGTTTAACGGCCTAGCTCCTTGCTATATCTCAATTGTACACCATCTGGAGCACTATATCGGAAGGTCATGGGTCCAACTTCTATTGAGTACACCCGGAGTTTTTTTTTTCCGAGTATGGTTGTGTCATTCACCAAATAATATCATCTTTCACTTGAAAAACGTGTTCTTCTAATATAGTAGGCAAACCTCAGAGTTTTTTTCTTTCTGTCGCAGTTGTTATAAAAAGATCAATTCAAAGAAAGTAGTTATTGTTGTAATAACAAGGCAAAGAAAAATGCGATCACTTTTTTAAACCGTTGATAAGTGTTGATTCACAAGAAGCGTTAGAAAATGAATTTTTTAGGAAGACGATGAGCAGAAAAGGTTGAATAGGTTGTCATTTTGTAATAATTTGAAAGATTTTCATACACTTAAATAAAGATAAACTAATAAATACGCCTACCATAAATCTTCAAATGTGCGAGACTTTTTTGAGACAACCTATACTTAAAAAGGAAGATCTTTTGCGCACCAAAGATTTGAATAGTTTGAATAATTAGACTATTATGGGGTAAGTGAGTGATGAAGTTATGATAAGAAAAAAATGGAGAGGGAGGGAGGAGATGGTAAGAAGGAAAGAGAAAGGGAGATTGAGGGGAGGGGAGGGAGGGGAGACAGAAGAAAGGGGAATCGATCGGAAAGAAAGAGAAAGAAAATTTTGGAGAAAGCCGGTACATGAGGAAAGCTGAGATAGACAGTTGTGAAAGGTTTTATGATTTTATTTTTTCATTTTGTTCTCAGCACAAACACTGTCGATTCAGACTTGTGATAAGGAGCCTTCTAGTGTTGCCATGAAGGAGGAACAACCATCCGTTCTTTCTCTGGAACACAGCGTGGCTGATTCAGACGTGTTGTTTGACTACCAGGACACTTCCTCTGTGAGCGAATGTTCTCTCGCCTTATCTCCTGAACCCACAAATCATTCTTTAACATTTGTTACACCTCCCTCTGGTGTCTTCACCACGCCTCAAAGCTCTCCGCCCAAAGTATCTGGGCATGACGTGTTCTTTCCTGGAACCGAGCCTGAGCCTTCGCCGTTTGAAGTGGTATCGACTGGCGACGAGACAGTGAGTGAAGAAAAGCCTCCATTTGAAGAAAAACACGTGACCAGCACTCCATATTTAGGCGTAGGCCCTTTGAGAGACTCTATTGGAAGGCACTTTGAAGCAAGGTCGCGTCTGAGCTCCTGGCCACAAGTGGCAACCCCAGGAGAGTCTTTCATAGGTAAGGGATGCGTAGTCACGATGGAATTTGCATATTCTTTGTCTCTCACACTAGAAGACTGATTATGTAATGAAATCTAATCCTCGGTAGCGAGACGCAATTTTTTTATTGGAATGTTTAGGATATATAATCACTGACTGAATTGCAAAAAACGAAGATCGTGGACCTTTTCTGTAGAATATTTAAACCATGTCGTGTCTCTTTTCCTTCGATTTTTCGTGTTAACATTTTCACTGAGATTTTCTTCTTCCTCAGAGCCAATTGTGCCTTGTCTGTACTTCGAAGCAGAGCTGAAATTTGCTCCATGCCGAGTCAAACAAATGGGTTTCATCAATGTGGAAACAAGGGAGAAAATTTATTGTGACGTACATGACGGCCATCTTCAGTTTCCTAAGTCGTCCATTCCCACTCCGCACGAACAACAAAGTTTCAGGGTCCCGGATGTTGTGGGCTGTGCAGTAATATTATCGACGGGACAGATCATGTTTACCTTAGATGGAGTAGCAACCGGACAATTTTACGACTTTCCATCAAGTAAACCATCGTCGATGGTCATTGAAAATCTTTTTCCGTACATATCTTGCACTCGAATCCGTTGTAACTATGGGCAGCGGTCGTTCCTGTTTGGGGATGCGAATAACAAAGAGTCTCTTGTTATGAGTGGGGCTCTGCTGCATGGACTGGCCGAAGAAAACTTAAGGCTGTAGGCTGACAATATAAGTGTATTTAGAACAACACAGCGGTCAAACGTCTGCGCATGTGCGGCCTTTGGAATGATTCGGCGGCGTGTTTTCAGGCTGTCAAAACCAAGCGGCCTCACGCGAGTTTCAAGCAGCCACATAAGCCCTCGGTCACTGTGTTTTAAAAGCGTATAGCTTTTTCGGTAAAGCTCAAAACAGAATGCTTTGCAAGTCTCGAGTTTTTCCATTTCTCTACTTTAGTTTTTTTTTACAGATTTCTGTGAACTTTTCCAATTATCCTTTGCTTATTTTGTAAAACTGCGGTTGTTTTCCTTTGAAATTTTGTGCGGGAAATTGGCGCGCGGTCGACCAGAACTGAATCCCTCGCGCATGCCCGACCTTTGACCGCTGTGCTATTTAGAAAAAGGTACAGTTTCAAGTTAAGGCCCAGCAGCTATCTATGAAGTATTCGATTGCTTTTTGAAATGATGCGAAGCAAGTTAAGTATTTTTGCTGGACCTCTTTTACCTTTTAGAATGTCTTTCTCGTGTCGGTTGTAAGTTTGTGAAAAATGTGTCATAGTGGTAATCTGACATGCGATAAAAAAAACATTCATGTTTCCCGGATTCCTTGTGTCAGTCATGTGGTAAGAAAAACGAAAAACTAGTGACTGTTGGGACAAGAACGATAGAAGAAGCATTTTCAATGCGAGAGGAAAATTTATAACAGGTATTGCAGATTTTTGCCCGCCGGAATCTTCTACAAATGTCTCATTGTTCTATGAATTTAAAAGTCAGTAGGCAGTTCCCAAAACTTATAGCAAATGCGTTAACTGTGATATGCTCCGTGGTGAAGACTGTTGATCAGGATTTCGTCCAAAGTGTGTCCGGAGTTGGGTCCAAGAATTTTTGCCAAGGGACCAAAATGACTTCTCGATCAAAGCACGCATCCACTTGTATCCCCCCCCCCTTCTTCCCCCTTCCCCCCCCCCCCCTTCTTTTCCCCTCTCTGTGTTGCTAAATAGCACCCCTAGCAGCTCTGCGGTTTCTAGGTGAAAAAATATAAAATATAAATGAGTGAAAAATGAAAAAAACAAACAAATGGGAAAGGTTAAATCCTAGAATTTGTTAAAACCCACCTATCAAGATTATTATTATCATTTATTGTATTCTATTTATTTATTTATTTTTTTTTTTTTTTGGAAGCCTTTACTTCCTCCTTTGTTGACGGATCACCTCGTAATTCCAAAGGCCTGTGGATGAGATTTTGCCCGCCAAACTTTCATTTTGGACCTTGGTAACCCGGCCAGTCATCGAATTCAATATGGCCGACTTTCGGGTCCGGATAATACCTAAATTGAAAAGATTCGAAGGTTAACAAGATCTTTAGAAACTTGCCATGGATAAGTTCGTCATTCGAACTAAACGTTCTCCTAAACCTGAGCGGAAAATTACCGAGACGGCGAACAGGAAGAAGCAATCAACGATTGAAAGCCTAGCGGTAAACAATTGAATTATCTGCTTCGTTACTAAGCTTCGATATCTTTATGCTTCTTTAACAATTTTTTTAATGCCGTTTGTGAAGTAAATTGGTAGTGCACTGCTTAAAATTAGAGTCTAAATAAGCCAGAAAATAACATTTAATTTCCATTCCATACATAACTCTAAATTTACTTCAGAGGTTGCTTATTGTATTTCCTAGTCACGTATGTATGGGTAATAAGATGATTCATAATGGTTATAGGACCGAGCGGAGGCCAATACGTACACTGTCCTATTAGTCCTCAAATCGAGTCGGCGAGAACCTATCACGATCAAGAATTGTGTTGTAGTTTTGATTATGTATGCAATTTGGTGTTAATAGGTATGAATAAAATTTTCAAAGACAACGAAATTGCACGAGCTGCAATGCAATTTTTAGTCTTTGAACAATTTTTCAATTGCTTATTACACCAAATTGCAAGAGAAACCATGCTATTAGGTTAGTGTTTGCACACTATTTGTAATTTACACTCATTTTAAAAAATTGCACTCGTGTTACATGAGAATTAATGCACTCATTTTCCAGCCAATCATAAGTGCATAAGTTTTTCATGTACATTATTAGCTGAATTACGCATATATTTTGATTGGCTATGATGATCTATCAGAGGACAGACCCATAGATGAAGTCATCATGAACCCTTTACACCCTAAAATCAGTATACATATTCTCCATACTGTTCATTATACATTTCCTAAGGTGCTGACAAGGAGAATTTGTTTACCAGTCAAAAACTTCTTTCATTGTTGATCATTTCCTTTATTCTCATGACCTTAACATGTGATTCAGGAGTGATAATGTAGGGAGGGATTTGATGCTGGTCACTCTCAGGGTTTAAAGAGTTAATCTTTTTTTTGTTATATTAAACAAATGGATTTCGTGTTGCCATGGGTTTGTACAGTGATAGATCACAGAAGACATCAAAATGTGGCAAGAACAGAAGTGACACATTCACCTGCTGTGCCTTATGTGCCACTGCTTTGTTTTTACTACATTTTGAGGTCATCTGATCAGACTAACAACAACATTGAATCTTTCTCTTAATTCTTTAAGAGTGTGGTTGTAGTGGAAGAAATCCAGCGTCTCAAGCTTGAATTAGAGAATGAAGTTTCCACGCCAGAGACAATTTTGTCAGCACTAAAAGTCTTGGGCAAAAAGAATTTGTCAAAAGAAGTGTTAATGTCCACCAAAGTTGGACACACAGTAAATCGTCTGCGACGGCAGGGAAGTACTGAGGAGATAAGGCAACAAGCAAAAGTTGTATTCAGGAGATGGAGACAGTTTGTAACAGACTTGGAAAAGGAGAAACCCTTGATAGAGGTTCACTGTGACAAGAAGACTGAAGCATTAAGAGGAAAAGGGAGGCAATTGATTGCTGATGCTCTTCAAATGACAGTATGATTAAAGTTGTTTGTATATTTAGTTTATTACTGTGAAATCTATTTACAGAGTCACTTAATAAACATAAACAAACCACTTCGATTAAAGAAAACGAGAGAGGCTCTTGATTGGGAAACAAATTCTCCTCGTCAGTGCCTTAGGAAATACATAAAGAACAATATGAAGAATATGGATATTGATGTTAGTGTGTATAGATGGTCAAGGCATTAGTGGGTTGTCAGAAAAACCTTTTCAAATCTTGTTAGTTCTTTACAGCCTGGTTGAAAATTTGATTCTTCACTTGATTAATGACTTCCTTTCCTTATATTTCAGCCATTAGAAAATTTACCAGAACTTATTGAGAGAACTGTGTTCCATACTTATGGTAGACTTATAAATAATACCTACAAAAGGAAGATGCGTTCTTTGGTTTTCATCCTTAAACACAGGGATTCCATCCGAGAGAAGGTGGTCACTGGAGAAATATCAGTCAAGAAGCTTGTTTCATCCTCTGTAGAGCAGCTCACCTAAAAATTTACAACTTGGCCATTTATCATTTTGGATAAACAGCATTTCTATATTTATGTTGAATTAACATACAATTTTTTTAATAATGCAGGACTTGGACAAAGGAAATATATCATAATTTTTTTCCTATATTTTATCATGCTATTAAATACAAATAGTCTGAAATATTTAAAAATTAAAAGTGAGACTCAATTTCTAACACAAAATGTCTCTTACAGATGTAGTTGAAGTAAGCAGTTTACTCACAATACCATGCAATACAATAATTTTTGATGTGTTTAATACAATAAATTGTTTATTATCATGGTCCTTTAAGTGCTAAATTGATTTGAATTTACATTTTTTGAAAACTTCTCAAGGAAAGTGGTGGAAAGAAGAGCTGGGCCTCAATTTGTTGACCTAAGATTTTAGTCAAGTTCCATGCCTTTCATGTTGGTGATTGGCACAATTGTTCACGTTAGGTACCGTGTGATTATGCAAGATCAGTCTTTTTCTTGTATGGAAATATCAGAGCTAGAGGTATTAAAAGGAAGAGGTGGTCATAATGTAAATGACTCTGACTTTTTTTGAGGGGAGATCACATGGTTCTCAGGGAAACGGAGTATGAAAGGGGGGGGGACAACAGAGAAATGACAGCCAATCAGAGGGGATCATCAGAATACTATGGAGCCTTATGGGGAATCAGGGAATATTCATCGTGACACAACCAAAATCCTCCCATCCATCCCCAAACAGTGTTCGATTCGTATTGATAGGGTTGCAAAATCGAGAAACAAGACGTTATGTCATTCATTGTAAGCTGGAAATGTTTGTTTAGCTAAGAAATTCGATTCCTAATCATATACAGCAAATGTAAACTAGCACACAACTCGATTAGATTTTTTATTCCCACACGGATCAGAAAGCACAATGCAAATCATTTGGTAACCAGTAGTCTCCTCTCGGAGACAGCCGAGCAATTGAAAAATGGGTAACTCACTTTCTCAAAGTCTTAACAATGGGGAGATAAAAGTTCACTTGTATCCCCTTAGTTACTACTTTCTTTCCCCTTAGTTGTCCAGTATTTGTCGTATCCTTTGCCTTCAACCCGTCTTTTTTATCATATCCACTTTTCTTACTTCTTGCGAGGTTGATTCTGTAGAGGCGCTGTTTACGTTGGCTTGCCCGACGTGAGTGACCCCGCTGGCCGAGTGCTACGTAGGACTCTGTACCTCAATAAGAATTGAAAGAGTTAATAATCAGTCCATTATTTTTAACTGTAATTAACAGACGTCTTTCTTGTCTTTAATATTCGAATATTACCGAAGGAAAATCGTTATCGCGCCAAAAAACAGCAACAAAAAGAATCCAATCACTTGCCATATACATGACATCGTGCTTGAAACAAGAACAAGAAATTTAGGGGAATGTAGTATTATAGCCTGAGTTGATAACGTAAATTGGCCACCGTAAAGAGTCTAAAAGCTGACGTTTCGAACGTTAGCCCTCGCTAGAGCGATTGAAGGAATTGTGGGTTTTGTGTGGGTTTATATACAGAAAATGGAGCTACGCTATTGGTGGGAATATGGTGTCGAGTGAACAAGAATAAATTAGTTAAATAAAAAGCGCTCGTTCATACCCTAAAGATTAAGAGTGCCGATCTAGAAGATAAATTTTTGCTCTGCAGTTTTGCTGCTTTCCAAATTACCGAGTTGTAAGGAAAGGCCGCAAACTGCCATATGCTGCTTAGAATGATTGAGGATATTAAAGTGTCTAGCGAAACAGTTAAGATGAAAATGGCCTTACGACGTAACATCTTACACCTGTCGCCGTTTCGTTCCTAAGTCAAAACAGGTGCAGCACGTAGAGAACAAAAATTCAAATACTTTTATAATTACTTGGCATCTGTATTCTACATTAATTTTGAAATTGGACTTTTTCTCCCAGTTTGCCCAAGCTGATAACAATTCAGTGGCGTCCTAAGGTCACGACCAACTGACGATCGACTTTTGATAACCTATTACTGAAGGATTATTTGAGTGAAGAAGTTTTTTTTACGTTGTATTGTGAAATTAACCTATCACAAATACAGTCTTACTTTCCCCTCAGTATTAATTCAAATTCGCGCAGAAAAACCGGCCTTTTTTCCTCTTTCGTGAGACACACCTCACAGCTTTCGGGCATTCTTCATAGTCAGACGCTACAGATTAATTTTTCTCCCTGCAATTGCTACTAAAAAAAAAAATGTTTACCTGATCTTGACTTTGAGGCTACTGTTAAGAAAAAATATTCCTCGTTGTATCTAAGGATAACCTGCAAAAGAGTGAAAACGACAACAGGATGATGGCGACAAAAAATATAACGGGAAGTGGAACACAGACGACAACATTTGAAGGATTGGAGTGCTCCCCGGTTTGGGTAGGTGAGTTAAAACAACAGTCCGTTTCATTCTCAGCAGTCAACGTTCTCCTCTCCATCACAGCAACTCTTGGGAATTCTCTAATTCTTGTTGCCCTTCACAAGGAATCTTCCCTCCATCCGCCATCCAAACTCTTGTATCGTTGTCTGGCAACAACTGATCTGTTGGTTGGACTTGCTACCCAGCCTCTTTATGCCATCTATTGGATGTCCGTGGTTCATGAACACTGGAGTCTTTGTCGATACTCTTTTGACGCAGTTGGCGCAACAGGCTATGCATTATGTTCAGTGTCATTGTGGACCCTGACGGCCATAAGCGTGGACCGACTTCTAGCCCTGTTGTTGGGACTAAGATACAAAGAGATTGTAACTTTGAGGCACACGTATATCATTTTAGCTATCATTTGGGTTGTATCTGTAGTCGCTGGTTTATTCTTTTGTCTCAGTTACCGTATAACCTCTTGGTACAGCCTTATTAGTGTATCATCTTGCCTGGCAATTTCAATCGCCTCATACACCAAGATTTTTCGCACTCTCGGTCGTCATCAGGCTCAAGTACAAGATTATGCTCAACAGCAGCCGAGCCAACCAAATGCACTGAACATGACACGATACAGAAAGGCATTGTACAGTGCACTGTGGGTGCAGTTAGCTTTAGTTGTATGTTATGTACCATATTTTACAATGGAAAGTGTGATCTCTCGTAGTCAAGAGCGATTTCCGAATTTCATCGTAATCAGGGGAATGGTAATTGTCTTGGTGCTATTTAACTCTACTTTAAGCCCGTTCCTTTACTGCTGGAAGATAAGTGAAGTGAGACGAGCAGTAAAGCAGACAATCAGACAAGCAATCTGCTATGCAGAGGGGTAGACCTATTTTAACGTTGGCATGTACTGTTTCCTCTGTAGCTTACTTGAAAAATTATAATTATTAGAAGAGAGGAGAAGATATGCCATTTCATGATAAAAAAGGGTGAGGAAAAATATGAAGAGCTACCTTTAAATAGTACATTGTATTCGAATATTAATTATCACATGAATAACTAACAGGTGAAAAATTGTAGTTCAGTAGCCATAACAAAACATCAATATGTCTCCAATTTTCGCATTTGTAATGAAGAAGTGAAGGCTATTTTTTCATTGAGTCAGAATGCGCTTAAGATTTTGCTTTGCGATCAAAACTTGATGAGATATGTCACCTTAGCTCATAGATATTGTTGAGTGATAACGAGCTTTTAACGGAGCCAGCCGCTCAATTTTGTAATCTGTTCAAATAAAGAGAAGGAAATGCCTAGAAAGAAGTTGATAATCTCTATTTCATATGGTTATCGTTTGAGACTAAACGTTTACCTGAGATCAATTTCGCAAATTATAGCAGAAGAAGATTATAATAAGAAATTATTAAAAAATAAGTCTAACATGGTGGATAAGTACCTGTTTTTCATTATTTCATCAATATCAACTAAGACTTTTTATCGAGTTGCCTCATGAGCCCACAACATTTTGACCACTGTGACGAAGAACATCGTTGTCGATAAAAACACAGACCACAATAAACCGTGGCCACGGTCGATTTGTTAAATGAAAAGTTTTCGCTAACAGCGCTGTTTATTACCAGAACCCACCTTATATATTAAACAACTGAAGAGGATTTTCAGAAAAAGAATTGTCCCCAGAGAAGGAGAATTTGTACAGTTAATGGTGTTTGAAGTAAATTGTTCACTGTTAGATCTATTTTCAAACTTTTTAGGGCATAAAGGTAGAGTTCAAGGCAGTTTTATCGGTAGCGAGGCTGTCATTATCTTAAAGTTCCTGTCAAGCGCGACACGTAGAGAACAAAGAGAACATTAATTTTACATAGTTTTATGCAATCTAGTTTTCTATTTCCCAACACCAATAACTTTTACAAAAAAACTTTTACCTCCAACTAAGATAATTCACGACGTCCTAATTTTGCATAAATTTTATCAAAAGTCGATAAACTACCTCATTAATGAAAGTCTATTTAAGTAAACAGGGTTTTTTTCTTGTCGTATTGGGAAATAGTTCTATCACAAATATATACTTGCTTGCCGGGTGTTGCTGATTTAAATTCGGGGAAGAAACCTGGCCGCTTTTTTTTCCTTTTCTTGTAACACACTAGACAGCTTGTCTGTGCATTTTGCATAGTCAAACACTACTGATGAAGTCTCTATATAACTCTTATTCATGTACAAATTAAATTGAAGTTCGACTGATCTTGACTTGGAGGGTGCTGTTACGACGAAATATTCCTCATTGTTACTATAGATAATCTGCATAAGAATGGAAATAACAAGAGGTTGTTGCCTTTTGCCTTTTAGACACTGTGTGGTGTCGCTAGTTTATGCTACATTTTAGACTTTACCAATAAGATATGTGGCTCGGCCGTATAATTACAGAGCAACTGTATAACAGTAATTATAGTTATAACAACACCCGCTTTTGATTCGTTAAAAAGAACCAATTATTTTTCACCTCAGGAAAGCCTCGCAAAATGATTCATCCTTGACCATCGTCTCGCTGCTATGATACAAATTCAAACTGATTTAAATTTGTGCCAGGGCTTTTTTTCTAGGAAAAATTCTGTCGCTGGAAAAAGGACGAACATATGCACGAAAATTCTCGATATCACGTGAAGTGAACTGTTGACCCAATCGTGTCGTCGGGACCTATCGTCAGGTTCCCCCCACCCTAAATTAAGTGATTACACAGTCTTTAAGTCACATTGTTCTTCTTCGCCGTTATCACACCTAACTGAACGATCCTAGGGTTCCTGAACAAGTAGAAGTATTTTTTTTTATTTATTATTTTAATTTTTTTTTCCTAGATTCAAAGACGCTTCCTGAAGTATGGAAACTTTTATAGTTTGAAAGAATATACATAGGTTCTTTCTCTTTGTCAGAGAATGAGACTCTCCACATTTTTCAAATGTTACCGCATCCGATTTTTGTATCTTTATCTTGACTATATCAACAATTTACAGTGTTTGATGTAAGTTTTTGGATGTGTTAGGTTTTATCTTGCCACATTAAAGAGCCTGTTTGGAGACTAAGGTAGAGTCATTTTATTTAGTTGTCCAGTGGGCCGCACAGTCCCACGTGATCGCAGAAGCACCTGTCTGTTTGTTTGTTTGTCTTTCGGCTGTTATCGTTGAGAACTCGAAATCCCCAGTGAATTTATACGTTGTTTTTTTCTGTTCAGGAAGCCTCACAGAACTCGTATTTACTTAGACAAACTCTGAATTTGATATTTTTAGGAAATACTGCGGTTTCTTTTTTTGTGCGAATGTGTTTGTCTTAGTTTTACCGTAGGTCTGCCAGCCTACACTTAAAATACTCTGAGAGCCTAAACAAGGTTTACAATAAACGTATTTGAGAATTAATTCGTGGGGCTGTCTGTACATTTCCCAAATGACTGATTTCACCATCTCTAGCCGATGTGGAATGAAAGCAATCTTCGCAGTAATGATCACTACTTGAGCAGTAGTAAAAATGAGGCCTTAAAAAAACAAGAAAAAAAAATCAGACTTGACCCAACGCTCCATCAACTGAGCAACCAAGCTAACTGATAAATGGTCATTATGTTTGTTCCAAATAAACCCGTGAAGTGATCAATAAATAACTGTGAATATATGAAAATCATACATGCGAACTGCGGATGAAGTCGTGAATGAAAGCGATCATCGTGAATGAAAACGATCTTCGCAGTAATGTACCGGCGATCGCCGATCTCTAGAAAACAACATACCCAACAAATCACACTCAGCACTCAGCATCAAAAGGTGAAACGAGAAACACAAATAAGATATCTAAACCTCCCAAGACAGAAATATTAAAAGGGCCCTAAAAACCCAAACAGAAAAACGATCAGTAAAAAAACAAAGAAAAATCCAGAAAAGAAAAACAAAGTTGAGAGAAAACACGACAACAACAGGGAAAAAAAATCATGAAGAATAATGAAATAAGAAGCGCGAAGATTGACCTAAGCGCCCAACGTCAGCATTTGCGTGAAGAGTGTGGGCCGCAATTTATTTCCTCTCTATTGTGATTTCCTTGCTTGATGAAAACAGAAAGAAACTTTAGAATCCTAATTGTTCATTCTAATCTTTGGCTTATTCTGGACAGCTACGCAAACCACTGAGGCGAACTTTTCACATTGACGAGAACCTCCCATCGTAACGAAATGGAACTGAAAGTTTACAGTACGAAACGCAATTCTTCTCCACTACGTTTACGAGTTTGACGAAACGAAACGTTTAAAAAACGTTGCGCCTCGTGAATCCACATGATAGCGAATATCGTTGTCAATAAGAGTACATAACACGCTTAACCACTCTCGATTGATAATTATTTAGTCCTGATCATATTACGATAGAGATCTCAGACGTTTGGTTTACTCGGGTTTATTCCTAATTAGTTGAAAATATGGCAGCTAAAAAAATTTATTATTTGTTAATTTGTTTCGACCATTTCTTGGCCTTGATCCCTATCACCATAGTGAACCTGAATTTTCATCAAAAGGAAGTCAAATTTCATTGATATCCTTCCTCTTGAGAAAACTCAATACTTAAGTAATGTTATCTTTACTTCTAACTACGGATAATTTTCCAGGAAAACAATCAATTGGAATTCTCCAAAGTGAATCAAATTCTAACAAATTATTTCCCAACCAAATTTGAATTTCGGCACCATAATCCTTAATTGAAGCTGTAGACTGTCTTTTTGATGTAACCGGCCAAATTATGACTTTGGTGCGTGTGTAGTTAATTGTTAATTTAAAAGGAATATAACCGGTGTACAATGTTTTTGTTGAAAGAACCAGCTGCCAGCAGAGTTTTTCACTATTCAACAGAAATCATGTCACGTCCAAAGCTTTTCTCTGAATCTGAGTGACTCCACTTTACAACTAGATGTTCAAAAGTGAAAAGAGGACTGAAAACGTTTGGCATTGGATGATGTATAGCAAACAGATTCAAGCCCTTTTTCACATTCATCTATTAAGGAGTAGATGGCGAGATAAAAGTAACATCAAATTTCGTAAAGGGAAAGGAAGCGGCTTCCTACTGCTTCATATTAGTTTTCTGTTCAGTTTCGGGCTGTTTACCACTTAAAATGGAATGCGACAAAAGTATTAATAATTGAAAAAAAGCGCTAAATTGTACGCAGTTTCGGCAAATTATTGATAAAGAAAATTGTTTTAACCGACGCACTTTTGTGAATTATATGCCATGACCAAGTACGGAGCGCACAGCCTTTAGTCCGTTTTGTGATGAAAATGGGTTTCTTTTGGGGATTAGTAGCTTCCTTTTCAGCGAAACACAAAAGGTAATTTGTGGAACTGAATAGATAACAGCAGTTATTTCTCATAACAGGCCTTCCATTTTCTACGCAATAGATTGTTTTCACGGAGATCAGTCTACAAGCCTGAACGTAAAACACACGGTGATAAAACTGGAGTTTAACGAGATGAATGTAAGTAACCTTGAGGATGCATTTAATAATTCATCCAAATCAGTGCTTTTTGGCCCAAGCATACCGCAATTCAAATGGGACTTAAAGCCAACACTTTCGCTTCAGCTCACCATTGGCGCAACGGCCGTTGCTTGTCCATGGATCATCTCTCTAAACATGTTCGTGATCCTCGTAATCAAGAAGGTAAGAGAGCTACAGACAAACTCTAATATTCTCATTGCCAATTTGGCCGTGACTGATCTTTTAGTTGGCGCAGTTTCTATGCCACTTTCAATCGCTGTGGATGCGCTGATTCTTCGAGGAACTGTATCACGTAGCATTGTTTTTCTACTGAGTGAAATCGGTATCTCTGTACTGATCATTTTGTATACTATCTCCTATCACCATTTATTGCTGATAGCTTGGGAGAGGTATGTGGCGATAGTTAAATGGACAGAGTACAAAGTGTTAGTCACAAAAAGACGCTTAAAGAAGTATACTGTGATCGCTTGGATGGACAGCGTCACAAAAGTGGTCTTACATCAAGCATTAGTTTTCGCTGAAGTTCCCCATGAAGTTCTCTTTGTGTTGGATCTTGCGATTAGCTTCAGCTGGCTCACTGAAACTTTAACGTTGCTATATTTTTATCGCATGATTTATATCTTGGTACGGAGACAAAACAGATGTGAAATCAGCCAATTGAGTGCTCTAATTAAAGCAAAAATGGAAAGGAAACTTGCTTACACTGCGTTTCTGCTGTTAATGGCTGCTTTCGTCTGTAGTGTTCCGATACTAGTAGTCATGACCTCGGCATCATACTCACCGGTTTTTAGCACGTATTCAGCCTTACGATGGGTATATATTGTGGTTCAAATAAACTCTCTGGCGAATCCCGTCCTCTATTTTTATAGAAACAAACGTTACAGGAAAGCTCTGCTACAAATGATAGGATTGGAGAAGACACAGGAAATGGAGCGAATTGATCTCAAAGGGCGTTGTGCAAGGCGGAACCGTTGCTCCGTGGAACTTGGGGACACCGAAGGAGCTCTAAGCCTAAAACGATCACATTCATTTCCAGAGGAGACTCTTGGACCGAGGAACACGAGAGAGTCGAAAGTCACAAAGATAGAAAGAAGAAAATCGGCTTCATGTTTGACGATATCAGACAGCTTGCAAAGCGGAACACAACCCCTCTCGCTACACGGTATGATGCGTATAGAAAATAAACCATGATAGACCATCAGAATTTGTCCATCCTGATAACCGAGCCAAGGGCTCATATCACCACGAAAGGATGAGGTCAAAGTCATTAAATGAGATGTCGTTCGATATGAAGGCAAGTAAAGCTACTGAAAACGTCACGAAAGTTGAATGTCAAAGAGACACCTGGGTGCCGCTAGTTTAAACGTCTCCAAATGAAAGGACACAAGAAGAGGAGAGTCTCAATGGCGTGATGGCTTTTTATGGCTTACAGTTAGAATTTTGACCATTTTACGGTTGCATTTAATTCTTCTTGTCAGCACATTAAGAAATGTATGGAAAACAGGTAAAACAGGTGTAAAAGCTGAATGAGTTCTTGTCAGTACCAATATCCATCCGCAAAAATTGATTAAACATTTAGCCTGTTTTGATGGCAAAATTTGGTCACACGATTTAGATTCACTTGTTATAAAAGATACGCCATATTTGAAAAAATGTTAAGTACCGTAAGACTGGCTGTTTTTCAGAACGTTACCAACGTCAATTAAACCATTTATCTAGTTGCCTCACGAGTCCACAACATTCGGACCACTGTGATGACGAATATCGTTTTTCCCATTACCGATTAACGTTTTCGAAAAAGGCTTTTTACCTTCAACTAAGAAGATTCACGGCGTCTTTAGTTTGCGTTATATGAGAAAACAGGGTTTTTTGTTGTCTTAGTTGAATTAGTTGTATCGCATATGTAAATTTCCTCCCGCTAATTGCCGCTTCGAATTTGAAGGAAAACCCGGCCCCATTCTTCTTGTTCGTGTGATACACAAGACAGCTTGTTTGGGCATTTTGCTTGGTCAAACGCTAATGATATATTCTTCGTTTAATTATTATTCACAAAGTGAGGTTTGACTGATCTTTACATGGAGGTTCCTGTTATGACGGAATATTTATTTTTGTTGCCACGGATAATCTGCAAAAGAGTGGAAACAACAAAAGGATTTCCTATTGCTTTTTGGATACTGATGGTGTCGCAGGTTTATGCTACATTTTAGGCTATAACGATTAGATATGTGGCACGCCGTATAATTATACGGCCTCTCTATGCTACCTATCGGATATACGTGGTTCACAAACACTGGAGTCTTTGCCGATACTTATTTTACGCAACCGGCGTAACAGACCGTGTACGTGTTATGTTCAGTGTCTTTTTCGACGCTGACGGCTATGAGCGTGGACCTACTTCTTGTCATTCTGTTGGGCCTGAGATACAAAAATATTGTAACTTTGAGGCGCACGTGTAACGTTTGCGTTGTATCTCAAGTCCCTGGTTCATTCTTTCATCTCAATTGCCGTATAACCTTTTGGGAAAGCTTTAGAGGTACATCATCTTGCCTGGTAACCTGAGCCCCCTTGTTTGCAAAGATTTTCCGCGCTGTCAGTCATCATCAGGCTCAAGTACAAGATAATTTTTAACAACAAATGAACAAAACAAATGCACCAAACATGGTGCGATACAGAAACGCTGTGTACAGTGCAGTGTGGGTGCATTTAGCATTAGTTTTCTGCTATGTACCAAACTTAACAGCAGAAATTATGATATCTCTGAGTTTAAACCAATTATCGAATTTCGTCACAATCATCATTGTCGTTCGCCATAATGGCGAATGTTTCAGTTTTTTTAACTCCACTTTAAACCCGTTTCTTCACCGTTGGAAGATCAAATATACAAGAAGACTTATGTTTTTAAATACTCAAGAAAATTTTAAAAATGCTCCTTTATTTACTTTGTCTTACATGAGCTAAGCCAGGCAAGCCAAGCTGAAACTGAGATTTAAATACAATATGATGAAAAGATTTAGAATGTCCCAGGCTGTTAAGCATATCTCTATTAACAGAGCTCATAATATATTTAGTTTCGAAATGGTACACGGCACGATAGTTGTGGTGAAATAAAATAACGGGGGAGTTTGAGTCGGTTCGGGTCGGTTCGGGTCGGGTGAACACCGTTCTTTAGCCGACTCGACCCAAGCCTCACTCTTTCTTCGCTCCGCCCTGACTATCGCGCCGTTTACCGTGCACCTCAGTCATTTTACTAGCTGAACGCCTCAAACAGGCCGTGTTATCACTCGATAAGCTGTCAAAAAAAAAGCTGCGATACAGAACACAAGAGACTACTACATTTATTTCTACGAGTCAGTAGTGGAGCCACTTATTACGAAAGAGGAATCGAGAGACAAAACGAATGTAATCACCTGTCGCATACATAAAAACTTTAATTGTTACTACGGTAATTTTTTGTAATCACATAATGACTAAACACAAAAAAAAATTCAATTTATCTTACTAAATGGTTTATTAAGCAATAAATAAAAAGGTTTCTGCAGCTCTATGCTTTGCGCCTATGAAATGATTGAATATTTTTATTCGGTAGCAAACCGTATTGTAGAAGAGAAAAAAAAGCTAATACACGTATAGTTTTTCAGAAAACTTACACAAAACCTTGGCTGAAATAACATGGTAACGATGACCATAGATTTATACAGAGGAAGTCTTCCAACTACTTCCTGACCAAGTAACATCTGCGTTGCAGTCGTTTTGCTTTTCAGTTTGCCGTGCGTGTGTGATTAAAATTCTGACAAGTTCCGGTATCACAGCATTGGCATAAGAACTTCATCATCTGTCAATAGCTTTCAGCGAAGGTTTTATTTGTTTTTGTTTGTTTTTGTTTTTAACAATTGTTACAGAGAGTATAAATTTGACCCTCTCATACGATACCAGATCCAAAATGCCGTTTATCAAGTACAGGTAACTAAGACAAACAGCAATGTTGAGTAGCAAACTTTTGCCTTAAAACCAGAGATAATTTGCAAACACAATGTCTCCCGTGGGAGGAGCATTTGCATTATTTATGATCTTTTGACTAGCATTTCCATCCCTTAAAATGAGCGGCACGTAGAAACCAAAAATTTAAATATTTTTCGAATAACTTTGCATCTCTAACCAAAATTAATTTTGAAATTGGACTTTTTCTCTAAGTTTTCCTAAGCTGAAAAAAAAATTCATGTCGTCCCAGAATCACGTGAGTTAATAATTCACGTTACTATCCGGGTAAGGCAAGGAGTCCAATCCAAACAACACGTAGGCCGATGCGTTGATTTATGCGTCGGCCGACGGCAACCGGTCGACTAACTTTCGGTCGACTTTCGATATCCTATCGCTGAAGGTTTATTTGACTAAAGAAGTTTTTTATGTTTTGTTGGGAAATCAACCTATCACAAATGCAGTTTTACTTTCCCCTTATTAATAATTCAAATTCGCGCACAAAAACAGACCTTTTTTTTCTCATTCGTTTCACAAACCTCACATCTTTCGGAGATTATACATAGTCAGACGATAACTACTGTCTGTAATTGTTATTCAAAAACTAAGGTTTAACTGACCTTGACTTTGGTGCTGTTAAGACGAAATATTCCTCGTTGTAACTAAAGATAACCTGCAAGAGAGTGGAAGCGACGGCAGGATGATGGCGACAACAAATCTAACGGAAAGTAGAACGCATACGCAAACATTTGACGGATCGCTATGTTCCTCGGTTTGGGTAGGTGAGTTTAAAAAACAGTCCATATCATTCTCAGCAGTCAACATTCTCCTCTCCATCACAGCAACTCTTGGGAATTCTCTTATCCTTGTTGCCCTTCATAAGGAATCTTCCCTCCATCCGCCATCCAAACTCTTTTATCGTTGTCTGGCAACCACTGATCTGTTGGTTGGTTTTGTTACCCAGCCTATCTATGTTACCTTCTGGATGTCCGTGGTTCACGAACACTGGAGTCTTTGTCGATACGCAAGGGACGTAATCTTCCTACTAAGCTATGTATTATGTGGAGTGTCTTTGTTAACGATGACGGCCATAAGCGTGGACCGACTTCTGGCCATGTTGTTAGGACTGAGATACAAAGAGACTGTAACTTTGAGGCGCACGTATATCATTTTAGCAATCGTTTGGGTTGTATCTCTATTCGCTGGTTTATTCTGTTATCTCGATTACCGTATTGGCCTTTGGTGCAGCTTAATAATTATACCATCTTGCCTGATAAGCTCAATCGCCTCGTACACAAAGATTTTCCGCGCTCTAAGACATCATGAGGTTCAAATACAAGATCATGTTCAACAACATCCAAGCCAAACATCTGCTCTGAACATGGCGCGATACAGAAAGGCAGTATACAATGCTCTGTGGGTGCAGTTAGCTTTAGTTGTCTGTTATGTTCCACAGTTTACAGTGAGAATTGTGATTTTTCTTAGTGCAAATAGATTTTCAAATTTCTACCTTATCTACGGAATGGCAAATATCTTAGTGTTGTTTAACTCTACTATAAACCCGTTCCTTTACTGCTGGAAGATAAGTGAAGTGCGACGAGCAGTAAAGCAGACAATCAGACAAGCAATCTGTCATACATAGGGGTAGACTTATTTAAATATTGACATGTACTGTTTCTTCTATACCTTATTTGGAAATTGAGATGTCTTTTAGTTTAACTCGATTATCGATTTTTATCATAATCAGTTTTCTTTAACTCGACTTTAAACCCGTTTCTTTGCTGTTATTTTAAAAGCATTCCTATTACCAAATTCGAATATTCAAGGGGAATACGTGACTTTATCACAGGCCGTGTACACAAAGCTGGTCGTATGAGAAAACATTCTCTCATTTCATGACAATCGAGTACGAAAGCTGCTGACACGCGCTCTTACGTACCTACCAGTGCTCCTAATTAAAAAGGTTTGTATGACAGCTCACCACTTCAAGTTTTTTTTCCGCGCTTCAATTTCATCTGATTGTCTAAAAAACTATTTATGTCATTAAAATTCTGAAGAAAAGGAATAAGTAAAATGGAAGGACTAAGACTTTGGTTTAAAAATAACTACACTCTAATCTCTTTTATGTGGTTTTCCTTTAACATTTCCTTTTCATTTTCGGGAATGTTACGAATATCACGGAATGAATAAAAGGTTGTAGACAAATTTTTGATGAGTGGATAATATGAAAAAGTTGAGGTTGCCATAAATGTCATAAATGAATGTTTATTTCATAGATGAAATGAGAATGACATAAATTTGGTCAGTGATGTTTAAAAGTTCAAAATTATTTACCAGGATCAACTGATTTCCGACCGTAATTTCTAGATATGGTAGAATTATGTTCTAAAATACTCCAGAAAATTTTGAAATGCTTCTTTATTTGAGTCGTGAGCAAAGCCAGGGAAGCTAAGCTGAAACTAATCTTGAAACAGATTATGATGAAATGATGTAGAATGTCCCAGGCTGTTAAGAAGAGCTCATATTTAGTTTGCTGTTGTTATCACTAACCTTTCCTAGGCGTTCATACAGTAAAACGGAGCAAATGGTACACGGCACGATAGCAGCGGTGGAGTGAAAAACGAGGGAGAGTTGGGTCGGGTCGGGTCGGGTCGGGTCGGGTCGGGTCGTGAGAACACCGTTTTTACTTGATCCAAGCTACTTGCTACTTGCTACTTGAACGCCTCGGACAGGCTATGTTATCAATCAATAAGCTGTCGCAAAGAAAAAGAAAAAGGCTGTGATGCAGAATACAAGTCACTACTACAAGTATTATCTACGAGTCAGTGGTGGAGCCACCTATTACGAAAGAGGAATCGAGAGTTATACAAAATGAAAGCAATTACGTGTCGTATACATAACAACTTTAATTTCCACTGAGGTAATGTTTTGCAATCAAATGATGACTCAGCAAAAACAAATTAACTTACCTCATTTAATGGTTTATAAAGCAATGGTTACAGGGAGCAAAAATCTGTCCTTGTTGTACGATGTCATATTTTATCAGTAGAAGCTGTCAGATCTAGATCTATTGTCGTTTTCTAATGATCAAAGGTAGAATAAAGAATCGAAAAACTAACCATGCCCCACCAGTAATGTGTTTTGAAAAGCTGGAGGTTTTTGTCAAACATTACATAAATGAACGTCTACAGAAATTTAATTAAAGTAGATGGCTTTTACATCCCCTGACGGTTGGATTGGGAATGTTCTTGGGGACTTCTGGTTTCTCTAAATAAATGTTTACCACTGATTTTGCTCTCCATATTTGAAGCTGCCTTTTTCTCAAAAGTCTTCAGATGTCCCATACATGTCCCCTAAGACATTTTGTTTTGGTTATATCTGTTATCTACCAAATTTGGTTTATGTAATATTTCTAGCTCTCTTTTCCTTTTTTCGGGTATAATTACACTTAGAGATGACCCGTTTGAAAAGCTGGAAGTTTTAAACAAACATTATATAAATTAACGTTTACAGACATTTAAAGTAAATGGTTTTTTCTTGGTTATATCCTATGACGGTTGGATTGAGAATGTTCTCGGGAACTTCTAGTTTCTTTGAACAAATGTTTACCACTGATTTTGCGCTCTACATCTGAAGCTGCGTTTTTCTCAAAAAGGCATCAGATGTCCCGTAGATACCCCTAAAGATATTTTCCTTTGGTTTCGACCGTTTTCTAGCAAACTTAGCCCCGTTATTTATGAAAAGGTGCTCTACAAACCTGTCAAGACTCTAATCTTTTGATGAACTTATTCCAAGCTTAACTTTATACAGCTTTAGGGCATTTTTCACAGTCAGACGCTACAGATGAATTTTTACTCTCGTAATTGCTATTCAAAAATGAAGGTTTAACTGATCTTGACTTGGAGGGTGCTGATAAAACGAAATATTCCTCGTTGTAACTAACGATAAATAACAAAGAGTAGAAATAGATGATGGCGACAACAAATATAATGACAGGTGGAACACATACGCAAAACATGAAAGATTGCCATGCTCCTCGGTTTGGGTAAGTGAGTTTAAACAACAGCCCATTTCATTCTCTGCAGTCAACATTCTCCCGTCCATCACAGCAACTCTTGGGAATTCTCTTATCCTTGTTGCCCTTCATAAGGAATCTCCCTCCATCCGCCATCCTAACTCTTGTATCATTGTCTGGAAACCACTGATCTGTTGGTTGGTCTTGTTACCCAGCCTATCTATGTTACCTACTGGATGTCCGTGGTTCACGAGCACTGGAGTCCTGTCGATACGCAAGGGACGAAACTGTCATACCAATTTATGTATTATGTGCGGTGTCCTTGTTGACGATGACGGCCATAAGAATGGACCGACATCTCGCCATGTTGTTGGAACTGAGATGCAAAGAGATTGTAACATTAAGACGCACGTATCTCATTTTAGCTATTGTTTGGATTGTATGTCTACTCGCTAGACTGCGCTCTCAATCATCATCATGCTCAAATATAAGATTATGCACAACCAGGTGCACTTAAAGTAACACGATATTGTGATTTTTCTTTGCATAAAGCGATTTTCGAATTTCATCAAAATCCTGGGAATGGCAAATGTCTTAGTGTTCTTTAACACTACTTAAAACCCGTTCCTAGACTGGCTGAAGATAAGTAGAGACAAGCAGTAAAGCAGACAATCAGACGTGCAATCTACTATGCATTGGGGTAGACCTGTTTTAATGTTTACATTTACTGTTTCTTCTGTAGCTTATTTGAAAAACTTATAGTTGTCTTGAGAGAGGGTAAGATGTGCCATTTCATGATGAAAAGAGTAAGGAAATTTATTTTTTTTGAGAGGGCACGGTAACGAATCTTTCAATCTGATTGGTTCCTTGCCCGGTCAGCATTTTCCAATCTCTGCCCATGGGCCACGGTAACGCTTTCGTGAGTCGCCAAGTACATCACAACTTTCGTTGCCATTTTTCATAAATATATCTCGCTTTTCCGGCTGGGCAGTATTTTTAAGCAAACACGTCGGTCACTAACTCAAGCCGATGAATAACTTATGAATCCTCTCTTTTTTCTCACTCAAATCACTTTGGTTGACAGAAAAATATTGGTTTCAGAATGAATTTGTATAAACAATAGTGTCATTACGTTGGTTGATAAGCGGCCTTAAACCCGTGTGCAATCAATTTTAATCGTTCACAAAAAGTACCTAGAAAGTTAAAATGTGAGGTATTTGGTTACAGTTAAACTGAATGATGGAACTTTTATTCATTTAATACCTGAATTTTCTCAAGCAGTTTGTTCGCAGTGAAAGAGCGAGCGAAGTTTTAATTTAAGTTCTATCACAAATATACGCTCTCGGTGAGTCTTTCCAAGTCCGTTCAATTGGAACATTTGTGCAACAGAAACTGAAGGAATTTTTTGAGAAAAGGCCGCATTAAATCCCCTTGTGTCTCGTTGGAGAGTGCCATTCGAATTTGGTTTTTGTGAAGGAAAGACCAGATTTACACACGCCATTGCAGCAAACAAACGAGCAAACTCTCACAACTTCAAAATAAAAAAATTGAATTACTCACAATTACTTTCCTCGCCGTTTACTTAATGAACAGAGGTAAATCTTCGTACATGTATGAATCGTCGATGAGAGTGAATAATACTTTCCGTTAGATCATTGACTGTTTTTGAAGAAAACATTGTCGTGACAGTCCTTGCCAAACTGGTTCCGTTGTTTTTCAAATGTTCTTACACTTTTTTTTGCTTACGCGCTGTCTAATTGACAGGTGTCAGATTGTGACAGATACTTGTAAAAATAATGTTTCAAAGTTTGTTTGGAAGCCTTTTAAATTGTCGTTGCGGAAATGAAAATGTTTTGCTGAGGCATCTCTCTTGAGTTTGCAGCGCCTCTATTTTACCTACCATTTACTCACTCAAAAACTGTTCAGTTTATGGAAGATCTTGCCATATTTACAGCCCTAAATCATTCGGGTTCTTTCGGAAAGAATTTCGTCAAGTTTCAAAAAAATAAATATGTTATTTACCGGCTAAGGGTCGGTCCGTACGGTGAAAAACTGTGACCTCGGTCTTGAAAATGTTGCCCTCGGCCTCGGGCAGTATTTTCAAGACCTCGGCCACAGTTTTTCACAATACGGACCTCCCAGCCGGCAAATAACACACACACATACACATATATATATATAACTGATTATGAGAGGGAAAAAGGGACGCAACTACATTTCCCGACAAGCCTGTTTCGTAAATCGCTTCACTCTTCAGGGGTTTAAACCCCTGAAGAGTGAAGGAAATGTAGTTGCGTCCCTTTGTCCCTCTCATAATAATTATTCTGCTCTGCTTCAACGTATTGAGCACTGTTCCACGCGAAAATCGACTTGCAGATTTCCTATATATAAATATATATATATATATATATATATATATGAAGAGCTACTTCGAAATAGTGAGATATATTCGAATTATCTAGCGAACAACTACAGGTGAAAAATTGTAACAAAACAGTACTTTATTATAAATTTCCGCATTTGTAATAAAGTACTGCATGCTATTAGTTATTTTGGAATCAGAATGTCCTCAGGATTTTGCTTTGCAATCAAAACTTGATGCGATATGTCACCTGAGCTCAGAGATGTTGTTTAGTGATAATGTGCTGTTAACGAAGCCAGCAGCTCGATTTTGTCATACTTGGGAATTAGCCATAATTTTTATAAAGAAACTTTGTAAATTAAAAATGCGGACATCGTTAACATCTGTTCAAATACACAGAAGGAAAGGCTTAGAAAAGATATTGATCATCTCTATTTCACATGGAGTTATCGTTTGCCTAAGATTACGTTCGAAATTTCAACAGGAGAAAACAGCAAAAAGAAATAATTAAAAAAAGGACTCTAACATGGTTAATAAGACTAGTTGTTTTTCAATATGTTTCTATCATCAATTAAGAATGTTTATCGAGAGCAAAGTTATATTACTCAAAAGCCAATCCACCGATTCTTTGTGCAAGTAATTTTAAAAGCACTTTTATTACCAAATTCGACTGAATATTAAAGATGTCGTGACGCTATCACAGGGCATGTAAATATAGCTGGTTTTAATCACAATCAAATGCAAAAGCTGGTAACACTCGCTCAAGAAAACTCAAGATCGCTAGTTATTAGAATTAACTAAGGAGGATCGCTAGTCACTTCAAGATCATTGCAATGAAATATCACCTAACCGTCTACCCGAATTAAAGTTTCCGACTATCGATGAGAGCTATGTCTTTTTTTATGTGAAATAAAAATAACACAAAGGAATTGATATTTACTCGGTAAGTTACCAAACCATGCAAACAATTCTTACCACAACTGGCATTTAAGTCGCCAATTTGCCGTTGTCGTCAAGAGGATAGACAACGCTTCTCACGTGTCACGATCTTGGTAAAGCACTGAAAAAAATGGTTACATTTGACATCGATATTGTGGTTAAAAAAACAAAACAAAACAAAACAAAACAAAACAAAAACAAAAAACAAGCGAACAAATAACCAAATCGACAGTGGTTTATTGTGGTCTGAACTCGTATCGACAACGATATTCGTCCTCACAGTAAACTCCACTTTAGACCTGTTTCTTTACCGTTGGAAGATCAAAGATAGAAGAAAAGCAGTAAAGCAGACAATCAGATTAGCAGTTTGCCTTGATTAGATTTCGACCTATTTCGACGTTTACATGTTCTGTTTCTTCAAAAGCTATTAAACAATTGTGGTTGCTAGGAAAGACGAGTGAATATACCATATGATAAAAGAGTAAGGAAAACTATAAAAAGCTACTTCTAATTTGTATATTTTATTCAAGTTATCTTAAGAACAAATAAAAGGTAAAACGTATTAGTTTGGTAATAAAATATATCACAGGAATATCATATGCCGAATTCGCGAATTTATAATGAAGCAGTGGACACATTCTTTTCAAGCAGAATGCGCTTACGATTATGCTGTTTTGTCAAAACTGGATGAGATATGTCACTTTGTCTCAGATGTACGTGTAAGTGTTTACGGATTGTAACAGGAGCCACGGGCTCGATATGTTTATCACTATTTTTACATCGATTTAACGTTTGAGACCAATCATTTGCTAGAAATCAAGTAAGCAAGTTATGGCATAAGAAACTCATGATAAAAAATAGAGCAAAAACTCCAACATGGTTGATAAGGCCAGCTGTATTTCAGTATGTTACCAACATCAATTAAGACCGTTTATCGAGTGCAAAATTGTAGTCCTCAGAAGGTTATCCATATATTTCTTTGAGAAAGTAATTTTAAAAGCACTTTTACAACCAAATTCGAATATTCAAAAATATTTCGTGACTTTATCACAGGCTTGGTACACACAGCTGGTCTTTGCGAACTCCTTCTCTCATTTAATGACAATCGAGTACAAAGGCTAACACTCAATCTTGAGTACCTACCACTTCTCCTAATTAAAAAGGTTTGTATGACAGCTCATCACTACAAGGATCATCTCTGCGTTTGAATTTCATATGATGGTCAAACAAAGAATTAATGATATTAAAAAAGTTTCGTTCAAATGGGAGTGGCCTTGCCAATTTCACACGATACAACATACCTTCAAGTATTCTTGCTACTGTACGGTCATGGATTGTTGGTTTTCTTGGAAGACGCTGTCTCAATTCTTGATTTATCTGTGCTAGTGTCAGCAGGCAATTTTCGTTCAAAATGTCATTCAGGCAATTCCTCATTTCATCATCTACTCGAACGTGATTTGCTCCTCTTCGTGGTCTCTCCGCGATCCTTCCTTCTCGCAAGTATCGTGCAACGATACTTCTTGCAGTTGAACGGTTCACTCCGATAGTAGCGGCAACCGTCAAATAATCTTCATTCACATCTTCATCAATCATTACGCGAGATTGAAAGTATATTTGTTATGTTTGATTGTTCAAAGGTGCAATTGTTCATCCGTTGATGCTATTGAATGTTAATACATATGGAAATAGCGTTATTGAAAGTTCGTTCGCGTTCATGAGTTTCATGGAATTGCTAATGAATGTATATTTGCCGCATAGTTTCAACTGTTGACGTAAATGAATGTACATTTTGCGTAAATGAACAGCAAAAGGTGTAATAAACGTGTTGAGATTTGATAGACGCCTGGAGGTTCCGTCAATATAAAACATTTCTCCGATGCGGCGTTGTTAGAATCGATTGATGTCAGCGTCCGCCCTATTACATAGCACTGATTCGTCAGCAAAATATTAAGCATATCTCTATATATATGTGTCAGTGGTGGAGCAACTTACTACGAAACAGGAATGGAAAGCAATGCAACTTTAATTCTCACTACGGTAATGCTTTGCAAAGGTTTCTGTAGCTTTATGCATTGCGCCAATGAAATGATCGAAGATTTATGTTCGGTAGCTTTGTTTTTCAAAAAAAAAAAAAAAAAAAAAAAAAAAAAAAAACTTGGCTAAAATAACATGGTATTGGGGTCCATAGACTCATCCGAGTGAAGTCTTATAGTTGCTTCCGGACCGAGTAACATCTGCACCGCAACCTTGATCAAAATTCTGACAAATCCCGAAAGCACAGCATTGGCACAAGCACTTCGGCATCTGTCAGTAGCTTTCAGTGAAGGTTTGGCTTAGTCAAACACTTATTTTTTCACCATTTCTTTTGAAAAAATTGGTCACAAGGAGTATAAATTTGTCCCTATTATACGATGCTTTACCTAAAATGTCGCCATTGCTCACAATGAGAGAAAACTTGGGTGCCAGACCTCTCAGGACACCTGGCCGAATTTTAATTGCCAACACTCGTTTGGTTGGGAAGCATTTTGGTCGAAGAGCTGACAAGGGGAGAAGGTGTAAAGTTTGTGCATGCACTTGAAATGCAGGAGGGAACCTGAAACATACCAAAACTAATTTTTTTTAATGTCCGAAATGCGATGCACACCTTTGTGAGCATCCATGCTTTCAAGAGTGGCACACCCTTTGAAGGCTCTGGTTTACTTTTGGGTGGAAAAGCCACAGAAAAAGTTGTTTTAGTTATTTCCCATACGTTAACTTCTTTGATTAAAATTTCAATTTGCACATTTATTAATACCAAGATTCTGTCAGGAAATTATTATTTTTCTACCTAAAGATACACCCAATAAACCAAGAATTGTGCCATGTGAACAACTGATTTAATATTCTTCCCAATGATGTATAAACCATTTTGCCGTACAGACATCTTTAAGTACTCTTTTTGGCACAGACATATCGACACATGGAACAGTTTACCGTCATCAGTAGTTGAACTTGACTCAATTAATGCTTTTAAGAAAGCTCTTAAATCAACATTTTTTAATTAGGCCTATGACTAAAAATTAAATTATTCTATGTATTATACATTATTTAGTTATAATTTTAAACAAAATAGTTATCTTAGATATGTCTTCTTTATTTAGATTTTATATTTATATAGATATATGCCTGTATGTAAAATGTTTCAGTATGTATATGTATATTGCATAGTATTAAATTTTTACATCTGGGGTATAGTTTACAATGAGGATTAAGTTCCTCCCTTCTACAACCCTTTTTTAATAATAATATGTTATATGTTATTATTTAAATAAAGTTGTTATATATATTGCAAAAATGCAATCTGCGAAAAAATTGGAAACAACAAAAGGATGTCGACTTTTGCTTTTTGGATACTACTGGTGTCGCTGGTTCATGCTACATTTTAGGCAAGATCGATTAGATATGTGGCACGGCGGTATATTTATACGGCCTCTATATGCAACCTATTGGATGTCCGTGGTTCACAAACACTGGTACTCATTTTACGCAACCAGCGTAACAGGCTATGTGATATGTTCAGTGTCTTTGTCGATGCTGACGGCCATGGGCGTGGACCGATTTCGCGCCATGCTGTTGGGACTGAGATACAAAGAGAATGTAACTCTGAGGCGCATTATATCGCTTTAGCTATCGTCTGGGTTGTATGTATAGTCTCTGGTTTATGTTTTGATGCAAATTACCATTTAACTTTTTTAGCGCAGCTTCATACTGATGCCGTCCAGTCTGGTAATCTTAATCGCCTCGTACACAATGATTTTCCGCGCTCTCAATCATCATCTGGCTCAATTACAAGATCATGTTCAACAACAGTCGAACAAAACAATTGCACCGAACATGGCGCGATACAGAAAGGCAGAGTATAGTGCACTGTGGGTGCCGTCAGCGTTGGTTGTCTGTTATGAACCAAACTTAATAACGGAAATTGTGATATATTTGAGTTTAAACCGATTATCGAATTTTATCATGATCATCATAATCATTCGCCATAATGGCGAACATTTCAGTTTCCTTTAATTCCACTATAAACCCGTTTCTTAACCATTGGAAGATCAGAGATATAAAACATGCAGTAAAGCAGACAATCAGATAAGCAATTTGCCATGTGTAGACATCGGCCTATGTTCTGCTTCTCCAAAGCTATTTATGGTTTTTGGAAGAGAGGAGAAGATATACCATTTAATAAAAAGAGTGAGGAAAACGATAAAGAGCTATTTCCTATTTTATATTTTGTTCATTACAAGTTATCTTAAGAACAACTGAAAGGTAAAAAATCCTAGGTTGGTAATGAAATATATCACAAGAATATCATGTGCCGAATTTGCACACTTATCATGATGCATTGAAGTGGACATTATTCTTTTCAAGCAGAATGTGCTTACGAATTTGTTGTTTTGTGAAAACTGGATGAGATATGTCACTTTGGCTCAGATGTACGGTTAAGTGTTAACGGATTGCAAAAGGAGCCACGGGCTCGATTTGTTTATAACAAACCTTTGTAAATGTGTCGGCTTTTTTCCATCTGTTTAAACGTTTTTAGGAGGTTGATTATCACTATTTTCACATAGATTTATCTTTTGAGACCACTCGTTTGCCAGAAAGCAAGTATCCAAATTATGGCAGAAGAAACTTATGATAAGAAATAGTTCAAAAACTCTAACATGGTTTATAAGAATCGTTATCTTTCAGTATGTTGCTTGCATCAATTACGACCGTTTATAATTATCGAGTGCAAAATTATAGTCCTCAGAGGGCTACCATCGATTTCTATTTTTATGACTAAATTCAAATATACAAATATTCCCGAAAACATAAAAAAGGTTCCTTTTAACTTTGTCTTGCTGAGTCCTGAACTAAGAAAGACAAGGCAAGCCAAGCTGAAACTGATCTTGAAACAGAATTATGTAAAACGTCCCAGGCTGTTCAGCATAACTCTTTAAGCAGAGCTCATACGTAGTTGCTGTTGTTATCAGTAGCCTTTTCCAGGCGACCATTTAGTAAAATGGAGCGAAATGGTACACGGCACGATAGCAGCGGAGTGAATAAACGGGGGAGTTTTGGGTCAGGTAGGGTCGGGTCAGGTGAACGCCGTTCCCTACCTGACTCGACCCAAGCCTCACTCTTTTTTTAATCCGCCCTGAGTATCGCGCCGTTTACTGTGCACTTTGAAATAAAAGAAATAAAAAAAAATTCAAAAGACTTGTTACAGAATACGAGCAACTACGACATATATTTTCTTCGAGTCAGTAGTGGAGCAACGTATTACGAAAGAGGAATCGAGAGCCAAATAAATGCACCTGTCGTATACAAAACAACTATAATTGTAACTACGGTAATGTTTTGCAATCAAATAATGACTCGACACAAAAAAAAATAAATTTATCTTACTAAATGGTTCATTAAGAAAACAATGTAAAAAGCTTTCTGTAGCTTTATGCTTTGCGCCTATGAAATAATTGAATATTTTTATTTGGTAGCAAAACCGTATTATTAAAAAAACAAACTAGTACATGTATAGTTTTTCAAAAAAACAAAAGAAAAACTTTGGCTAAAATAACATGGTATTGGTGACCATAGATTCATCCAAAGGAAGCCTTCCAACTGCTTCCTGACCAAGTAACATCTGCGCTGCAATCTTTTTGTTGTTTAGGTTGCGTACGTATGTGATCCTAATTCCGACAAGTCCCGATATCACAGCATTTGCATAAGGTTTTCCTTACTCAAACACTGCTGTTTTCACTTTTTTTTAAACAATGGTTACATAGAGTATAAATTTTTCCTTGTTATACGATGCCATATCCAAAATGTCGTTTACCAATTACAAGTAACTAAGTTAAACAATGTTCAGTAGCAAACTTCCGCCTTAAAACCAGAGATGATTTGCACACACAGTGTTTCCCGTTTGAAGAGCATTTTAAATATCCATGATTTTTTGACCAACATTTCCACCCTTTAAAAGGTGAGACACCTAGAGACAAAAAAAAGGAAAACTTTTGGAATAACTTTGCATCTCTAACCAAGCTGTTAACAATTTATCGCGTCTCAAGATCGCGTGTATTAATTATTCGTGTAAAAAACGAGTCCGATGCAAACAACACTTAGGCCACTGAATTGATCAAGGCGTCGGCCGACGGCAATCAGTCGACTATCGACCAACTATCGGTCGACTTTCGATATCCTATCACTGAAGGTATATTTCAGTAATGAAGTTATTTTTATTTTTTGTTGGGATATTGACCTATCACATATGCAGTTTTACTTTTCCCTAAACAAAACAACAGTCCATTTCATTCTCATCGGTCAACATTCTCCTCTCCATCACAGCATTTCTTGGGAATTCTCTTATCCTTTTTGCTCTTCACAAGGAATCTTCTCTCCATCCGCCATCCAAACTCTTGTATCGTTGTCTGGCAACCATTAATTCGTTGGTTGGTCTTGTTGTCCAGCCTCTCTCTGCTACCTACAGGATGTCCTTGGTTCATGAACACTGGAGTTTTTGTCGATACGCAAGGGACGCAATCGTTATATCAAGCTATGTATTATGCGGAGTCTCTTTGATGAAGATGACGGCCATGAGCGTAGACCGACTTCTCGCCATGTTGTTGGGACTGAGATACAAAGAGATTGTAACTTTGAGGCGCACGTATATCATTTTAGCTATCGTTTGGGTTGTATGTCTAGTCACTGGTTTATTCTTATCTCAATTACCATATAGGCTTTTGGTTCCTTATCATAACTGTACCACCTGGCCTGGTAATCTCAGTCATCTCGTACACAGAGATTTTCCGCGCTCTCGTTCGTCATCAGGCTCAAATACAAGATCATGGCGCGATACAGAAAGGCGGTGTACAATGCACTGTAGGTGCAGTTAGCTTCAGTTGTCTGTTATGTTCCACAGATTACAGGGAGAATTGCGATCTATCTTAATGCAAAGAGATTTTCGAGTTTCTTCTCGATCTACGAAATGGAAACTGTCTTAGGTAGACCTAATATCACGTTGGCTCTTCCTTCTAAAACTTATTTGAAGAATTTTATTTGATAAAAGAGAGGGGAAGATTTGCTATTTTATGATAAAAAAGGGTGAGGAAAATTTGAAGAACTACTTCTAAATAGCATATTGTACTTAAATTATCTAACGAACAACTAACAGGCGAAAAATTGTAGTATAGTAGCCAATAACAAAACAATAATATGTCGCCAATCTGTGCATTTGTAATGAAGCAGTGAAGGCTATCAGTTATTTTGGAATCGGAATGCCCTCAAAATTTTTCTTTGCGATCATATCTTGATGAGATATATCACCTAAGATCAGAAATATGGTTTAGTGATAACGCGCTGTTAACGGAGCCAGCCGCTAGGTTTTGTCATGATTGGGAATTAGCCAAAATGTTTATAACGAAACGTTGTAAATTGAAGATGCGGACTTTGTTAACAGCTGTTCAAACATACAGAAGGAATGCTTAGAAAAGAAGTTGATCATCTCTGTTTCACATGGAGTTATCGTTTGAGACCAGTCGTTTGCTTAAGATTAAGCTCGCAAATAATGACAGAAGGAAATTATAAGAAGAAATGATTTTAAAAAAACTCTGACATGGTTGATACGACTAGCCATTCTACAGTATGTTACCAACATCAATTAGAACTGTTCATCGAGTTGCCTCGTGAGTCTGCACTATTTTGACCACTCTGATGACGAATATCGTTGTCTATAAGAGCACAGACCACAATAAACCATAGCCACGGTCGATCTGTTAAATGCAGAGTTTCCTACTAGCACCTAATTATGTATAGTAAATACAAGATGATTAGCAGGAAAAAAAAAATTTGTCCGAAACGAAGGACAATTTGTATTGTTAAAGGTGTTTTTCGTTAACTGTTCATCGCTACATCTATTTTCACACTTTTCAGGGCATAAAGATCCAGTCAACTTCGACACGTAGAGAACAAAGAACATTATTTTATTTTATTTTTTTTAGTGGTAACTATGCATCTGTAACCATATATGAATTCTGAGTAGTTTTATGTAATACAGTTTTCAGTTTTCCCCAATACCGATTAACGTCCTTAAAAACGTATTTTTACCTTCAACTAAGATAATTCATGCGTTCTAAGTTTACGTAAATTATAAATTAAAAGTCGCCAAACCACCTTATATCGATAAAAGTTTTAATCTCTGGTTTATTCTTTCATCTCAATTACCGTGTAGCTTTGGAGGTATATCATCGTTCCTGGTAATCTCAGCCGCCTTGTATATAAATATTTTCATATTTTGGTGCTCTCAGTCATCATCTGGCTAAAGTGTAAGATCATGTAAAACACGAGAAAGAATAAACCAGAAGACTAGAGATACAATCCAAACGATACCTAACATGATATACGTGCGCCTCAAAGTTACAATCTCTTTGTATCTCAGTCCCAACAGCCGAACAAAACAAATGCACCGAACATGGTGCGATACAGAAAGACAGTGTTCAGTGCACTGTGGGATGCCGCCAGTATTAGTTGTCTGTTATGTACCAAGCTTAGCAGTGGAAGTTGTGATGTATACTAGTTTAAAACGATTATAGAATTTTGTCATTATCATCATAATCATTTGCCATAATGGCGAATGTTTTATTTTTTTCAAATCCATTTTAAACCCGTTTCTTTACCGTTGGTAGATCAGATATAAGAGAAGTACGAAAGCAGACAGTCCTACAAGCAATTTGCCATGCATATATTTCGATCTATTCGGACGTTTACATGTCCTGTTTCTTCCAAAGCTATTTATCAATGATGTTTGCCAGGAATACCATTTAATAAAGAGAAAGGAAAACTATAAAGAGTTACTTCTGATTTTTTATACTGTATTCAAGTTATATCAAGAGCAACCGAAAGATAAAAAAACTCAGTTCGGTAAGTATATCACAAGGATATCATGTGCCGAATTTACACACGTATAATGAAGCAATGGAGACTATTTCAGCTTTTCAAGCAGAATGCACGATTTTGTTGTTTTTTCAAAACTTGGATGAAATATATCACTTTGGCTCTGATATACGGTCAAGTGTTTATGTAGTGAACCAGGAGCCTCGATTTGTTTATAACTTTGTAAATATGTAGACTTTGTTTTCATCTGTTCAAATATTTTGAAGTCAATTCTTAAGAAGTTGATTATCACTATTTTTACATAGATTTATCGTTTGAGATCAATCGTATGCCAGAGAGCAAGTTCGAAAATTATGAGAAAAGAAACTTATGGTAAGAAATAGTTAAAAAAAACTCTAACATGGTTAATAAGACTTAATTGAGGACCGTTACGAATATCGCAAAATGAAAAACGCGTTGAATGCAAATTTCTGATTAGTAAATAAGATGAAAAAGTTAAAGTTGCCATAAATGTCATAAATGTCATAAATGAAGATAAATCTCATGGATAAAATAAGAATCAATTAAATTTGGTCGGTAATGTTTAAATGTTCAAAATTATTTATCGATCGACTGATTTCCGACTGCGATATTTAGACATCGTAGACTTATGTTCTAAAATACTTCACAAAATTTAAAAAAAATGCTCCTTTATTTACTTTGTCTTGCTGAGTCATGAGCTAAGATGGGCAACCCAAACTGAAACTGATCTTTTAATAAAATATAATGAGCATATCTCTATAAGCAGAGCTCATATTTAGTTGCAGTTGTTCTCACCAGCCTTTTCCAGGGGTTCGTTCAGTAAAACGGAGCGACACGGTAGTAGCGGTGGAATGATGAAACGGGGGAGTTTTGGGTCGGGTCGGGTCGGGTCGGGTGAACGCCGTTCTTTACCCGTCTAGACCCAAGCCTCACTCTTTTTCGGTGCGCCCTGATTATCGCGCCGTTTACTGTGCACTTCGCTTTACTAGCTGAACGCCTCAAACAGGCTGTGTTATCACTCGATAAGCTGTCACAGAAAAAGGCGTAATGCAGAACACAAGAGACAGCACCATATATTTTCTTCGAGTCAGAAGCGGAGCCACTTATTACGAATGAGGAATCGAGAGACAAAGTAAATGCAATCACCTGTCGTATACATAACAACTTTAATTTTTACTACGGTAATGTTTTGCAATCAAATGATTACTAACACAGAAAATTTAATTCATCTTACTGAATTGTTCATTAAGCAAACAATGTAAAGAGACTTCTGTGGCATTAAAGTTCACACGGCAACCGGATAGACAATCAGACATGGTTTGATGCTACTCTGGTTTACAGATTTAATGAATGTAATCGAAGAAGTTACAATTCATCATCTGTCAGTAGCTTTTAGTAAAGGTTTTCCTTGGTCAAACACTGATATTTTCATTTTTTTAAATTTTTTTAAAATTTTTTTTAAACAATGGTCACAGAGATTATAAATTTGTCCCTGTTATACGATGCCATATCCAAAATGTCGTTAACCAATTACAGGTAACTGAGACAAACAGAAATCTTCAGTAGCAAACTTCCGCCGTAAAAAAACAGTGATAATTTGCACACACATCGTCACCCGTGGGGGGAGCATTTGAATTATTTATGATCTTTTTACCAATATTTCCACCATTTAAAAGTGTGACATGTAGATACAAAAAGATTTAAATATTTTTAGAATAACTTTGCATCTCTAACCAACATAAATTTTGAAATTGGAATTTTTCTCTAAGTTTTCCTAAACTGTTAACAATTTATGTCATCCCGAGATCACGTGAATTAATAATTCACGCTATCAGCCGGGTAAGGCAACGAGTCCGATCCAAACAACACGTCGGCCTATGCGTTAATCAAGGTGTCGGCCAACGGCAATTGGTCGACTATCGACGAACTGTCGGTCGACTTTGGATATCCTATCACTGAAGGTTTATTTGAGTAAATGAATTTTTTAAAATCTTTTTTTGGGAAATTAACCTATCACAAATGCAGTTTTACTTTCCTCCTATTACTAATTCAAATTCGCGCAGAAAGACTGGCGTTTTTTGCTCTTTCGTGTCACAAACCTCACAGCGTTCCGGCATTATACATAGTCAGACGCTAGTGATGAACTTTTACTCTCTGCAATTGTTATCCAAAAATTAAGGTTTAACCGACCTTGACTTAAAGGGTGCTGTTAAGACGAAACATTCCTCGTTGTATCTAAGGATAACCTCCAAAAGAGTGGAAACGACAGCAAGATGATGGCGACAACAAATCTAACTGAAAGTGGAACATATATGCAAACATTTCACGAATCGCTATGTTCCCCGATTTGGTTAGGTGATTTTAAACAACAGTCCATTTCATTCTCAGCAGTCAACATTTTCTTCTCCATCACAGCAATTCTTGGGAATTCCCTTATCCTTGTTGCCCTTCACAAAGAATCTTCCCTCCATCCGCCATCCAAACTCTTGTATAGTTGTTTGGCAACATCTGATCTGTTGGTTGGTCTTGTTAACCAGCCTCTCTATGCTGCCGGCTGGATGTCCGTGGTTTACGAACACTGGAGTTTTTGTCGATACGCAAGGGATGCAACCGTCATATCAAGCAGTGTATTATGCGTAGTGTCTTTGATGACGATGACGGCCATAAGCGTGGACCGACTTCTCGCCATGTTGTTGGGACTGAGATACAAAGAGATTGTAACTTTGAGGCGCACGTATATCATTTTAACTATCGTTTGGGTTGTATGTCTAGTCGCTGGTTTATTCTCTTATCTCAATTACCGTATAGGTCTTTGGTACCGCATCATAACCATACCATCATGTCTGGTAATCTCAGTCGCCTCGTACACAAAGATTTTTCGCGCTCTCAGTCATCATCAGGCTCAAATACAAGATCATGTTCAACGACAGCGGAGCCAACCAAGTGCACTGAACATGGCGCGATACAGAAAGGCAGTGTACAATGCGATTTGGGTGCAGTTAGCTTTAGTTGTCTGTTATTTTCCACAGTTTATATTGAGAATTGTGATCTTTCTTAGTGCAAAGAGATTTTCGAATTTATTCTTAATTTACGGAATGGGAATTTTTATACTTTTCTTTAACTCTACTTTAAACCCCTTCCTTTACTGCTGGAGGATAAGTGAAGTGAGACGAGCAGTGAAGCAGACAATCAGACAAGCAATCTGCTTTGCAGAGGGGTAGACCTATTTTAACGTTGGCATGTACTGCTTCTTCTATAACTTATATGGAGATTCTGCTTAGAGTTTAACCCGATTATCGGATTTCACCGTAATCAAGGGTATGGCAGATGATTTAGTAGTTTTCTTTAACTCGACTTTAAACCTGTTTCTTTGCTGTTAATTTAAAAGCAATCTTATTACCAATTTCGAATATTCAAGGGAAATACGTGACTCTATAACAGGCCGTGTACACAAAGCTGGTCTTTTGAGAAAACATTCTATCATTTCATGACAGTCGAGTACGAAGCGCGCTCTTATGACAGCTCACCACTTCAGGTATTATTTCCGCGCTTAAATTTCATCTGATGGTCAAAAAAAGACTTATGTCATTAAAATTATGAAAAAAGAGAATAAGTATAATGAAAGGATTAAATCTTTGGTTTAAGAACTACTACGCTTTACCCCTTTTATGTGGTTTTCCTTAACATTTCTCTTTCATTCTCGGAACTGTTACGAATATCACGGAATGAATTTAAGGTTGTATGCAAATTTTTGATGAGTAAATAATATGAAAAAGCTGACGTTGCCATAAATGTCACAAATGAAGGTATATTTCATAGATGAAACGAGAATCATAAAAATTTGGTGAGTCATGTTTAAAAGTTCAAAATTATTTACCAGGATCGACTGATTTCCCACCTCGATTTTTAGATATCGTAGAATCTTGTTCTAAAATATTCCAGAAAATTTTGAAATGCTCCTTTATTTATTTTGTCTTGCTGAGTTATGAGCTAAGCGAGGAAGCTAAGCTGAAACTAATCTTTAAACAGAATATGATGAAATGATGTAGAATGTCACAAGCTGTTAAGCATATCTTTATAAGCAGAGCTCGTGGTTAGCTGAAATTGTGCATGGCACGATAGTAACGGTGGAGAGAAAAAAAAGAGGGAGGCTTGGGGTCGTGTCGGGTCGGGTCGGGTCGGGTCGGGTGAACGTTGTTCTTTACCCGACTGGACCTTAGCCTCACTTTTTTTCACACCGCCGTGACTATCGCGCCGTTTATTGGGCACTTCGTTTTCCCAGCTTCGAACAGGCTATGTTGTCACTCGATAAGTTATCAAAAAAAGGTTTTAATGCAGAATACAACTGACTTCTACAGATATTTTCTTCGAGTCAGTAATGTAAACTCTTATTAGAAAAGAGCAATCGAGACAAAATCAATGCAATCATCTGTTGTATACATGACAACTTTAAACATTATTATGGTAGTTTTTCAAAAAAGTCATACAAAACCCGGGCTAAATAATATGGTCTTGGTGACAATAGACTCACCCAAAGGAAGTCTTCAAACTGCTTCCTGACTTAGTAGAATCTGCACTGCAACCTTTTTGTTTTTCAATTTGCCGTACGTATCTGATCATAATTCTGACAAGTCCTGATATAACAGCAGCGCCTAAGCACTTCGTCATCTGTCAATAGCTATCAATAAAGGTTTTTCTTGGTCAAACACGGATTTTTTTTCACCATTTCTATTGAAACAATGGTCACAGAGAGTATAACTTTGTCCCTGTTATACGATGCCATATCCAAAATATCGCTCATCAACATTAACAGGTAACAAGACAAACAGCATTATTCAAAATCAAACTTCCGCCTTAGAACCAGAGATAATTGGCACACAAATTTTCTCCGGTGATAAGAATGTTTGAATTCCTTGTTTGTACAGGTGTACATTGTTAGTGGTGTTTAAAAAAAAAATGTTCACCGCTGCATCTATTTTCAAACATTTTAGGACAAAAAGGCAGAGTTCAAGGCAGTTTAATCGGTAGAGAGATTCTCATGATCTCAAAGTTCCAGTCAGGTGCGACACGTATAGAACAAAGAACAAAAATACAAATATTTTTAGGAGTAACTATGCATCTGTAACAATACATTAATTTTGAATAGTTTTATGCAATCTAGATTTCTATTTTTCCCATACCAATTATCCTTTTAAAAAATTGGCATTATAGATGTAGAAAATAGAATAATTGAGACAATAAGTTTTGGGCACGTTACTGAACTAGGGAAAAAATATTTTTCAATCTTGTCACGTGCGTAGGACAAAGAAGAAACCTTGGATTTCCCTACTGGAAAGTATTGGGAAAACTTATTACCATAACAATCACGATTGGACGCAAAAGCGGGTCAATAAAACTAACGAAGCGTCGATTTTGTTGTGTTGAAAACTTATTGGGGACAAGCAATTACGAGTAAAAACTTATGGAAAAGGTTCAAACTGTTTCGTATACTTAACTCAACACTTTAAATAAATTAAATTTATCATGCATTTTTCTTTGCAAATGGATTGTTTTCTCATGGATATTTGAATCCCGGAGACAAAAATGAAATTCAACATAGGAATGCTCGATTTACTTCATGTTACTAGAAGAAAAGGAGACAAAATTATGGAAATGTTTTCTAAATAGTATATCACCTGTGGAAATTATGTGATGATAAGAATGTTGCTGGTTTCAATAGCACGGCCATAAGTGTTTGTATCTTGAAAATCGTTCTCCCCTCTTACCTTGATACGAAATTTGCGTAATTTGAATAAAAATATACATTACCGTGACAACTTGAAACACATCTTTACAAACTTAAAATATTCGATATGCCATGACCATTATCCATTATGAACCAGTACGTTACAAGTTTTTATCAAAATTTTACGCGATCGGAGTCAGAATATTCTTAATTATCCGTCAGGAACGAATTCAGACTAGGGTCATTGTGTGACACTTTCTTATTGTCGGCATTATGTTTTAGTCGGCCACTAGACGCGTGTGAGTCGCCAGTATAGTCTGAAGAGAAGATAGATTGAAGGATTGTCGAAATATTAGAGTAATAGAATTGGGAAAGAGGTATGTCATCTTATTTATTTTGAATATATATACCGAAACGTGTATAATCAAAGGTAGTTTTTTTTCGCTCAGGATGTTTGTGCTGTTTTGATTTATTTGTATACACGCCCCGCGTGTTCCGGTTTAGGACATCTCAATTAGTGTATGGTAATGGCATATTTTTAATTGATTTATTGTATTTCAGTTTTTACGAGCTTTCAAGTTTAATAAACGAGTTGCGATTTGATAGACGCCTGGAGGTTCTGTCAATATAAAACATTTCTCCGATGCGGCGTTGTTAGGATCGATTGATGTCAGCGTCCGCCCTATTAAACAGCACTGATTCGTTAGCAAAATATTAAGCATATCTCTACATATATGTGTCAGTGGTGGAGCAACTTACTACGAAACAAGAATGGAGAGCAATGCAACTTTAATTCTCACTACGGTAATGCTTTGAAAAGGTTTCTGTAGCTTTATGTATTGCGCCAATGAAATGATCGAAGATTTATGTTCGGTAGCAAAACCGCATGGTAGAAAGATAGTTTTGTTTTTCAAAAAAGCAAAAAAAAAAAAACCTGGGCTAAAATAACATGGTATTGGGGTCCATAGACTCATCCGAGTGAAGTCTTATAGTTGCTTCCGGACCGAGTAACATCTGCACCGCAACCTTGATCATAATTCTGACAAATCCCGAAAGCACAGCACTGGCACAAGCACTTCGGCATCTATCAGTAGCTTTCAGTGAAGGTTTGGCTTAGTCAAACACTTATTTTTTCACCATTTCTTTTGAAAAACTGGTCACAAGGAGTATAAATTTGTCCCTATTATACGATGCTTTACCTAAAATGTCGCCATTGCTCACACTGAGAGAAAACTTGGGTGCCAGACCTCTCAGGACACCTGGCCGAATTTTAATTGCCAACACTCGTTTGGTTGGGAAGCATTTTGGTCGAAGAGCTGACAAGGGGAGAAGGTGTAAAGTTTGTGCATGCACTTGAAATGCAGGAGGGAACCTGAAACATACCAAAGCTAATTTTTTTTTTTAATGTCCGAAATGTGATGCACACCTTTGTGAGCATCCATGCTTTCAAGAGTGGCACACCCTTTGAAGGCTCTGGTTTACTTTTGGGTGGAAAAGCCACAGAAAAAGTTGTTTTAGTTATTTCCCATACGTTAACTTCTTTGATTAAAATTTCAATTTGCACATTTATTAATACCAAGATTCTGTCAAGAAATTATTATTTTTCTACCTAAAGATACACCCAATAAACCAAGAATTGTGCCATGTGAACAACTGATTTAATATTCTTCCCAATGATGTATATATTGCAAAAATGCAATCTGCGAAAAAATTGGAAACAACAAAAGGATGTCGACTTTTGCTTTTTGGATACTGCTGGTGTCGCTGGTTCATGCTACATTTTAGGCAAGATCGATTAGATATGTGGCACGGCGGTATATTTATACGGCCTCTATATGCAACCTATTGGATGTCCGTGGTTCACAAACACTGGTACTCATTTTACGCAACCAGCGTAACAGGCTATGTGATATGTTCAGTGTCTTTGTCGATGCTGACGGCCATGGGCGTGGACCGATTTCGCGCCATGCTGTTGGGACTGAGATACAAAGAGAATGTATCTCTGAGGCGCATTATATCGCTTTAGCTATCGTCTGGGTTGTATGTATAGTCTCTGGTTTATGTTTTGATGCAAATTACCGTTTAACTTTTTTAGCGCAGCTTCATACTGATGCCGTCCAGTCTGGTAATCTTAATCGCCTCGTACACAATGATTTTCCACGCTCTCAATCATCATCTGGCTCAATTACAAGATCATGTTCAACAACAGTCGAACAAAACAATTGCACCGAACATGGCGCGATACAGAAAGGCAGAGTATAGTGCACTGTGGGTGCCATCAGCGTTGGTTGTCTGTTATGAACCAAACTTAATAACGGAAATTGTGATATATTTGAGTTTAAACCGATTATCGAATTTTATCATGATCATCATAATCATTCGCCATAATGGCGAACATTTCAGTTTCCTTTAATTCCACTATAAACCCGTTTCTTAACCATTGGAAGATCAGAGATATAAAACATGCAGTAAAGCAGACAATCAGATAAGCAATTTGCCATGTGTAGACATCGGCCTATGTTCTGCTTCTCCAAAGCTATTTATGGGTTTTGGAAGAGAGGAGAAGATATACCATTTAATAAAAAGAGTGAGGAAAACGATAAAGAGCTACTTCCTATTTTATATTTTGTTCATTACAAGTTATCTTAAGAACAACTGAAAGGTAAAAAATCCTAGGTTGGTAATGAAATATATCACAAGAATATCATGTGCCGAATTTGCACACTTATCATGATGCAGTGAAGTGGACATTATTCTTTTCAAGCAGAATGTGCTTACGAATTTGTTGTTTTGTGAAAACTGGATGAGATATGTCACTTTGGCTCAGATGTACGGTTAAGTGTTAACGGATTGCAAAAGGAGCCACGGGCTCGATTTGTTTATAACAAACCTTTGTAAATGTGTCGGCTTTTTTTCCATCTGTTTAAAAGTTTTTAGGAGGTTGATTATCACTATTTTCACATAGATTTATCTTTTGAGACCACTCGTTTGCCAGAAAGCAAGTATCCAAATTATGGCAGAAGAAACTTATGATAAGAAATAGTTCAAAAACTCTAACATGGTTTATAAGAATCGTTATCTTTCAGTATGTTGCTTGCATCAATTACGACCGTTTATAATTATCGAGTGCAAAATTATAGTCCTCAGAGGGCTACCATCGATTTCTATTTTTATGACTAAATTCAAATATACAAATATTCCCGAAAACATAAAAAAGGTTCCTTTTAACTTTGTCTTGCTGAGTCCTGAACTAAGCAAGACAAGGCAAGCCAAGCTGAAACTGATCTTGAAACAGAATTATGTAAAACGTCCCAGGCTGTTCAGCATAACTCTTTAAGCAGAGCTCATACGTAGTTGCTGTTGTTATCAGTAGCCTTTCCAGGCGACCATTTAGTAAAATGGAGCGAAATGGTACACGGCACGATAGCAGCGGAGTGAATAAACGGGGGGGTTTTGGGTCAGTTAGGGTCGGGTCCGGTGAACGCCGTTCCCTACCTGACTCGACCCAAGCCTCACTCTTTTTTTAATCCGCCCTGAGTATCGCGCCGTTTACTGTGCACTTTGAAATAAAAGAAATAAAAAAAAATTCAAAAGACTTGTTACAGAATACGAGCAACTACGACATATATTTTCTTCGAGTCAGTAGTGGAGCAAAGTATTACGAAAGAGGAATCGAGAGCCAAATAAATGCACCTGTCGTATACAAAACAATGTTTTGCAATCAAATAATGACTCGACACAAAAAAAAATAAATTTATCTTACTAAATGGTTCATTAAGTAAACAATGTAAAGCTTTCTGTAGCTTTATGCTTTGCGCCTATGAAATAATTGAATATTTTTATTTGGTAGCAAAACCGTATTATTAAAAAAACAAACTAGTACATGTATAGTTTTTCAAAAAAACAAAAGAAAAACTTTGGCTAAAATAACATGGTATTGGTGACCATAGATTCATCCAAAGGAAGCCTTCCAACTGCTTCCTGACCAAGTAACATCTGCGCTGCAATCTTTTTGTTGTTTAGGTTGCGTACGTATGTGATCCTAATTCCGACAAGTCCCGATATCACAGCATTTGCATAAGGTTTTCCTTACTCAAACACTGCTGTTTTCACTTTTTTTTTAAGCAATGGTTACATAGAGTATAAATTTTTCCTTGTTATACGATGCCATATCCAAAATGTCGTTAACCAATTACAAGTAACTAAGTTAAACAATGTTCAGTAGCAAACTTCCGCCTTAAAACCAGAGATGATTTGCACACACAGTGTTTCCCGTTTGAAGAGCATTTTAAATATCCATGATTTTTTGACCAACATTTCCACCCTTTAAAAGGTGAGACACCTAGAGACAAAAAAAAGGAAAACTTTTGGAATAACTTTGCATCTCTAACCAAGCTGTTAACAATTTATCGCGTCTCAAGATCGCGTGTATTAATTATTCGTGTAAAAAACGAGTCCGATGCAAACAACACGTAGACCACTGAATTGATCAAGGCGTCGGCCGACGGCAATCAGTCGACTATCGACCAACTATCGGTCGACTTTCGATATCCTGTCACTGAAGGTACATTTCAGTAATGAAGTTATTTTTATGTTTTGTTGGGATATTGACCTATCACATATGCAGTTTTACTTTTCCCTAAACAAAACAACAATCCATTTCATTCTCATCGGCCAACATTCTCCTCTCCATCACAGCATTTCTTGGGAATTCTCTTATCCTTTTTGCTCTTCACAAGGAATATTCTCTCCATCCGCCATCCAAACTCTTGTATCGTTGTCTGGCAACCATTAATTCGTTGGTTGGTCTTGTTGTCCAGCCTCTCTCTGCTACCTACAGGATGTCCTTGGTTCATGAACACTGGAGTTTTTGTCGATACGCAAGGGACGCAATCGTTATATCAAGCTATGTATTATGCGGAGTCTCTTTGATGAAGATGACGGCCTTGAGCGTAGACCGACTTCTCGCCATGTTGTTGGGACTGAGATACAAAGAGATTGTAACTTTGAGGCGCACGTATATCATTTTAGCTATCGTTTGGGTTGTATGTCTAGTCACTGGTTTATTCTTATCTCAATTACCATATAGGCCTTTGGTTCCTTATCATAACTATACCACCTGGCCTGGTAATCTCAGTCATCTCGTACACAGAGATTTTCCGCGCTCTCGTTCGTCATCAGGCTCAAATACAAGATCATGGCGCGATACAAAAAGGCGGTGTACAATGCACTGTAGGTGCAGTTAGCTTCAGTTGTCTGTTATGTTCCACAGATTACAGGGAGAATTGCGATCTATCTTAATGCAAAGAGATTTTCGAGTTTCTTCTCAATCTACGAAATGGAAACTGTCTTAGGTAGACCTAATATCACGTTGGAAGTCAATTCTTAAGAAGTTGATTATCACTATTTTTACATAGATTTATCGTTTGAGACCGATCGTATGCCAGGGAGCAAGTTCGAAAATTATGAGGGAAGAAACTTATGATAAGAAATAGTTAAAAAAACTCTAACATGGTTAATAAGACTTGATTCAGGACCGTTACGAATATCGCAAAATGAAAAACGCTTTGAATGCAAATTTCTGATTAGTAAATGAGATGAAAAAGTTAAAGTTGCCATAAATGTCATAAATGAAGATAAATCTCATGGATAAAATAAGAGTCAATTAAATTTAGTCGGTAATGTTTAAATGTTCAAAATTATTTATCGATCGACTGATTTCCGACTGCGGTATTTAGACATCGTAGACTTATGTTCTAAAATACTCCACAAAATTTTAAAAAAATGCTCCTTTATTTACTTTGTCTTGCTGAGTCATGAGCTAAGAAGGGCAAGCCAAGCTGAAACTGATCTTTTAATAAAATATAATGAAATGATGTAGAATGTCCCAGGCTGTTAAGCATATCTCTATAAGCAGAGCTCATATTTAGTTGCAGTTGTTCTCACCAGCCTTTTCCAGGCGTTCATTCAGTAAAACGGAGCGACACGGTAGTAGCGGTGGAATGATGAAACGGGGGAGTTTTGGGTCGGGTCGGGTCGGGTCGGGTCGGGTGAACGCCGTTCTTTACCCGTCTGGACCCAAGCCTCACTCTTTTTCGGTGCGCCCTGATTATCGCGCCATTTACTGTGCACTTCGCTTTACTAGCTGAACGCCTCAAACAGGCTGTGTTATCACTCGATGAGCTGTCAAAGAAAAAAGCGTAATGCAGAACACAAGAGACTACATCATATATTTTCTTCGAGTCAAAAGTGGAGCCACTTATTACGAATGAGGAATCGAGAGACAAAATAAATGCAATCACCTGTCGTATACATAACAGCTTTAATTTTTACTACGGTAATGTTTTGCAATCAAATAATTACTTACATTTGAATTATTTATGATCTTTTTACCAATATTTCCACCATTTAAAAGTGTGACATGTAGATACAAAAAAATTTAAATATTTTTAGAACAACTTTGCATCTCTAACCAACATAAATTTTGAAATTGGAATTTTTCTCTAAGTTTTCCTAAACTGTTAACAATTTATGTCATCCCGAGATCACGTGAATTAATAATTCACGCTGTCAGCCGGGTAAGGCAACGAGTCCGATCCAAACAAGACGTCGGCCTATGCGTTAATCAAGGTGTCGGCCAACGGCAATTGGTCGACTATCGACGAACTGTCGGTCGACTTTCGATATCCTATCACTGAAGGTTTATTTGAGTAAATGAATTTTTTAAAATCTTTTTTTGGGAAATTAACCTATCACAAATGCAGTTTTACTTTCCTCCTATTACTAATTCAAATTCGCGCAGAAAGACTGGCGTTTTTTTGCTCTTTCGTGTCACAAACCTCACAGCGTTCCGGCATTATACATAGTCAGACGCTAGTGATGAACTTTTACTCTCTGCAATTGTTATCCAAAAATTATGGTTTAACCGACCTTGACTTAAAGGGTGCTGTTAAGACGAAACATTCCTCGTTGTATCTAAGGATAACCTCCAAAAGAATGGAAACGACAGCAAGATGATGGCGACAACAAATCTAACTGAAAGTGGAACACATACGCAAACATTTCACGAATCGCTATGTTCCCCGATTTGGTTAGGTGATTTTAAACAACAGTCCATTTCATTCTCAGCAGTCAACATTTTCTTCTCCATCACAGCAATTCTTGGGAATTCCCTTATCCTTGTTGCCCTTCACAAAGAATCTTCCCTCCATCCGCCATCCAAACTCTTGTATAGTTGTTTGGCAACATCTGATCTGTTGGTTGGTCTTGTTAACCAGCCTCTCTACGCTGCCTACTGGATGTCCGTGGTTCACGAAAACTGGAGTTTTTGTAGATACGCAAGGGATGCAACCGTCATATCAAGCTATGTATTATGCGGAGTGTCTTTGATGACGATGACGGCCATAAGCGTGGACCGACTTCTCGCCATGTTGTTGGGAATGAGATATAAAGAGATTGTAACTTTGAGGCGCATCTATATCATTTTAGCTATCGTTTGGGTTGTATGTCTAGTCGCTGGTTTATTCTCTTATCTCAATTACCGTATAGGTCTTTGGTACCGCATCATAACCATACCATCATGTCTGGTAATCTCAGTCGCCTCGTACACAAAGATTTTTCGCGCTCTCACTCATCATCGGGCTCAAATACAAGATCATGTTCAACGACAGCCGAGCCAACCAAATGCACTGAACATGGCGCGATACAGAAAGGCAGTGTACAATGCGATTTGGGTGCAATTAGCTTTAGTTGCCTGTTATGTTCCACAGTTTATAGTGAGAATTGTGACCTTTCTTAGTGCAAAGAGATTTTCGAATTTATTCGTAATTTACGGAATGGGAATTTTCATACTTTTCTTTAACTCAACTTTAAACCCCTTCCTTTACTGCTGGAAGATAAGTGAAGTGAGACGAGCAGTGAAGCAGACAATCAGACAAGCAATCTGCTTTGCAGAGGGGTAGACCTATTTTAACGTTGGCATGTACTGCTTCTTCTATAACTTATATGGAGATTCTGCTTAGAGTTTAACCCGATTATCGGATTTCATCGTAATCAAGGGTATGGCAGATGTTTTAGTAGTTTTCTTTAACTCGACTTTAAACCCGTTTCTTTGCTGTTAATTTAAAAGCATTCTTATTACCAATTTCGAATATTCAAGGGAAATACGTGACTCTATCACAGGCCGTGTACACAAAGCTGCTCTTATGAGAAAACATTCTATCATTTCATGACAATCGAGTACGAAGCGCGCTCTTGAGTACCTATCACTACTCCTAATTAAAAGGGTTTGCATGACAGCTCACCACTTCAGGTATTATTTCCGCGCTTAAATTTCATCTGATGGTCAAAAAAAGACTTATGTCATTAAAATTCTGAAAAATGAGAATAAGTATAATGAAAGGATTAAATCTTTGGTTTAAGAACTACTATGCTCTAACCCCTTTTATGTGGTTTTCCTTAACATCTCTCTTTCATTCTCGGAACTGTTACGAATATCACGGAATGATAAATAATGATGGTTGTATGCAAATTTTTGATGAGTAAATAATATGAAAAAAGCTGACGTTGCCATAAATGTCACAAATGAAGGTATATTTCATAGATGAAACGAGAATCATAAAAATTTGGTCAGTCATGTTTAAAAGTTCAAAATTATTTACCAGGATCGACTGATTTCCCACCTCGATTTTTAGATATCGTAGAATCTTGTTCTAAAATATTCCAGAAAATTTGGAAATACTCCTTTATTTATTTTGTCTTGTTGAGTTATGAGCTAAGCCAGGCAAGCTAAGCTGAAACTCATCTTTAAACAGAATATGATGAAATGATGTAGAATGTCACATACTGTTAAGCATATCTTTATAAACAGAGCTCAGGGTTAGCTGCCATTGTTGTAACTAGCCTTTTAAATGCTTTAATTTTGTAATACGGAGCGGAATGGTGCATGGCACGATAGTAGCGGTGGAGAGAAAAAAAGAGAGAGGCTTGGGTCGTGTCCGATCGGGTCGGGTCGGGTCGGGTGAACGTTGTTCTTTACCCGACTGGACCCTAGCCTCACTTTTTTTCACACCACCGTGACTATCGCGCCGTTTATTGGGCACCTCGTTTTGTCAGCTTCGAACAGGCTATGTTGTCACTCGATAAGCTGTCAAAAAATGCTCTGATGCAGAATACAACTGACTTCTACAGATATTTTCTTCGAGTCAGTAATGGAAACTCTTATTGGAAAAGAGGAATCGAGACAAAATGAATGCAATCACCTGTTGTATACATGACAACTTTAAACATTATTATGGTAGTTTTTCAAAAAACTCACACAAAACCCGGGCTAAATAACATGGTCTTGGTGACAATAGACTCACCCAAAGGAAGTTTTCAAACTACTTCCCGACCGAGTAGAATCTGCACTGCAACCTTTTTGTTTTTCAATTTGCCGTACGTATGTGATCATAATTCTGACAAGTCCTGATATAACAGCAGTGCCTAAGCACTTTGTCATATGTCAATAGCTATCAATAAAGGTTTTTCTAGGTCAAACACGGATTTTTTTCACTATTTCTATTGAAACAATGGTCACAGAGAGTATAACTTTGTCCCTGTTATACGATGCCATATCCAAAATATCGCTTATCAATTCGATTAACAGGTAACAAGACAAACAGCATTGTTCAAAAATCAAACTTCCGCCTTAGAACCAGAGATAATTGGCACACAAAATGTCTCCGGTGATAAGAATGTTTGAATTCCTTGTTTGTACAGGCGTGCATTGTTAGTGGTGTTTAAAAAAAAATGTTCACCGCTGCATCTATTTTCAAACATTTTAAGACAAAAAGGCAGAGTTCAAGGCAGTTTGATCGTGAGAGAGGTTTTCATGATCTCAAAGTTCCAGTCAGGTGCGACGCGTATAGAACAAAGAACCAAAATACAAATATTTTTAGGAGTAACTATGCATCTGTAACAATACATTAATTTTGAATAGTTTTATGCAGTCTAGATTTCTATTTTTCCCATACCAATTATCCTTTTGAAAAAATTGGCATTATAGATGTAGAAAATAGAATAATTGAGAAAGTAAATTTTGGGCACGTTACTGAACTAGGGAAAAATGTTTTTTAATCTTGTCACGTGCGTAGGACTGGTAATCTCAGTCGCCTCGTACACAAAGATTTTTCGCGCTGTCGGTCATCATCAAGCTCAAATACAGGATCACGCTCAACAACAGCCGAACCAAGCAAATGTACTGAACATGGTGCCATACATAAAGGCACTACACAGTGCAGTGTGGGTGCAGTTAGCTTTAATTGTTTGTTATGTACCATGTTTTACATTGATCATTCTTTGTGAAGTACGATGTCCGAATGACATCAGAATTGAGGAAATGGCAATTGTCATCGTGTTCTTTAATTTTACTTTAAACCCGTTCCTTTACTGCTGGAAGATAATTGAAGTGAGACAAGCAGTAAAGCAGACAATCAGACAAGCAATCTCTTGCGTATAGGTAGACCTATTTTAACGCTGGCATATACTGCTTCTTTTAGAAATTATTTGAAAAATTATGTTTGTGAGAAGAGAGGAGAAGATTTGCCATTCTATGATAAAAAAGGGTGAGGGAAAATATGAAGAGCTTTTTATGTAATGTTTAAAAAACGAGCAGGAGTGTTTTATCGGGTTTTTGACCCGATAAAACACGTGCTGCGAGTTTTTTGAACGGCTTCAAAAACATTCTTGGAAAAGCGTGTGTCAAGAGAGTTCATAACAATTATGCTTTTGTGAACGTTAGAAATTAGCATACGAGAAAAACATTAGGGATTAAATTAGTATGCAAGAAAATCAAATCTCACACGTGTCAACTGATCTTGAATTCGAAGTTTCAGATGATGTATTGTCTAATATGCCTTTACCAGATTACTGTACTAATGGAATAGAGAATTTTTCCAGATGTGTATTTCACAACTGTAATATTAATTTGGTGCAAAAGTAAATTGGCTGTGTGGAATTTGTTGAAAGAACATTAAATATGTTCCCACAATTTGTTGTGTCAGTTTCTGTGTTGATAATTAATTAATTTTCATAAGTCACGTGCAGTGTCTTTATATCTGATAAAACACCGCATACTAATAAAGATGAGGTTTATCGATATAAAGTCACTGCACGTGATGTATTATCTACCATTTGATAGGTTAATGGGCTTATGAATTATTAATGAGCTTTTGAAAAATAGTATATTGTACTCAAATTATCTAATGAACAACTACCAGGCGAAAAATTGTAGTTTAGTAGCCATAATAAAACAATAACATGTCGCTAATTTGTGCATTTTGGAATCAAAATGCGCTCAGAATTTTTCTTTACGATCAAATCTTGATGCGATATATCACCTTAGATCAAAACTATGGTTTAGTGATAACGCGCTGTTAACGGAGCCAGCCGCTCGATTTTGTCACGATTGGGAATGAGCCATGGTGTTTACAACGAAACTTTGTAAATTAAAGATGAGGACTTTGTTAACATCTGTTAAAATATACAGAAGAAACTGCTTAGAAAAGAAGTTGATCATTTCTGTTTCACATAGAGTTATCGTTTGAGACTAGTCGTTTGCCTAAGATTAAGCTCGCAAATAGTAACAGAAGAAAGTTGTAATAAGGAATGATTTTAAAAAAACTTTAACATATGGTTGATAAAACCAGCTATTTTTCAGTATGTTACTAACATCAATTAAGACTGTTTATCGGGTTGCCTCACTATTTTGACCACTGCTAAGATGAATATCGTTGTCGATAAGAGCACAGACCACAATAAACCATGGCCATGGTCGATTTGTTAAATGGAGAGTTTTCGCTAACAGCAAGTTTCCTACTAGCACCTAACTATGTATAGTAAATACAAGATAATTAGCAGATGAAAAAAATTGTCCGAAACGGAGGACAATTTGTATTGTTAAAGGTGTTTTTCTTTAACTGTTCACCGCTACATTTATTTTCACATTTTTCAGGGCATAAAGGCAGAGATCAATGCAATTTGATCGGTGGAGACGTTGTCATTTTGTAAAAGATCCAGTCACATTTGACACGTAGAGAACAAAGAACAAAATTTTTATTTTTTTTAGTGGTAACTATGAATCTGTAACCATATATGAATTCTGAGTAATTTTAAATAATCTAGTTTTCTATTTACACCAATACCGATTAATGTTTTTAAAAGAGGATTTTTACCTTTTACCAAATATTTTCGGTGCTCTCAGTCATCATCTGGCTGAAGTATAGGATCATGTTAAACATGATAAAGAATACACGAGAAGGCTAGAGATACAATCCAAACGATACCTAACATGATATACGTGCGCCTCAAAGTTACAACCTCTTTGTTTCTCAGTTCCAACAGCCGAACGAAACAAATGCACCGAACATGGCGCGATACAGAAAGGCAGTGTTTAGTGCACTGTGGGTGCCGTCAGCATTAGTTTTCTGCTATGTACAAAACTTAACAGTGGAAATTGTGATATGTACGAGTATAAACCGACTATATAATTTCATCATAATCGTCATTATCATTTGCCATATAGGCGAATGTTTTATTTTTTTCAACTCCATTTTAAACCCATTTCTTTACCGTTGGTAGATCAGATATAAGAGAAGTACGAAAGCAGACAATCCTACAAGCAATTTGCAATATAAAGGTTTCGACCTATTTCGACGTTTACATATTCTGTTTCTTCCAAAGCTATTTATCAATGATGTTTGCCATGAATACAATTTAATAAAGAGTAAGGAAAACCATAAAGAGCTACTTCTAATTTTTATACTGTATTCGAGTTATATCAAGAGCAACCGAAAGATAAAAAAACTCAGTTCGTTAAGTGTATCACAAGGATATCATGTGCCGAATTTGCACACGTATAATGAAGCAATGGAGAATATTTCGGCTTTTCAAGCAGAATGCACGATTTTGCTGTTTTTTCAAAACTTGGATGAAATATATCACTTTGGCTCTGATATACGGTCAAGTGTTTATGGAGTGTACCAGGAGCCTCGATTTGTTTATAACTTTGTAAATATGTAGACTTTGTTTTCATTTGTTTAAATATTTTGAAGTCAATTCTTAAGAAGTTGATCAGTATCACTATTTTACATAGATTTATCGTTTGAGACCAATCGTATGCCAGAGAGCAAGTTCGAAAATTATGAGAGAAGAAACTTATGATAAGAAATAGTTAAAAAAAACTCTAACATGGTTAATAAGACTTAATTCAGGACCGTTACAAATATCGCAAAATGAAAATGCGTTGAATGCAAATTTCTGATTAGTAAATAAGATGAAAAAGTTAAAGTTGCCATAAATGTTATAAATGTTATAAATGTCATAAATGAAGATAAATCTCATGGATAAAATAAGAATCAATTAAATTTGGTCGGTAATGTTTAAATGTTCAAAATTATTTATCGATCGACTGATTTCCGACTGCGATATTTAGAAATCGTAGACTTATGTTCTAAAATACTCCACAAAATTTTAAAAAAATGCTCCTTTATTTACTTTGTCTTGCTGAGTCATGAGCTAAGGAGGGCAAGCCAAACTGAAACTGATCTTTTAATAAAATTTATAATAAAGTTCGGATATAACGCGCGCTGTCATTGGTTGAAAGAGCGTGCTCTATGAGAGTATAGAGCATAGAACTGAGCTAAAGCTGTCACGCCATCTGCCAAATTGTACCATGTTCGACCTTTTCCGGGACTTCTTTTTAGCTTTTTTTCCGATAATTGAAAGTGAAATTTCGGAACAAGCGAGCCGGCAAGTAGTAACAGAAGAACCAAAGAAAGGTTTGTAAACATACCAGGCGCCGTTATTTACGTTATTAAAACGTGGGCAGATACGAAAATCCTCAAAGGAAAAACAAAATAGACATTCCGAGTTTTAAAGATTTTCACGCTCAGTTAGATTGCAAGCTTACGTACGGTAATGAAAATCAAACACAGCCAACACTCGTATAGTATCATGTTCTGGTGAATTCGGCTGTCGTTCATTTAAAAAACACTCGCCTTGAACAGTTTGTTTTCTACCTTGTCATGTGAAAAAACCCGCGTGTTTTTATGAGCCATAATTCGGCTGAAGTTCACTGAACATTTCACTTCAAGATTCTGAATTAAAAACTTCAGGCAAAAGCGTTAAATTCGACCTGCCGAATTATTTTAGTTTGTAAACTATCGCAGAGTGTGAACTTTGATGGTTTTTGAACTTTGATGGTTTTTGAACTTTGATGGTTTGACACTTTTGACAGCTTTTGTCTTGTACAGCCAATCTGATTATTTGAACTATTCTAACAGGGATTCTGATTGGCTTATTGTAGCGTGCTTTATGAGAGTATAGAGCATGCTGACGGCATTGTTCTTCGCTTTGGAAATAAAGTTTGTTTTGAAAATTGAAAGTAATACATGGGGAATTGAACGGATTCTTTATTATAAAACAAATAGAGAAGCCTTGACTGTGCTCTGTTCTGTTATAAAGCACTTAGGAAGCGGCTAGAGCACTCAAGAAGTGGGAAGAAACACTCGACTACGTCTCATGTTTCTCCCTACACTTCTTTCGTGCTCTAGCCGCTTCCCGCGTGCTTTATAACAGAACAGAGCACAGTCAAGGCTTCTCTATTTGTTAAATAATGAAATGATGTAGAATGTCACAGGCTGTTAAGCATATCTCTATAAGCAGAGCTCATATTTAGTTGCAGTTGTTCTCAACAGCCTTTTCCAGGCGTTCATTTGGTAAAACGGAGCGACACGGTAGTAGCGGTGGAACGATGAAACGGGGGAGTTTTGGGTCGGGTCGGGTTGGGTCGGGTCGGGTCGGGTCGGGTCGGGTCGGGTGAACGCCGTTCTTTACCCGTCTGGACCCAAGCCTCACTCTTTTTCGGTGCGCCCTGATTATCGCGCCGTTTACTGTGCACTTCGCTTTACTAGCTGAACGCCTCAAAAAGGCTGTGTTATCACTCGATGAGCTGTCAAAGAAAAAAGCGTAATGCAGAACACAAGAGACTACATCATATATTTTCTTCGAGTCAAAAGTGGAGCCACTTATTACGAATGAGGAATCGAGAGACAAAATAAATGCAATCACCTGTCGTATACATAACAACTTTAATTTTTACTACGGTAATGTTTTGCAATCAAATAATTACTAACACAGAAAATTTAATTCATCTTACTGAATTGTTCATTGAGCAAACAATTTAAAGAGACTTCTGTAGCATTAAAGTCCACACGGCAACCGGGTGGACAATCTGACATGATTTGATGCTACTCTGGTTTACAGATTTAATGAGTGTAACCGAAGAAGTTACAATTCTTCGGTTACATTCATTAAATCTGTAAACCAGAGTAGCATCAAACCATGTCAGACCTCTGTAGCTTTATGCTTTGCGCCTATGAAATGATTGGATATTTTTATTCGGTAGCAAAACCGTATCGTAAAAAAAAAAGCTAATGCATGTATAGTTTTTCAAAAAAAACTAAAACAAAACTTCGGCTAAAATAACATGGCATTGGGGCATTGGTGACCATAGATTCATACAGAGGAAGTCTTCAAACTACTTCCTGACCAAGTAACATCTACCTTGCAATCTTTTTGTTTTTCAGTTTGCCGTAAGTATGTGATCATAATTCTGGCTGACAAGACCCGGTATCACAGCACTGGCATAAGCACTTCATCATCTGTCAGTAGCTTTTAGTGAAGGTTTTCCTTACTCAAACACTAATATTTTAATTTTTTAGATTTTTTTAAAAATTTTTTTTAAACAATGGTCACAGATTAAAAAAATTTGTCCCTGGATGCCACATTCAAAATGTCGTTTACCAATTACAGGTAACTAAGACAAACAGAAATCTTCAGTAGCAAACTTCCGCCGTAAAAAACCAGTGATAATTTGCACACACATCGTCTCCCGTGGGGGGAGCATTTGAATTATTTATGATCTTTTTACCAACATTTCCACCATTTAAAAGTGTGACATTTAGATACAAAAAAATATAAATATTTTTAGAATAACTTTGCATCTCTAACCAACATAAATTTTGAAATTGGACTTTTTCCCTAAGTTTTCCTAAACTGTTAACAATTCATGTCATCCCGAGATCACGTGAATTAATAATTCACGCTATCAGCCGGGTAAGGCAACGAGTCCGATCCAAACAACACGTCGGCCTATGCGTTAATCAAGGTGTCGGCTAACGGTAATTGGTCGACTATCGACGAACTGTCGGTCGACTTTGGATATCCTATTACTGAAGGTTTATTTGAGTAAATGAATTTTTTTAAATATTTTTTTGGGAAATTAACCTATCACAAATGCAGTTTTACTTTCCTCCAATTCCTAATTCAAATTCGCGCAGAAAGACTGGCGTTTTTTGCTCTTTCGTGTCACAAACCTCACAGCGTTCCGGCATTATACATAGTCAGACGCTAGTGATAAACTTTTACTCTCTACAATTGTTATCCAAAAATTAAGGTTTAACCGACCTTGACTTAAAAGGGTGCTGTTAAGACGAAACATTCCTCGTTGTATCTAAGGATAACCTCCAAAAGAGTGGAAACGACAGCAAGATGATGGCGACAACAAATCTAACTGAAAGTGGAACACATACGCAAACATTTCACGAATCGCTCTGTTCCCCGATTTGGTTAGGTGATTTTAAACAACAGTCCATTTCATTCTCAGCAGTCAACATTTTCTTCTCCATCACAGCAATTCTTGGGAATTCCCTTATCCTTGTTGCCCTTCACAAAGAATCTTCCCTCCATCCGCCATCCAAACTCTTGTATCGTTGTCTGGCAACAACTGATCTGTTGGTTGGTCTTGTTAACCAGCCTCTCTACGCTGCCTACTGGATGTCCGTGGTTCACGAACACTGGAGTTTTTGTAGATACGCAAGGGATGCAACCGTCATATCAAACTATGTATTATGCGGAGTGTCTTTGATGACGATGACGGCCATAAGCGTGGACCGACTTCTCGCCATGTTGTTGGGACTGAGATATAAAGAGATTGTAACTTTGAGGCGCACCTATATCATTTTAGCTATCGTTTGGGTTGGATGTCTAGTCGCTGGTTTAATCTCTCATCTCAATTACCGTATAGGTCTTTGGTACCGCATCATAACCATACCATCATGTCTGGTAATCTCAGTCGCCTCGTACACAAAGATTTTTCGCGCTCTCAGTCGTCATCAGGCTCAAATACAAGATCATGTTCAACGACAGCCGAGCCAACCAAATGCACTGAACATGGCGCGATACAGAAAGGCAGTGTACAATGCGATTTGGGTGCAGTTAGCTTTAGTTGCCTGTTATGTTCCACAGTTTACAGTGAAAATTGTGATCTTTCTTAGTACAAAGAGTGGATTTTCGAATTTCTTCATATTCCTGGGAATGGCAAATGTCTTACTGTTCTTTAACTCTACTTTAAACCCGTTCCTTTTCTGCTGGAAGATAAGTGAAGTGAGACGAGCAGTGAAGCAGACAATCAGACAAGCAATCTGCTTTGCAGAGGGGTAGACCTATTTTAACGTTGGCATGTACTGCTTCTTCTATAACTTATATGGAGATTCTGCTTAGAGTTTAACCCGATTATCGGATTTCATCGTAATCAAGGGTATGGCAGATGTTTTAGTAGTTTTCTTTAACTCGACTTTAAACCCGTTTCTTTGCTGTTAATTTAAAAGCATTCTTATTACCAATTTCGAATATTCAAGGGAAATACGTGACTCTATCACAGGCCGTGTACACAAAGCTGGTCTTATGAGAAAACATTCTATCATTTCATGACAATCGAGTACGAAGCGCGCTCTTGAGTACCTATCACTACTCCTAATTAAAAGGGTTTGTATGACAGCTCACCACTTCAGGTATTATTTCCGCGCTTAAATTTCATCTGATGGTCAAAAAAAGACTTATGTCATTAAAATAATGAAAAAAGAGAATAAGTATAATGAAAGAATTAAATCTTTGGTTTAAGAACTACTATGCTCTAACCCCTTTTATGTGGTTTTCCTTAACATCTCTCTTTCATTCTCGGAACTGTTACGAATATCACGGAATGATAAATAATGATGGTTGTATGCAAATTTTTGATGAGTAAATAATATGAAAAAAGCTGACGTTGCCATAAATGTCACAAATGAAGGTATATTTCATAGATGAAACGAGAATCATAAAAATTTGGTCAGTCATGTTTAAAAGTTCAAAATTATTTACCAGGATCGACTGATTTCCCACCTCTATTTTTAGATATCGTAGAATCTTGTTCTAAAATATTCCAGAAAATTTTGAAATACTCCTTTATTTATTTTGTCTTGTTGAGTTATGAGCTAAGCCAGGCAAGCTAAACTGAAACTCATCTTTAAACAGTATATGATGAAATGATGTAGAATGTCACATACTGTTAAGCATATCTTTATAAGCAGAGCTCATGGTTAGCTGCCATTGTTGTTACTAGCCTTTTAAAGGCTTTAATTTTGTAAAACGGAGCGAAATGGTGCATGGCACGATAGTAGCGGTGGAAAGAAAAAAAGAGGGAGGCTTGGGTCGGGTCGGGTCGGGTCGGGTGAACGTTTTTCTTTACCCGACTGGACCCTAGCCTCACTTTTTTCCACACCACCGTGACTATCGCGCCGTTTATTGGGCACTTCGTTTTGCCAGCTTCAAACAGGCTATGTTGTCACTCGATAGGCTATCAAAAAATGCTCTGATGCAGAATACAACTGACTTCTACAGATATTTTTTTCGAGTCAGTAATGGAAACTCTTATTAGAAAAGAGCAATCGAGACAAAATGAATGCAATCACCTGTTGTATACATGACAACTTTAAACATTATTATGGTAGTTTTTCAAAAAACTCATACAAAACCCGGGCTAAATAACATGGTCTTGGTGACAATAGACTCACCCATAGGAAGTTTTCAAACTACTTCCCGACCGAGTAGAATCTGCACTGCAACCTTTTTGTTTTTCAATTTGCCGTACGTATGTGATCATAATTCTGACAAGTCCTGATATAACAGCAGTGCCTAAGCACTTTGTCATCTGTCAATAGCTATCAATAAAGGTTTTTCTTGGTCAAACACGGATTTTTTTCACTATTTCTATTGAAACAATGGTCACAGAGAGTATAACTTTGTCCCTGTTATACGATGCCATATCCAAAATATCGCTTATCAATTCGATTAACAGGTAACAAGACAAACAGCATTGTTCAAAATCAAACTTCCGCCTTAGAACCAGAGATAATTGGCACACAAAATGTCTCCGGTGATAAGAATGTTTGAATTCCTTGTTTGCACAGGCGTGCATTGTTAGTGGTGTTTAAAACAAAATGTTCACCGCTGCATCTATTTTCAAACATTTTAAGACAAAAAGGCAGAGTTCAAGGCAGTTTGATCGTGAGAGAGGTTCTCATGATCTCAAAGTTCCAGTCAGGTGCGACGCGTATAGAACAAAGAACAAAAATACAAATATTTTTAGGAGTAACTATGCATCTGTAACAATACATTAATTTTGAATAGTTTTATGCAGTCTAGATTTCTATTTTTCCCATACCAATTATCCTTTTGAAAAAATTGGCATTATAGATGTAGAAAATAGAATAATTGAGAAAGTAAATTTTGGGCACGTTACTGAACTAGGGAAAAAATGTTTTTTAATCTTGTCACGTGCGTAGGACTGGTAATCTCAGTCGCCTCGTACACAAAGATTTTTCGCGCTGTCGGTCATCATCAAGCTCAAATACAGGATCACGCTCAACAACAGCCGAACCAAGCAAATGTACTGAACATGGTGCCATACATAAAGGCACTACACAGTGCAGTGTGGGTGCAGTTAGCTTAAATTGTTTGTTATGTACCATGTTTTACATTGATCATTCTTTGTGAAGTGCGATGTCCGAATGACATCAGAATTGAGGAAATGAAAATTGTCTTTGTGTTCTTTAATTCTACTTTAAACCCGTTCCTTTACTGCTGGAAGATAATTGAAGTGAGACAAGCAGTAAAGCAGACAATCAGACAAGCAATCTCTTGCGTATAGGTAGACCTATTTTAACGCTGGCATATACTGCTTCTTTTAGAAATTATTTGAAAAATTATGTTTGTGAGAAGAGAGGAGAAGATTTGCCATTCTATGATAAAAAAGGGTGAGGGAAAATATGAAGAGCTTTTTATGTAATGTTTAAAAAACGAGCAGGAGTGTTTTATCGGGTTTAAAACCACGAGGCGTAGCCGAGTGGTTTTTGACCCGATAAAACACGTGCTGCGAGTTTTTTGAACGGCTTCAAAAACATTCTTGGAAAAGCGTGTGTCAAGAGAGTTCATAACAATTATGCTTTTGTGAACGTTAGAAATTAGCATACGAGAAAAACATTAGGGATTAAATTAGTATGCAAGAAAATCAAATCTCACACGTGTCAACTGATCTTGAATTCGAAGTTTCAGATGATGTATTGTCTAATATGCCTTTACCAGATTACTGTACTAATGGAATAGAGAATTTTTCCAGATGTGTATTTCACAACTGTAATATTAATTTGGTGCAAAAGTAAATTGACTGTGTGAAATTTGTTGAAAGAACATTAAATATGTTCCCACCATTTGTTGTGTCAGTTTCTGTGTTGATAATTAATTAATTTTCATAAGTCACGTGCAGTGTCTTTATATCTGATAAAACACCGGATACTAATAAAGATGAGGTTTATCGATATAAAGTCACTGCACGTGATGTATTATCTACCATTTGATAGGTTAATGGGCTTATGAATTATTAATGAGCTTTTGAAAAATAGTATATTGTACTCAAATTATCTAATGAACAACTACTAGGCGAAAAATTGTAGTTTAGTAGCCATAATAAAACAATAACATGTCGCTAATTTGTGCATTTTGGAATCAAAATGCGCTCAGAATTTTTCTTTACGATCAAATCTTGATGCGATATATCACCTTAGATCAAAACTATGGTTTAGTGATAACGCGCTGTTAACGGAGCCAGCCGCTCGATTTTGTCACGATTGGGAATGAGCCATGGTGTTTACAACGAAACTTTGTAAATTAAAGATGAGGACTTTGTTAACATCTGTTAAAATATACAGAAGAAACTGCTTAGAAAAGAAGTTGATCATTTCTGTTTCACATAGAGTTATCGTTTGAGACTAGTCGTTTGCCTAAGATTAAGCTCGCAAATAGTAACAGAAGAAAATTGTAATAAGGAATGATTTTAAAAAAACTTTAACATATGGTTGATAAAACCAGCTATTTTTCAGTATGTTACTAACATCAATTAAGACTGTTAATCGGGTTGCCTCACTATTTTGACCACTGCTAAGGTGAATATCGTTGTCGATAAGAGCACAGACCACAATAAACCATGGCCATGGTCGATTTGTTAAATGGAGAGTTTTCGCTAACAGCAAGTTTCCTACTAGCACCTAACTATGTATAGTAAATACAAGATAATTAGCAGATGAAAAAAATTTTCCGAAACGGAGGACAATTTGTACTGTTAAAGGCGTTTTTCTTTAACTGTTTACCGCTACATTTGTTTTCACATTTTTCAGGGCATAAAGGCAGAGATCAATGCAATTTGATCGGTGGAGACGTTGTCATTTTGTAAAAGATCCAGTCACATTTGACACGTAGAGAACAAAGAACAAAATTTTTATTTTTTTTAGTGGTAACTATGAATCTGTAACCATATATGAATTCTGAGTAATTTTAAATAATCTAGTTTTCTATTTTCACCAATACCGATTAATGTTTTTAAAAGAGGATTTTTACCTTTTACCAAATATTTTCGGTGCTCTCAGTCATCATCTGGCTGAAGTATAGGATCATGTTAAACATGATAAAGAATACACGAGAAGGCTAGAGATACAATCCAAACGATACCTAACATGATATACGTGCGCCTCAAAGTTACAACCTCTTTGTTTCTCAGTTCCAACAGCCGAACGAAACAAATGCACCGAACATGGCGCGATACAGAAAGGCAGTGTTTAGTGCACTGTGGGTGCCGTCAGCATTAGTTTTCTGCTATGTACAAAACTTAACAGTGGAAATTGTGATATGTACGAGTATAAACCGACTATATAATTTCATCATAATCGTCATTATCATTTGCCATATAGGCGAATGTTTTATTTTTTTCAACTCCATTTTAAACCCATTTCTTTACCGTTGGTAGATCAGATATAAGAGAAGTACGAAAGCAGACAATCCTACAAGCAATTTGCAATATAAAGGTTTCGACCTATTTCGACGTTTACATATTCTGTTTCTTCCAAAGCTATTTATCAATGATGTTTGCCATGAATACAATTTAATAAAGAGTAAGGAAAACCATAAAGAGCTACTTCTAATTTTTATACTGTATTCGAGTTATATCAAGAGCAACCGAAAGATAAAAAAACCCAGTTCGTTAAGTGTATCACAAGGATATCATGTGCCGAATTTGCACACGTATAATGAAGCAATGGAGAATATTTCGGCTTTTCAAGCAGAATGCACGATTTTGCTGTTTTTTCAAAACTTGGATGAAATATATCACTTTGGCTCTGATATACGGTCAAGTGTTTATGGAGTGTACCATATGTAGACTTTGTTTTCATTTGTTTAAATATTTTGAAGTCAATTCTTAAGAAGTTGATCAGTATCACTATTTTACATAGATTTATCGTTTGAGACCAATCGTATGCCAGAGAACAAGTTCGAAAATTATGAGAGAAGAAACTTATGATAAGAAATAGTTAAAAAAAACTCTAACATGGTTAATAAGACTTAATTCAGGACCGTTACGAATATCGCAAAATGAAAATGCGTTGAATGCAAATTTCTGATTAGTAAATAAGATGAAAAAGTTAAAGTTGCCTAAATGTCATAAATGTTATAAATGTCATAATGAAGATAAATCTCATGGATAAAATAAGAATCAATTAAATTTGGTCGGTAAAGTTTAAATGTTCAAAATTATTTATCGATCGACTGATTTCCGACTGCGATATTTAGAAATCGTAGACTTATGTTCTAAAATACTCCACAAAATTTAAAAAAAATGCTCCTTTATTTACTGTCTTGCTGAGTCATGAGCTAAGAAGGGCAAGCCAAACTGAAACTGATCTTTTAATAAAATTTATAATAAAGTTCGGATATAACGCGCGCTGTCATTGGTTGAAAAAGCGTGCTCTATGAGAGTATAGAGCATAGAACTGAGCTAAAGCTGTCACGCCATCTGCCAAATTGTACCATGTTCGACCTTTTTCCGGGACTTCTTTTTACCTTTTTTCCGATAATTGAAAGTGAAATTTCGGAACAAGCGAGCCGGCAAGTAGTAACAGAAGAACCAAAGAAAGGTTTGTAAACATACCAGGCGCCGTTATTTACGTTATTAAAACGTGGGCAGATACGAAAATCCTCAAAGGAAAAACAAAATAGACATTCCGAGTTTTAAAGACTTTCACGCTCAGTTAGATTGCAAGCTTACGTACGGTAATGAAAATCAAACACAGCCAACACTCGTATAGTATCATGTTCCAGTGAATTCGGCTGTCGTTCATTTAAAAAACACTCGCCTTGAACAGTTTGTTTTCTACCTTGTCATGTGAAAAAACCCGCGTGTTTTTATGAGCCATAATTCGGCTGAAGTTCACTGAACATTTCACTTCAAGATTCTGAATTAAAAACTTCAGGCAAAAGCGTTAAATTCGACCTGCCGAATTATTTTAGTTTGTAAACTATCGCAGAGTGTGAACTTTGATGGTTTTTAAACTTTGATGGTTTTTGAACTTTGATGGTTTTTGAACTTTGATGGTTTGACACTTTTGAGAGCTTTTGTCTTGTACAGCCAATCTGGTTATTTGAACTATTCTAACAGGGATTCTGATTGGCTTATTGTAGCGTGCTTTATGAGAGTATAGAGCATGCTGACGGCATTGTTCTTCGCTTTGGAAATAAAGTTTGTTTTGAAAATTGAAAGTAATACATGGGGAATTGAACGGATTCTTTATTATAAAACAAATAGAGAAGCCTTGACTGTGCTCTGTTCTGTTATAAAGCACTTAGGAAGCGGCTAGAGCACTCAAGAAGTGGGAAGAAACACTGGACTACGTCTCGTGTTTCTCCCTACACCTCTTTCGTGCTCTAGCCGCTTCCCGCGTGCTTTATAACAGAACAGAGCACAGTCAAGGCTTCTCTATTTGTTAAATAATGAAATGATGTAGAATGTCCCAGGCTGTTAAGCATATCTCTATAAGCAGAGCTCATATTTAGTTGCAGTTGTTCTCAACAGCCTTTTCCAGGCGTTCATTTAGTAAAACGGAGCGACACGGTAGTAGCGGTGGAACGATGAAACGGGGGAGTTTTGGGCCGGGTCGGGTGAACGCCGTTCTTTACCCGTCTGGACCCAAGCCTCACTCTTTTTCGGTGCGCCCTGATTATCGCGCCGTTTACTGTGCACTTCGCTTTACTAGCTGAACGCCTCAAAAAGGCTGTGTTATCACTCGATGAGCTGTCAAAGAAAAAGCGTAATGCAGAACACAAGAGACTACATCATATATTTTCTTCGAGTCAAAAGTGGAGCCACTTATTACGAATGAGGAATCGAGAGACAAAATAAATGCAATCACCTGTCATATACATAACAACTTTAATTTTTACTACGGTAATGTTTTGCAATCAAATAATTACAGAAAATTTAATTCATCTTACTGAATTGTTCATTGAGCAAACAATTTAAAGAGACTTCTGTAGCATTAAAGTCCACACGGCAACCGGGTGGACAATCTGACATGGTTTGATGCTACTCTGGTTTACAGATTTAATGAGTGTAACCGAAGAAGTTACAATTCTTCGGTTGCATTAATTAAATCTGTAAACCAGAGTAGCATCAAACCATGTCAGACTTCTGTAACTTTATGCTTTGCGCCTATGAAATGATTGAATATTTTTATTCCGTAGCAAAACCGTATCGTAAAAAAAAAGCTAATACATGTATAGTTTTTCAAAAAAAAACTAAAACAAAACTTCGGCTAAAATAACATGGCATTGGGGCATTGGTGACCATAGATTCATACAGAGGAAGTCTTCAAACTACTTCCTGGCCAAGTAACATCTACCTTGCAATCTTTTTGTTTTTCAGTTTGCCGTAAGTATGTGATCATAATTCCGGCTGACAAGACCCGGTATCACAGCACTGGCATAAGCGCTTCATCATCTGTCAGTAGCTTTTAGTGAAGGTTTTCCTTACTCAAACACTGATATTTTAATTTTTTAAATTTTTTTAAAAATTTTTTTTAAACAATGGTCACAGATTAAATAAATTTGTCCCTGGATGCCACATCCAAAATGTCGTTTACCAATTACAGGTAACTAAGACAAACAGAAATCTTCAGTAGCAAACTTCCGCTGTAAAAAACCAGTGATAATTTGCACACACATCGTCTCCCGTGGGGGGAGCATTTGAATTATTTATGATCTTTTTACCAACATTTCCACCATTTAAAAGTGTGACATTTAGATACAAAAAAATATAAATATTTTTAGAATAACTTTGCATCTCCAACCAACATAAATTTTGAAATTGGACTTTTTCCCTAAGTTTTCCTAAACTGTTAACAATTCATGTCATTCCGAGATCACGTGAATCAATAATTCACGCTATCAGCCGGGTAAGGCAACGAGTCCGATCCAAACAACACGTCGGCCTATGCGTTAATCAAGGTGTCGGCTAACGGTAATTGGTCGGCTATCGACGAACTGTCGGTCGACTTTGGATATCCTATCACTGAAGGTTTATTTGAGTAAATGAATTTTTTAAAATATTTTTTTGAGAAATTAACCTATCACAAATGCAGTTTTACTTTCCTCCTATTACTAATTCAAATTCGCGCAGAAAGACTGGCGTTTTTTGCTCTTTCGTGTCACAAACCTCACAGCGTTCCGGCATTATACATAGTCAGACGCTAGTGATGAACTTTTACTCTCTGCAATTGTTATCCAAAAATTAAGGTTTAACCGACCTTGACTTAAAGGGTGCTGTTAAGACGAAACATTCCTCGTTGTATCTAAGGATAACCTCCAAAAGAGTGGAAACGACAGCAAGATGATGGCGACAACAAATCTAACTGAAAGTGGAACACATATGCAAACATTTCACGAATCGCTATGTTCCCCGATTTGGTTAGGTGATTTTAAACAACAGTCCATTTCATTCTCAGCAGTCAACATTTTCTTTTCCATCACAGCAATTCTTGGGAATTCCCTTATCCTTGTTGCCCTTCACAAAGAATCTTCCCTCCATCCGCCATCCAAACTCTTGTATAGTTGTTTGGCAACATCTGATCTGTTGGTTGGTCTTGTTAACCAGCCTCTCTATGCTGCCGGCTGGATGTCCGTGGTTTACGAACACTGGAGTTTTTGTCGATACGCAAGGGATGCAACCGTCATATCAAGCAGTGTATTATGCGTAGTGTCTTTGATGACGATGACGGCCATAAGCGTGGACCGACTTCTTGCCATGTTGTTGGGACTGAGATACAAAGAGATTGTAACTTTGAGGCGCACGTATATCATTTTAACTATCGTTTGGGTTGTATGTATAGTCGCTGGTTTATTCTCTTATCTCAATTACCGTATAGGTCTTTGGTACCGCATCATAACCATACCATCATGTCTGGTAATCTCAGTCGCCTCGTATACAAAGATTTTTCGCGCTCTCAGTCATCATCAGGCTCAACTACAAGATCATGTTCAACGACAGCGGAGCCAACCAAATGCACTGAACATGGCGCGATACAGAAAGGCAGTGTACAATGCGATTTGGGTGCAGTTAGCTTTAGTTGTCTGTTATTTTCCACAGTTTATATTGAGAATTGTGATCTTTCTTAGTGCAAAAAGATTTTCGAATTTATTCTTAATTTACGGAATGGGAATTTTTATACTTTTCTTTAACTCTACTTTAAACCCCTTCCTTTACTGCTGGAAGATAAGTGAAGTGAGACGAGCAGTGAAGCAGACAATCAGACAAGCAATCTGCTTTGCAGTGGGGTAGACCTATTTTAACGTTGGCATGTACTGCTTCTTCTATAACTTATATGGAGATTCTGCTTAGAGTTTAACCCGATTATCGGATTTCACCGTAATCAAGGGTATGGCAGATGATTTAGTAGTTTTCTTTAACTCGACTTTAAACCTGTTTCTTTGCTGTTAATTTAAAAGCATTCTTATTACCAATTTCGAATATTTAAGGGAAATACGTGACTCTATCACAGGCCGTGTACACAAAGCTGGTCTTTTGAGAAAACATTCTATCATTTCATGACAGTCGAGTACGAAGCGCGCTCTTATGACAGCTCACCACTTCAGGTATTATTTCCGCGCTTAAATTTCATCTGATGGTCAAAAAAAGACTTATGTCATTAAAATTATGAAAAAAGAGAATAAGTATAATGAAAGAATTAAATCTTTGGTTTAAGAACTACTATGCTCTAACCCCTTTTATGTGGTTTTCCTTAACATTTCTCTTTCATTCTCGGAACTGTTACGAATATCACGGAATGAATTTAAGGTTGTATGCAAATTTTTGATGAGTAAATAATATGAAAAAGCTGACGTTGCCATAAATGTCACAAATGAAGGTATATTTCATAGATGAAACGAGAATCATAAAAATTTGGTCAGTCATGTTTAAAAGTTCAAAATTATTTACCAGGATCGACTGATTTCCCACCTCGATTTTTAGATATCGTAGAATCTTGTTCTAAAATATTCCAGAAAGTTTTGAAATGCTCCTTTATTTATTTTGTCTTGCTGAGTTATGAGCTAAGCGAGGAAGCTAAGCTGAAACTAATATTTAAACAGAATATGATGAAATGATGTAGAATGTCACAAGCTGTTAAGCATATCTTTATAAGCAGAGCTCGTGGTTAGCTGCCATTGTTGTTACTAGCCTTTCAAAGGCTTTAATTTTGTAAACGGAGCGAAATGGTGCATGGCACGATAGTAGCGGTGGAGAGAAAAAAAAAGAGGGAGGCTTGGGGTCGTGTCGGGTCGGGTCGGGTGAACGTTGTTCTTTACCCGACTGGACCTTAGCCTCACTTTTTTTCACACCGCCGTGACTATCGCGCCGTTTATTGGGCACTTCGTTTTCCCAGCTTCGAACAGGCTATGTTGTCACTCGATAAGCTATCAAAAAAGGGTTTTAATGCAGAATACAACTGACTTCTACAGATATTTTCTTCGAGTCAGTAATGTAAACTCTTATTAGAAAAGAGCAATCGAGACAAAATCAATGCAATCACCTGTTGTATACATGACAACTTTAAACATTATTATGGTAGTTTTTCAAAAAACTCATACAAAACCCGGGCTAAATAATATGGTCTTGGTGACAATAGACTCACCCAAAGGAAGTCTTCAAACTGCTTCCTGACCTAGTAGAATCTGCACTGCAACCTTTTTGTTTTTCAATTTGCCGTACGTATCTGATCATAATTCTGACAAGTCCTGATATAACAGCAGCGCCTAAGCATCTTCAATCATCTGTCAATTTTTTTCGCCAGCTATCAATAAAGGTTTTTCTTGGTCAAACACGGATTTTTTTTCGCCATTTCTATTGAAACAATGGTCACAGAGAGTATAACTTTGTCCCTGTTATACGATGCCATATCCAAAATATCGCTCATCAATTCGATTAACAGGTAACAAGACAAACAGCATTATTCAAAATCAAACTTCCGCCTTAGAACCAGAGATAATTGGCACACAAAATGTCTCAAGCAATTACGAGTAAAAACTTATGGAAAAGGTTCAAACTGTTTCGTATACTTAACTCAACACTTTAAATAAATTAAATTTATCATGCATTTTTCTTTGCAAATGGATTGTTTGCTCATGGATATTTGAATCCCGGAGACAAAAATGAAATTCAACATAGGAATGCTCGATTTACTTCATGTTACTAGAAGAAAAGGAGACAAAATTATGGAAATGTTTTCTAAATAGTATATCACCTGTGGAAATTATGTGATGATAAGAATGTTGCTGGTTTCAATAGCACGGCCATAAGTGTTTGTATCTTGAAAATCGTTCTCCCCTCTTACCTTGATACGAAATTTGCGTAATTTGAATAAAAATATACATTACCGTGACAACTTGAAACACATCTTTACAAACTTAAAATATTCGATATGCCATGACCATTATCCATTGTCTCTTGAAACAAGAATGGAGAGCAATGCAACTTTAATTCTCACTACGGTAATGCTTTGAAAAGGTTTCTGTAGCTTTATGTATTGCGCCAATGAAATGATGGAAGATTTATGTTCGGTAGCAAAACCGCATGGTAGAAAGATAGTTTTGTTTTTCAAAAAAGCAAAAAAAAAAAAACCTTGGCTAAAATAACATGGTATTGGGGTCCATAGACTCATCCGAGTGAAGTCTTATAGTTGCTTCCGGACCGAGTAACATCTGCACCGCAACCTTGATCATAATTCTGACAAATCCCGAAAGCACAGCACTGGCACAAGCACTTCGGCATCTATCAGTAGCTTTCAGTGAAGGTTTGGCTTAGTCAAACATTTATTTTTTCACCATTTCTTTTGAAAAACTGGTCACAAGGAGTATAAATTTGTCCCTATTATACGATGCTTTACCTAAAATGTCGCCATTGCTCACACTGAGAGAAAACTTGGGTGCCAGACCTCTCAGGACACCTGGCCGAATTTTAATTGCCAACACTCGTTTGGTTGGGAAGCATTTTGGTCGAAGAGCTGACAAGGGGAGAAGGTGTAAAGTTTGTGCATGCACTTGAAATGCAGGAGGGAACCTGAAACATACCAAAGCTAATTTTTTTTTTTTTAATGTCCGAAATGTGATGCACACCTTTGTGAGCATCCATGCTTTCAAGAGTGGCACACCCTTTGAAGGCTCTGGTTTACTTTTTGGGTGGAAAAGCCACAGAAAAAGTTGTTTTAGTTATTTCCCATACGTTAACTTCTTTGATTAAAATTTCAATTTGCACATTTATTAATACCAAGATTCTGTCAAGAAATTATTATTTTTCTACCTAAAGATACACCCAATAAACCAAGAATTGTGCCATGTGAACAACTGATTTAATATTCTTCCCAATGATGTATATATTGCAAAAATGCAATCTGCGAAAAAATTGGAAACAACAAAAGGATGTCGACTTTTGCTTTTTGGATACTGCTGGTGTCGCTGGTTCATGCTACATTTTAGGCAAGATCGATTAGATATGTGGCACGGCGGTATATTTATACGGCCTCTATATGCAACCTATTGGATGTCCGTGGTTCACAAACACTGGTACTCATTTTACGCAACCAGCGTAACAGGCTATGTGATATGTTCAGTGTCTTTGTCGATGCTGACGGCCATGGGCGTGGACCGATTTCGCGCCATGCTGTTGGGACTGAGATACAAAGAGAATGTATCTCTGAGGCGCATTATATCGCTTTAGCTATCGTCTGGGTTGTATGTATAGTCTCTGGTTTATGTTTTGATGCAAATTACCGTTTAACTTTTTTAGCGCAGCTTCATACTGATGCCGTCCAGTCTGGTAATCTTAATCGCCTCGTACACAATGATTTTCCGCGCTCTCAATCATCATCTGGCTCAATTACAAGATCATGTTCAACAACAGTCGAACAAAACAATTGCACCGAACATGGCGCGATACAGAAAGGCAGAGTATAGTGCACTGTGGGTGCCATCAGCGTTGGTTGTCTGTTATGAACCAAACTTAATAACGGAAATTGTGATATATTTGAGTTTAAACCGATTATCGAATTTTATCATGATCATCATAATCATTCGCCATAATGGCGAACATTTCAGTTTCCTTTAATTCCACTATAAACCCGTTTCTTAACCATTGGAAGATCAGAGATATAAAACATGAGTAAAGCAGACAATCAGATAAGCAATTTGCCATGTGTAGACATCGGCCTATGTTCTGCTTCTCCAAAGCTATTTATGGGTTTTGGAAGAGAGGAGAAGATATACCATTTAATAAAAAGAGTGAGGAAAACGATAAAGAGCTACTTCCTATTTTATATTTTGTTCATTACAAGTTATCTTAAGAACAACTGAAAGGTAAAAAATCCTAGGTTGGTAATGAAATATATCACAAGAATATCATGTGCCGAATTTGCACACTTATCATGATGCAGTGAAGTGGACATTATTCTTTTCAAGCAGAATGTGCTTACGAATTTGTTGTTTTGTGAAAACTGGATGAGATATGTCACTTTGGCTCAGATGTACGGTTAAGTGTTAACGGATTGCAAAAGGAGCCACGGGCTCGATTTGTTTATAACAAAACTTTGTAAATGTGTCGGCTTTTTTCCATCTGTTTAAACGTTTTTAGGAGGTTGATTATCACTATTTTCACATAGATTTATCTTTTGAGACCACTCGTTTGCCAGAAAGCAAGTATCCAAATTATGGCAGAAGAAACTTATGATAGGAAATAGTTCAAAAACTCTAACATGGTTTATAAGAATCGTTATCTTTCAGTATGTTGCTTGCATCAATTACGACCGTTTATAATTATCGAGTGCAAAATTATAGTCCTCAGAGGGCTACCATCGATTTCTATTTTTATGACTAAATTCAAATATACAAATATTCCCGAAAACATAAAAAAGGTTCCTTTTAACTTTGTCTTGTTGAGTCCTGAACTAAGCAAGACAAGGCAAGCCAAGCTGAAACTGATCTTGAAACAGAATTATGTAAAACGTCCCAGGCTGTTCAGTATAACTCTTTAAGCAGAGCTCATACGTAGTTGCTGTTGTTATCAGTAGCCTTTTCCAGGCGACCATTTAGTAAAATGGAGCGAAATGGTACACGGCACGATAGCAGCGGAGTGAATAAACGGGGGAGTTTTGGGTCAGGTAGGGTCGGGTCAGGTGAACGCCGTTCCCTACCTGACTCGACCCAAGCCTCACTATTTTTTTTAATCCGCCCTGAGTATCGCGCCGTTTACTGTGCACTTTGAAATAAAAGAAATAAAAAATTAATAAGACTTGTTGCAGAATACGAGCAACTACGACATATATTTTCTTCGAGTAACTACGGTAATGTTTTGCAATCAAATAATGACTCGACCCAAAAAATATTAATTTATCTTACTAAATGGTTCATTCAGTAAACAATGTAAAAAGCTTTCTGTAGCTTTATGCTTTGTGCCTATGAAATAATTGAATATTTTTATTTGGTAGCGAAACCGTATTGTTAAAAAAACAAACTAGTACATGTATAGTTTTTCAAAAAAACAAAAGCAAAACTTTGGCTAAAATAAGATGGTATTGGTGACCATAGATTCATCCAAAAGAAGTCTTCCAACTGCTTCCTGACCAAGTAACATCTGCGCTGCAATCTTTTTATTTTTTAGGTTGCGTACGTATGTGATCATAATTCCGACAAGTCCCGATATCACAGCATTTGCATAAGGTTTTCCTTACTCAAACACTGCTGTTTTCACTTTTTTTTTAAACAATGGTCACAAAGAGTATAAATTTGTCCTTGTTATACGATGCCATATCCAAAATGTCGTTAACCAATTACTAGTAACTCAGTTAAAAAATGTTCAGTACCAAACTTCTGCCTTAAAACCAGAGATATTTGCACACACAATGTTTCCCGTTTTAGGAGCATTCATATTATCTATGATTTTTTGACCAACTTTTCCACCCTTTAAAAGATGCGACACGTAGAGACAAAAGAATGAAATATTTTTGGAATAACTTTGCATCTCTAACCAAGCTGTTAACAATTCATCGCGTCTCAAGATCGCGTGTATTAATTATTAGTGTAAAGCAACGAGTCCGATGCAAACAACACGTCGGCCACTGAATTGATCAAGGCGTCGGCCGACGGCAATCAGTCGACTATCGACCAACTATCGGTACGATAGATACGCGCACGTATATCATTTTAGCTATCGTTTGGGTTGTATGTCTAGTCACTGGTTTATTCTTATCTCAATTACCATATAGGCCTTTGGTTCCTCATCATAACTATACCACTTGGCCTGGTAATCTCAGTCATCTCGTACACAGAGATTTTCCGCGCTCTCGTTCGTCATCAGGCTCAAATACAAGATCATGGCGCGATACAGAAAGGCGGTGTACAATGCACTGTAGGTGCAGTTAGCTTCAGTTGTCTGTTATGTTCCACAGATGACAGGGAGAATTGCGATCTATCTTAATGCAAAGAGATTTTCGAGTTTCTTCTCAATCTACGAAATGGCAACTGTCTTAGTTTTATTTAACTCTACTTTAAATCCGTTCCTTTTCTGCTGGAAGATAAGTGAAGTGAGACAAGCAGTAAAGCAGATAATCAGACGAGCAATCTCTTGCGCATAGGTAGACCTAATATCACGTTGGCTCTTCCTTCTAAAACTTATTTGAATAATTTTATTTGATAAAAGAGAGGGGAAGATTTGCTATTTTATGATAAAAAAGAGTAAGGAAAATTTGAAGAACTACTTCTAAATAGCATATTGTACTTAAATTATCTAACGAACAACTAACAGGCGTAAATTGTAGTTTAGTAGCCAATAACAAAACAATAATATGTCGCCAATCTGTGCATTTGTAATGAGGTAGTGAAGGCTATCAGTTATTTTGGAATCGGAATGCCCTCAAAGTTTTTCTTTGCGATCAAATCTTGATGAGATATATCACCTAAGATCAGAAATATGGTTTAGCGATAACGCGCTGTTAACGGAGCCAGCCGCTAGATTTTGTCATGATTGGGAATTAGCCAAAATGTTTATAACGAAACGTTGTAAATTAAAGATGCGGACTTTGTTAACAGCTGTTCAAAGATACAGAAGGAATGCTTAGAAATGAAGTTGATCATCTCTGTTTCACATGGAGTTATCGTTTGAGAACCCTAAGATTAAGCTCGCAAATAATGACAGAAGGAAACTATACGAAGGAATGATTTAAAAAAAACTCTGACATGGTTGATACGACTAGCCATTCTACAGTATGTTACCAACATCAATTAAGACTGTTCATCGAGTTGCCTCGTGAGTCTGCACTATTTTGACCACTCTGATGACGAATGTCGTTGTCGATAAGAGCACAGACCACAATAAACCATGGCCACGGTCGATCTGTTAAATGGAGAATTTTCGCCAACAGCAAGTTTCCTACTAGCACCTAACTATGTATAGTAAATACAAGATGATAAGCAGAAAAAAAAAACTGTCCGAAACGAAGGACAGTTTCTATTGTTAAAGGTGTTTTTCGTTAACTGTTCATCGCTACATCTATTTTCACACTTTTCAGGGCATAAAGGCAGAGATTAATGCAATTTTATCGGTAGAGACATTGTCATTACGTCAAAGATCCAGTCAAGTTCGACACATAGAGAACAAAGAACATTATTTATTTACTTTTTTTTTAGTGGTAAGTATGCATCTGTAACCATACATGAATTCTGAGTAGTTTTATGTAATACAGTTTTCAGTTTTCCCCAATACCGATTAACGTTCTTAAAACGGATTTTTACCTTCAACTAAGATAATTCATGCGTTCTAAGTTTACGTAAATTACAAATTAAAAGTCGCCAAACCACCTTATATCGATAAAAGTATTAGTATCTGGTTTATTCTTTCATCTCAATTACCGTGTAGCTTTGGAGGTATATCATCGTTCCTGGTAATCTCAGCCGCCTTGGATATAAATATTTTCAGATTTTGGTGCTCTCAGTCATCATCTGGCTCAAGTATAAGATCATGTTAAACATGAGAAAGAATAAACCAGAAGACTAGAGATACAATCCAAACGATACCTAACATGATATACGTGCGCCTCAAAGTTACAATCTCTTTGTATCTCAGTCTCAACAGCCGAACAAAACAAATGCACCGAACATGGTGCGATACAGAAAGACAGTGTTAAGTGCACTTTGGCGTGCCGCCAGTATTAGTTGTCTGTTATGTACCAAACTAGCAGTGGAAAGTGTGATATATACTAGTTTAAAACGATTATATAATTTTGTCATAATCATCATAATAATTTGCCATAATGGCGAATGTTTTATTTTTTTCAACTCCATTTTAAACCCGTTTCTTTACCGTTGGTAGATCAGATATAAGAGAAGTACGAAAGCAGACAATCCTACAAGCAATTTGCCATGAATAGGTTTCGATTTATTTCGACGTCTACATATCCTGTTTCTTCCAAAGCTATTTATCAATGATGTTCGCTAAGAATACCATTTAATAAAGAGTAAGGAAAACTATAAAGAGCTACTTCTAATTTTTATACTGTTTTCAAGTTATATCAAGAGCAACCGAAAGATAAAAAAAACTCAGTTCGTTAAGTGTATCACAAGAATATCATGTGCCGAATTTGCACACGTATAATGAAGCAATGGAGACTATTTCGGCTTTTCAAGCAGAATACACGATTTTGCTGTTTTTTCAAAACTTGGATGAAATATATCACTTTGGTTCTGATATACGGTCAAGTGTTCATGGAGTGTACCAGGAGCCTCGATTTGTTTATAACTTTGTAAATATGTAGACTTTGTTTTCATCTGTTTAAAAGTTTTGAAGTCAATTCTTAAGAAGTTGATTATCACTATTTTTACATAGATTTATCGTTTGAGACCGATCGTATGCCAGGGAGCAAATTGGAAAATTATGAGGGAAGAAACTTATGATAAGAAATAGTTAAAAAAACTCTAACATGGTTAATAAGACTTGATTCAGGACCGTTACGAATATCGCAAAATGAAAAACGCTTTGAACGCAAATTTCTGATTAGTAAATAAGATGAAAAAGTTAAAGTTGCCATAAATGTCATAAATGTCATAAATGTCATAAATGAAGATAAATCTCATGGATAAAATAAGAGTCAATTAAATTTGGTCGGTAATGTTTAAATGTTCAAAATTATTTATCGATCGACTGATTTCCGACTGCGGTATTTAGACATCGTAGACTTATGTTCTAAAATACTCCACAAAATTTTAAAAAAATGCTCCTTTATTTACTTTGTCTTGCTGAGTCATGAGCTAAGAAGGGCAAGCCAAGCTGAAACTGATCTTTTAATAAAATATAATGAAATGATGTAGAATGTCCCAGGCTGTTAAGCATATCTCTATAAGCAGAGCTCATATTTAGTTGCAGTTGTTCTCAACAGCCTTTTCCAGGCGTTCATTTAGTAAAACGGAGCGACACGGTAGTAGCGGTGGAACGATGAAACGGGGGAGTTTTGGGTCGGGTCGGGTCGGGTCGGGTCGGGTCGGGTGAACGCCGTTCTTTACCCGTCTGGACCCAAGCCTCACTCTTTTTCGGTGCGCCCTGATTATCGCGCCGTTTACTGTGCACTTCGCTTTACTAGCTGAACGCCTCAAAAAGGCTGTGTTATCACTCGATGAGCTGTCAAAGAAAAAAGCGTAATGCAGAACACAAGAGACAACATCATATATTTTCTTCGAGTCAGAAGTGGAGCCACTTATTACGAATGAGGAATCGAGAGACAAAATAAATGCAATCACCTGTCGTATACATAACAACTTTAATTTTTACTACGGTAATGTTTTGCAATCAAATAATTAATAACACAAAAAATTTAATTCATCTTACTGAATTGTTCATTGAGCAAACAATTTAAAGAGACTTCTGTAGCATTAAAGTCCACACGGCAACCGGGTGGACAATCTGACATGGTTTGATGCTACTCTGGTTTACAGATTTAATGAGTGTAACCGAAGAAGTTACAATTCTTCGGTTACATTCATTAAATCTGTAAACCAGAGTAGCATCAAACCATGTCAGACCTCTGTAGCTTTATGCTTTGCGCCTATCAAATGATTGGATATTTTTATTCGGTAGCAAAACCGTATAGTAAAAAAAAAAGCTAATGCATGTATAGTTTTACAAAAAAAACTGAAACAAAACTTCGGCTAAAATAACATGGCATTGGGGCATTGGTGACCATAGATTCATACAGAGGAAGTCTTCAAACTACTTCCTGACCAAGTAACATCTACCTTGCAATCTTTTTGTTTTTCAGTTTGCCGTAAGTATGTATCATAATTCCGGCTGACAAGACCCGGTATCACAGCACTGGCATAAGCGCTTCATCATCTGTCAGTAGCTTTTGGTGAAGGTTTTTTCTTAGTCAAACTGATATTTTCATTTTTTAAATTTTTGAAAAAATTTTTTTTAAACAATGGTCACAGATCAAATAAATTTGTCCCTGTTATACGAAACCACATCCAAAATGTCGTTTACCAATTACAGGTAACTAAGACAAACAGAAATCTTCAGTGGCAAACTTCCGCCGTAAAAAACCAGTGATAATTTGCACACACATCGTCTCCAGTGGGGGGAGCATTTGAATTATTTATAATCTTTTTACCAACATTTCCACCATTTAAAAGTGTGACATTTAGATACAAAAAAATATAAATATTTTTAGAATAACTTTGCATCTCTAACCAACATAAATTTCGAAATTGGACTTTTTCTCTAAGTTTTCCTAAACTGTTAACAATTCATGTCATCCCGAGATCACGTGAATTAATAATTCACGCTATCAGCCGGGTAAGGCAACGAGTCCGATCCAAACAACACGTCGGCCTATGCGTTAATCAAGGTGTCGGCTAACGGCAATTGGTCGACTATCGACGAACTGTCGGTCGACTTTCGATATCCTATCACTGAAGGTTTATTTGAGTAAATAAATTTTTTTAAATGTTTTTTTGGGAAATTAACCTATCACAAATGCAGTTTTACCTTCCTCCTATTACTAATTCAAATTCGCGCAGAAAGACTGACGTTTTTTGCTCTTTCGTGCCACAAACCTCACAGCGTTCCGGCATTATAAATAGTCAGACGCTAGTGATAAACATTTACTCTCTGCAATTGTTATCCAAAAGTTAAGGTTTAACCGACCTTGACTTAAAGGGCGCTGTTAAGACGAAACATTCCTCGTTGTATCTAAGGTTAACCTCCAAAAGAGTGGAAACGGCAGCAAGATGATGGCGACAACAAATCTAACGGAAAGTGGAACACATACGCAAACATTTCACGAATCGCTCCGTTCCCCAATTTGGTTAGGTGATTTTAAACAACAGTCCATTTCATTCTCAGCAGTCAACATTTTCTTCTCCATCACAGCAATTCTTGGGAATTCCCTTATCCTTGTTGCCCTTCACAAAGAATCTTCCCTCCATCCGCCATCCAAACTCTTGTATCGTTGTCTGGCAACAACTGATCTGTTGGTTGGTCTTGTTAACCAGCCTCTCTACGCTGCCTTCTGGATGTCCGTGGTTTACGAACACTGGAGTTTTTGTAGATACACAAGGGATGCAACCGTCATATCAAGCTATGTATTATGCGGAGTGTCTTTGATGACGATGACGGTCATAACCGTGGACCGACTTCTCGCCATGTTGTTGGGACTGAGATATAAAGAGATTGTAACTTTGAGGCGCACCTATATCATTTTAGCTATCGTTTGGGTTGGATGTCTAGTCGCTGGTTTATTCTCTCATATCAATTACCGTATAGCTCTTTGGTACCGCATCATAACCATACCATCATGTCTGGTAATCTCAGTCGCCTCGTACACAAAGATTTTTCGCGCTCTCAGTCGTCATCAGGCTCAAATACAAGATCATGTTCAATGACAGCCGAGCCAACCAAATGCACTGAACATGGCGCGATACAGAAAGGCAGTGTACAATGCGATTTGGGTGCAGTTAGCTTTAGTTGCCTGTTATGTTCCACAGTTTATAGTGAGAATTGTGATCTTTGTTAGTGCAAAGAGATTTTCAAATTTATTCTTAATTTACGGAATGGGAGTTTCCATACTTTTCTTTAACTCAACTTTAAACCCGTTCCTTTACTGCTGGAAGATAAGTGAAGTGAGACGAGCAGTGAAGCAGACAATCAGACAAGCAATCTGCTTTGCAGAGGGGTAGACCTATTTTAACGTTGGCATGTACTGCTTCTTCTATAACTTATATATAGATTCTGCTTAGAGTTTAACCCGATTATCGGATTTCATCGTAATCAAGGGTATGGCAGATGTTTTAGTAGTTTTCTTTAACTCGACTTTAAACCCGTTTCTTTGCTGTTAATTTAAAAGCATTGTTATTACCAATTTCGAATATTCAAGGGAAATACGTGACTCTATCACAGGCCGTGTACACAAAGCTGGTCTTATGAGAAAACATTCTATCATTTCATGACAATCGAGTACGAAGCGCGCTCTTGAGTACCTATCACTACTCCTAATTAAAAGGGTTTGTATGACAGCTCACCACTTCAGGTATTATTTCCGCGCTTAAATTTCATCTGATGGTCAAAAAAATTCATTAAAATTCTGAAAAATGAGAATAAGTATAATGAAAGGATTAACACTTTGGTTTAAGAACTACTATGCTCTAACCCCTTTTATGTGGTTTTCCTTGACATCTCTCTTTCATTCTCGGAACTGTTACGAATATCACGGAATGAATTTAAGGTTGTATGAATTTTTGATGAGTAAATAATGTGAAAAAGCTGACGTTGCCATAAATGTCACAAATGAAGGTATATTTCATAGATGAAACGAGAATCATAAAAATTTGGTCAGTCATGTTTAAAAGTTCAAAATTATTTACCAGGATCGACTGATTTCCAACCGCGATTTCTAGATATCGTAGAATCTTGTTCTAAAATACTCCAGAAAATTTGGAAATACTCCTTTATTTACTTTGTCTTGCTGAGTTATGAGCTAAGCCAGGCAAGCTAAGCTGAAACTCATCTTTAAACAGAATATGATGAAATGATGTAGAATGTCACATACTGTTAAGCATATCTTTATAAGCAGAGCTCAGGGTTAGCTGCCATTGTTGTAACTAGCCTTTTAAATGCTTTAATTTTGTAAAACGGAGCGAAATGGTGCATGGCACGATAGTAGCGGTGGAGAGAAAAAAAGAGAGAGGCTTGGGTCGTGTCCGATCGGGTCGGGTCGGGTCGGGTGAACGTTGTTCTTTACCCGACTGGACCCTAGCCTCACTTTTTTTCACACCGCCGTGACTATCGCGCCGTTTATTGGGCACTTCGTTTTGCCAGCTTCGAACAGGCTATGTTGTCACTCGATAAGCTATCAAAAAATGCTTTGATGCAGAATACAACTGACTTCTACAGATATTTTCTTCGAGTCAGTAATGGAAACTCTTATTAGAAAAGAGCAATCGAGACAAAATCAATGCAATCACCTGTTGTATACATGACAACTTTAAACATTATTATGGTAGTTTTTCAAAAAACTCATACAAAACCCGGGCTAAATAACATGGTCTTGGTGGCAATAGACTCATTCAAAGGAAGTCTTCAAACTGCTTCCCGACCGAGTAGAATCTGCACTGCAACCTTTTTGTTTTTCAATTTGCCGTACGTATGTAATCATAATTCTGACAAGTCCTGATATAACAGCAGTGCCTAAGCACTTCTTCATCTGTCAATAGCTATCAATAAAGGTTTTTCTTGGTCAAACACGGATTTTTTTCACTATTTCTATTGAAACAATGGTCACAGAGAGTATAACTTTGTCCCTGTTATACGATGCCATATCCAAAATATCGCTTATCAATTCGATTAACAGGTAACAAGACAAACAGCATTGTTCAAAATCAAACTTCCGCCTTAGAACCAGAGATAATTGGCACACCAAATGTCTCCGGTGATAAGAGTGTTTGAATTCCTTGTTTGTACAGGTGTGCATTGTTAGTGGTGTTTAAAAAAAATGTTCACCGCTGCATATATTTTCAAACATTTTAGGACAAAAAGGCAGAGTTCAAGGCAGTTTGATCGTGAGAGAGGTTTTCATGATCTCAAAGTTCCAGTCAGGTGCGACACGTATAGAACAAAGAACAAAAATACAAATATTTTTAGGAGTAACTATGCATCTGTAATAATACATTAATTTTGAATAGTTTTATGCAGTCTATATTTCTATTTTTGCCATACCAATTATCCTTTTAAAAAATTGGCATTATAGATGTAGAAAATAGAATAATTGAGATAGTAAATTTTGGGCACGTTACTGAACTAGGGAAAAAATGTTTTTTAATTTTGTCACGTGCGTAGGACAAAGGAGAAACCTTGAATTTCCCAACCGGAAAGTATTAGGAAAACTTATTACCATAACAATCACGATTGGACGCAAAAGCGGGTCAATAAAACCAACGAAGCTTCGATTTTGTTGTGTTGAAAACTTATTGGGGACAAGCAATTACAAGTAAAAACTTATGGAAAAGGTTCAAACTGTTTCGTATACTTAACTCAACACTTTAAATAAATTAAATTGATCATGCATTTTTCTTGGCAAATGAATTGTTTGCCCATGGATATTTGAATCCCGGAGACAAAAATGAAATTCAACATAGGAATGCTCGATTTACTTCATGTTACTAGAAGAAAAGGAGACAAAATTATGGAAATGTTTTCTAAATAGTATATCACCTGTGGATCTGATGTGATGATATGAAGGTTCCTGGTTTCAATAGCACGGCCATCAGTGTTTGTCTCTTGAAAATCGTTTTCCCCTCTTACCTTGATATGAAATTTGCGTAATTTAAATAAAAATATACATTACCGTGACAACTTGAAACACATCTTTACAAACTTAAAATATTCGATATGCCATGACCACTATCCATTATGAACCAGCACGTTACAAGTTTTTATCAGAATTTTACGCGATCAGAGTCAGAATATTCTAAATTATCCGTCAGGAACGAATTCAGACTAGGGTCATTGTGTTTAACACAGTCTTTAAGTTAATTTGATATGAATTATGATAGCTGAAGGTGAATATTCTCGAATTATCTGATGAGTAGGAAAAATATTAGCCCCGATCACTTGTCATGTGATTTAGAAAACAGTTCCTCGTCAAGCAACAAAAAATTTAGGGTAATTTGATATTATAAACTGAGTTGATAACGTATATTAGCCACCGTAAAGAGTTTAGCAACTGACGTTTCGATCGTTAGCCCTTCGCCAGAGCGATTGGAGGAACTGTGGGTTGTGTGTGGGTTTATATACAAAAAAAAGAGCTACGCTATCGGTGGGAATATGGTGACGCGAAATCAATAGTAAATTAGTTAAGTGAAAAGCGCTCGTTGATACCGTGGGATCAAGAGTGCGGATTTAAGAGGTAGATTTTTGTTCTACAGTTTTGCTTCTTCCCGAACTGCTTATGTGCGGAGGCGAGAAAGAAAATCTCCTTTAAAATCAGGCACGTTTAATCGTTAAAAGACGGTAAAACGAAAATGGCTTAAAATACAAACCCAATAACAAAAAACCTCCAGAATGCGACTAAAAACTGAAAAACACACACACGAGAAATCGTACGCGTAACTTGCTTACCAACTGATCAAATTTAAATGTCTCAGCGCGCGCGCGCGCTAATCACACGACACGCCAGTTCGGTACTTTCTTCTTAACAGCCTAGGTGTAGGGAAAGGTCGCAAACTGCCATATACTGCTCGTCATTTCTTTCTACGACGCAAAGGTGTTCTCGGAATCGGTCCACTTAGTCGTCTCCCTTCCAAGAAACAAGACGCTTATCCCGCTATTAATAAGATATTTGAAAAATGGTACCTCAACATTCTTGACCTTTAATTTTCTCGTGACCATAAAAAATAATCCGGCTAAATTTGCGGCCATAAAAGAAGTGGGCAAATAATGAATGAGACGGTTAAGATAGAGATAGGCTAACGACATAATATCTTACACCTGTCGCTGTTTCGTTTCTAAGTCCACACTATCGCGACACGAAGAGAACAAATATTTACATATTAAGAACAACTTTGGAATTTTTCTCTCAATTTCTCTAAGCTGATACAATTCATGGCGTCTCAAGATCACGGGAATTAATGATTTACGCCATTATCCGGATTAAGCAATGAGTCCGATCCAAACAACATGTCGACAGACGTGTCGGTCAAAGCATAGGCAGACAATCGGTTGATTGTCGACCAACTGTCGTTCGACTTTCGATAATCTATCACTGAAGGTTTATTTGAGCAAAGTTTTTTTTCCTTTTGTTGGGAAATTAACTTATCACAAATGTAGTTTTACTTTGCCCTTATTACAAATTCAAATTTTTTCTCTTTCGTGTGACACACCTCACTGCTTTCGGGTATTTTACATTATCAGACGCTAGTGATGAATTTTTACATCCGTAATTGCAATCCAAAACCTAATATTTAACCGATGTTGACTTAGAGGTATTCCTCGTTGTAACTAAGAATAACCTGCAAAAGGGTGGAAACGACAGCAGGATGATGGCAACAACAAATATAACGGGAAATGGAACAAACACAAAAACATTTGAAGGATTGGTTTCGGTAGATAAGTTTAAAGAACAGTTCATTTCATTCTCAGCAGTCAACATTCTCCTCTCCATCACAGCAACTCTTGGGAATTCTCTTATCCTTGTTGCCCTTCACAAGGAATCTCGCCTCCATCCGCCATCCAAACTCTTGTATCGTTGTTTGGCAACAACTGATCTTTTGGTTGGTCTTGTCGGCCAGCCTCTTTATGCTACTTATTGGATGTCCGTGGTTCACGAACACTGGAGTCTTTTTCGGTACGTAAGGGAAGCAGTTTTCACAATAAGCTATGCGTTATGTGGAGTGTCTTTGTCGACGTTGACAGCAATAAGCGTGGACCGACTTCTCGCCCTATTATTGGGATTGTGCTACAAAGAGATTGTAACTTTAAGGCGTGCGTATATCATTTTGGCTATCGTTTGGGTTGTATCTCTAGTCGCTGGTATATGCTTTCATCTCAACAACCGTATAGCCATTCGGTGCAGCCTTATGGGTATATCTTCTTGCATAGTTATATCAGTCGCCTCGTACACAAAGATTTTTCGCGCTGTCGGTCATCATCAAGCTCAAATGCAGAATCACGCTCAACAACAGCCGAACCAACCGAATGTACTGAACATGGCGCGATACAGAAAGGCACTACACAGTGCAGTGTGGGTGCAGTTAGCTTTAATTGTTTGTTATGTACCATGTTTTACATTGATCATTCTTTGTGAAGTGCGATGTCCGTATGACATCAGAATTGAGGGAATGGCAGTTGTCTTTGTGTTCTTTAATTCTACTTTAAACCCGTTCCTTTACTGCTGGAAGATAATTGAAGTGAGACAAGCAGTAAAGCAGACAATCAGACAAGCAATCTCTTGCGCATAGGTAGATTTTAACGCTGGCATATACTGCTTCTTTTAGAACTTATTTGAAAATTATATTTGTTAGAAGAGAGGAGAAGATTTGCCATTCTATGATAAAAAAGGGTGAGGGAAAATATGAAGAGCTTTTTATAAATAGTATATTGTACTCAAATTATCTAACGAACAACTAAGAGGCGAAAAATTGTGGTTTAGTAGCCATAACAAAACAAAAACATGTCGCTAATTTGCGCATTTTGGAATCAAAATGCGCTCAGAATTTTTCTTTGCGATCAAATCTTGATGCGATATATCACCTTAGATCAAAAATATGGTTTAGTGATAACGCGCTGTTAACGGAGCCAGCCGCTCGATTTTGTCACGATTGGGAATGAGCCGTGGTGTTTACAACGAAACTTTGCAAATAAAAGATGAGGACTTTGTTAACATCTGTTAAAATATACAGAAGGAACGGCTTAGAAGAGAAGTTGATCATCTCTGTTTCACATAGAGTTATCGTTTGAGACCAGTCGTTTGCCTAGGATTAAGCTCGCAAATAGTAACAGAAGAAAATTATAATAGGGAATGATTTTAAAAAACTTTAACATGGTTGATAAGACCAGCTATTTTTCAGTATGTTACCAACATCAATCAATTTTCAGGGCATAAAGGCAGAGATCAATGCAATTTGATCGGTGGAGACGTTGTCATTATGTCAAAGATCCAGTCACGTTTGACACGTAGAGAACAAAGAACAAAAATTTTATTTTTTTTAGTGGTAACTATGCATCTGTAACCATATATGAATTCTTAGTAATTTTAAATAATCTAGTTTTCTATTTTCACCAATACCGATTAATGTTTTTAAAAGAGGATTTTTACCTTTACTAAGATAATTCATGCGTTCTAAGTTAATGTAAATTATAAATTAAAAGTCGACAAACCACCTTATCGATAAAAGTTTACTTGAATAAACATAATTTTTTTTGTTGTCAAATTGTGAGTAATTCTATCACAAATGCAAATTTCCGTGCCGCTTATTGCTGATTCAAATTCGATGAGAAACCCGGCCTCATTTTTGCTTTTTCGTATGACACATCAGACAGATCGTTTGGGCATTTTGCGTAGTCAAACGCTGCTGACGAAATTTTAATGTAATTGTTATTCAAAATGTGAGGTTTAACTGATCTTGACTTAGAAATTGCTGTTAAGACCTAATATTCCTCGTTACTATCGATGATCTGCAAAAGAGTGGAAACAACTAAAGGATGTCTCTCTATGCTACCTATTTGATGTCCGTAATTCACTGGAGTCTTTTCCGAGACTCGTTTTACGCAACCGGCGTAACAGGCTGTGTGATATGTTAAGTGTCTCTCAACGATGACCGCCGTCAGCGTGGGCCAACTTCTCGCCATGCTGTTGGGACTGAGATACAAAGAGATTGTAACTTTGAGACGCACGTACATCATATCTATCCTCGTATATAAATATTTTCGGTGCTCTCAGTCTTCATCTGGCTGAAGTATAAGATCATGTTAAACATGATAAAGAATACACGAGAAGGCTAGAGATACAATCTAAACGATACCTAACATGATATACGTGCGCCTCAAAGTTACAACCTCTTTGTTTCTCAGTCCCAACAGCCGAACAAAACAAACGCACCGAACATGGCGCGATACAGAAAGGCATTGTTCAGTGCACTGTGGGTGCCGTCAGCATTAGTTTTCTGCTATGTACAAAACTTAACAGTGGAAATTGTGATATGTACGAGTATAAACCGATTAGATAATTTCATCATAATCATCATTATCATTTGCTATGAAGGCGAATGTTTTATTTTTTTCAACTCCATTTTAAACCCATTTCTTTACCGTTGATAGATCAGATATAAGAGAAGTACGAAAGCAGACAGTCCTACAAGCAATTTGCCATGCATAGGTTTCGATTTATTTCGACGTTTGCATATTCTGTTTCTTCCAAAGCTATTTATCAATGATGTTTGCCAGGAATACCACTTAATAAAGAGTAAGGAAAACTATAAAGAGCTACTTCTAATTTTTATACTGTATTCAAGTTATATCAAGAGCAACCGAAAGGTAAAAAATCTAATTTCGCTAACTATATCACAAGAATATCACGTGCCGAATTTGCACGAGTATAATGAAGCAGTGGAGACTATTCTTTTCAAGCAGAATATATGATTTTGCTTTTTTTTCAAAACTTGGATGAAACATATCACTTTGGCTCTGATATACGGTCAAGTATATATAGAGTGTACCAGGAGCCTCGATTTGTTTATAAATTTATAAATATGTAGACTTTGTTTTCATCTGTTTAAATATTTTAAAGTCAATTCTTAAGTTGATTATCACTATTTTACGTAGATTTGCCGTTTGAGGCAATCGTTTGCCAGAGAGCAAGTTCGCAAATTATGACAGAAGAAACTTACGATAAGAAATAGTTCAAAAACTCTAACATGGTTAATAAGACTTAATTCGGGACTGTTAAGAATATCACAAAATGAAATACGGGTCGTATGCAAATTTTTGAGTAGTATATAATATGAAACAGTTAAAATTGCCATAAATGTCATAATGAAGGTAAATCTCATAGATAAAATGAGAATCAAATAAATTTGGTCGATGATGTTCGAAAGTTCAAAATTATTTATCGATCGACTGATTTCCGACTGCGATATTTAGATATCGTAGACTTATGTTCTAAAATACTCCGTAAAATTTCAAAAATACTCATTTATTTACTTTGTCTCGCTGAGTCATGAGTTAAGCCAGGCAAGCCAAGCTGAAACTGATCTTTCAATAGAATATGATGAAATGATGTAAAATGTCCAAGGTCGTTAAGGATATCTCTATTAGCAGAGCTCATATTTAGTTGCTGTTGTTCTCACCAGCCTTTTCCAGCGTATATTTAGTAAAACGGAGCGAAATGGTGTACAGCACGATAGCAGCGGTAGAGTGATGAGACGGGGGAGTGTTGGGTCGGATCGGGTCGGTTGAACGCCGTTCTTTACCCGACTCGACCCAAGCCCCTTTCTTTTTTCGGTCCGCCCTGAGTTTCGCGCCGTTTACTGTGCACTTCGTTTTGCTAACCGAACGCCTCAGACAGGCTGTTTTATCTGTCAATAAGCTATCAAAAAAGCTGTGATGCAGAATACAAAAGACTACAACATATATTTCCTTCGAGTTAGTTGTGGAGCCACTTATTACGAAAGAGGAATCGAGAGACAAAATGAATGCAATCACCTGTCGTATACATAACGACTTTAATTAATACTACGGTAATGTTTTCCAATCAAATAATGACTCTACACAAAAAATATAACTGGTTTATTGAGCAAACAATGTAAAAAGGTTTATGTAGCTTTATACTTTGCGCCCAGAAAATGATTGAATATTTCTATTAAGTAGCAAAACCGTATTGTAGAATGAAAAGCTATAACATGTATAGTTAAAAAAACAAAAAACCAAACCAAAACAAAACCTCGGCTCAAATAACATGGTCTTAGTGACCATAGATTCATCCAAAGGAAGTCTTCCAACTGCTTCCTGACCAAGTAATATCAACGTTGCAATCTTTTTGTTTTTCAGTTTACCGTACGTATGTGATTATGATTTTGACAAGTCCCGATATCACAGCATTGGCATAAGCACTTCATCATCTGTCAATAGCTTTCAGTGAAGGTTTTCCTTAGTCAAACTCTAATGTTTTCACTTTTTTTTTCTTTTGAAACAATAGTCACAGAGAGTATGAATGTGTCCTTGTTATACGATACCATATCCAAAATGTCGTTTACCAATTTGATAAACAGCTAACTAAAACAAACATTACTTTTCGGTACCAAACTTCCGCCTTGAAACCAGATATCATTTGCATACAAAATTTTTCCCGTGGGAGGAATATTTGAATTGTTTATGATCTTTTGAGTAACATTTCTACCCTTTTATCTATCATGAGACCTTTCAGGGTAAAAAGGCAGGATGAATTGTCGTCGGTAGAATTTCTTGTCGCTGGACAATTGATTCCCTTTTAGGATGGTTATTTAATGCAAGCTACACATGCCAACCTCTGGAGGAAATGTTGATATGTTTTCAAGCACGAGAGACACTTGAGATCGTTCGCGCTTTCCAAATAAGGTAAATATACCGTTAAAACGCTTGATTATCTATGTATTACTAAAACTTGAAAAATCCCTCAAGGTTTGATGATGATGACGAAATTCACGTATTTTTGAATATAACATCAATTTTGACATTTTCCTCTGGTCCGGCGATTGAATCTTCAACAAGTAACTGTAAAGTGCAGGATCCGGCCAGCCTAGAGAAAATGAATACAGAAAGCGGTCACGATCACAATTAAACAAACTGGTTCTCGATCGACAAGAACTTTGGAAAAAGATAGTTGCAGAAGGAACGAGTTAAGAATTTCAAACTCGAAGGACTGGCAAGCGACACAGAACTTTCATTCTGGCCACGAAGCTCTCCCACAAGCGGACGAGGTCATAAAATTTTTCTAAGAAGCTTATCTCAAAGTTTGGCCACATTAAACAGCCTGTTTAAAGGCACCGAGTCAAGCTTTTTATTTAGTTTTCGAGTGGGTTGCACAGTCCCACTTGATCACAGAAACACCTGTCTGTTTGTTTGTTTTTTTTTCTTTCTTTTTCGGCTGTTGTCGTTGAAAACTCAAAATCCCCCAGTGGCTTTCATTCGTTGTTTTTCTGATCCGGAAGCCACACAGAACTCGTAAGTACTTACATAAACTCTGAACTTGAAAATATTGCGTAGATCTGGCAGCCTACACTTGAAATACTCTGAGAGCCTAAAAAAGGTTTGCAATAAACGTATTTGAACTGATTCGTGGGATTGTCTGCACAGTTCCCACATGACTGAGTTCGCCATCTCTCGCCGATCTGGAATGAAAGCGAACTTCGCAATGATGAACACTACATGAGCAGTAGTGAAAATAAGACCTGAAAAAAAAAAAGAATTCAGGCCTTAACGGGATTTGAACCCATGACCTCTGCGATACCTGCGCAGTGCTCCGCCAACCGTGCTGACATGTCAATTAGAGCTGGTCACTATTTTGGTTCCAAAAAACGCTTGAATTGGTGAAAAAATGACTGTGAATATACGAAAACAAAATATGTGAATTGCGAATGAAGTCGGGAATGAAAGCGATCTTCGCAATGATGCACCGCCGATCACAAATCTGTAGAAAACAATTTGCCCAATTAATATGCTCAGCACATCAAAAGGGGAAACGAGAAACATTAGTAAAAAGATCTGAGCCTCACAAGACGGAAATATTAAAAAGGCCCTAAAAAACCAAAAAGAAAAACGATCGGTGAAAAGCAAATAAAAATCCATTATAAAAAAAAACCCTTAGAAGTGAAGAGAAGAAACGAAAACAACAGGGAAAAAATCACGGGGAAAAATGAAATAAGAAGCACCAAATATGATCTAAGCACCCAATGTCAGGATTTGCGTGATGTGTATGGGCCGCAATATATTTTTTCCTGTCTGTTTTGATTTCCATGCTTGAAGAAAACAAAATACTTCAGAATCCATATTGTTCATTCTAATCTTTAGCCTATTCAGGACGGCTACGCAGACCATTGAAGCGAACTTTTCACAATTGACCAGTACCTCCCATCGTAACGAAATGGAAATGAAATTTCGGAGTTCGAGGCGCAATTCTTCTCCAATATGTCTATGAACTTGACAAAAAGAAACGTTTCAAAAACAGTGCTCCTCATGAATCTCCATGATGACGAATATCGTTGTAGACAAGAATACATTGCACGCTTAACCACTGTCGATTTGATGATTATTTAGTCTTGATTATATTATGGTGGAGATCTCAAATGTTTGGTTTTCTAAGGGTTATTCCAAATTAGATGAAACTATGGCAGTAAGAATAAAAATTATTATTTGTTAATTTGTTTCGACCATTTCTTTATTGACAGCCTTGATCCCCGTTACCACAGTGAATCTGAATTTTCATCACAAGGAATTAAAATTTTACTGATATCCCTCCGCTCGAGAAAACTACGTAAGTAATGTTATCTTAACGTCTAACTATGGATAATCTTCCAGGAAAATAGGCAATTGGAGTTCTCAAGAGAAAATCGAATTTTAACAAATTATTTCTCAACTAAATTTGAATTTCGGCATTATAATCCTCAATTGTAGCTGCAGACTGTCTTTCTGATGTCACCGGCCAAATTATGAATTTGACGCTTGTGTAGTTAATTGCTAATTTAAAAGGAATTTAATGGGTGTGCAATGCTTTTGTTTAAATAACCAGCTGCCAATAGAGTTTTTCACTATTCAACAGAAATTCCTGTCACGTCCAAAAATTTTCTCTGAATCTGAGTGATTCCACTTTACAACGAAGAAGTTCAAAAGAGAAAAAAAGGACTGAGAAAATTTCACGCTGGATGATGCTTAGCAAACAGATCCAAGCCTTTTTCTTTTAAATTCATCGATTCAGGAATAGATGGAGAGATTATAGTAACATCAAATTTCGGTAAGAAAAAAGGAAGCGGCTTCCTATTCAAAGGCTACCGCGAGACTGATATTCGTATTGTGCTTCACAGTAATTCTCTGTTCAGTTTCGGACTGTTCACCACCTAAACTTGAATGCAACAAAAGTATTAATAATTTAAAAGAAAGCTCTAAATTGTGCGCAATTTCGGCAAATTATTGGTAAGGAAAATGGTTTTAACCGACGCACTTTTGTTCTGACGAATCATATGCCATGACCAATCACGGGACGCACAGCGTTTAGTCCGTTTTGTGATGAACATGGGTTTCTTTTGTGGATTATAAACTTCCTTCTAAACAAAGCACAAAAGATAACCTTTGTAACTGAAGAGGTAACAGCAGTTATTTCTCATAGCAGGCCTTCCATTTTCTACGCGATAGATTATTTTCACGGAAATCAGTCCACAAGCCTGAACATAAAACACACGGTGATAAAACTGAGTTTAACAAAATGAATGTAAGTAACTTTGAGGATGCATTTAACAATTCCTCCAAATCAGGGTTTTTTGGTCCAAGCATGACGAAATTCCAATGGGACTCAAAGCAAACACTTTCGCTTCAGCTCACCATTGGCGCAACAGCCGTTGCTTGTCCATGGATCATATTTCTAAACATGTTAGTGATCTTAGCAATCAAGAAAGTAAGAGAGCTACAGAAAAACTCAAATATTCTGATTGCTAATTTGGCCGTGACTGATCTTTTAGTTGGCACAGTTTCTATGCCACTTTCAATCGCTATGGATGCACTGATTCTTCGGGGAACTGTACCACGCAGCACAATCTATCTGATGGGTGAAATCGGTCTCTCTGTAATGATCACCTTATATATTACCTCCTATCACCATTTATTACTGATAGCTTGGGAGAGGTATGTGGCGATAGTTAAATGGACAGAGTACAAAGTGTTAGTCACAGAAGGACGCATAAAGAAGTACACTTTAATCGCTTGGATGGACAGCGTCACAAAAGTGGCTCTATATCGAGCATTAGTTTTCGCTAAAGTTCCCCAAGAGGTTCTACTTGTGATGAATCTTGCGATCAACTTCAGCTGGCTCACTGAAACGTTAACGGTGGTATATTTTTATCGCATGATTTATATCGAGGTACGGAGGCAAAACAGATGTCAAATCAGCACATTGAGTGCTCTAATTAAAGCAAAAATGGAAAGGAAACTTGCCTACACTGCGTTTCTGCTGTTAATAGCCGCTTTAATCTGTTGTTTTCCGATACTAGTAGTCATGACCTCCGTATCATACTCACCAGTTTTTCGCACGTATTTAGCTTTGCGATGGGCATATATCGGGATTCAATTAAACTCTCTAGCGAATCCCGTCCTATATTTCTATAGAAACAAACGTTACAGAAAAGCTCTGCTACAAATGATAGGATTGGAGAAGACACAGGAAATCGAGCGAGTAGATCCCAAAGGGCGTTGTGCAAGACAGAACCGTTGCACCGTGGAGCTTGTGGACCCCGAAGGAGCTCTAAGCCTCAAACGATCATACTCATTTCCGAAGCAGACTCTTGGACCGAGGAGCACGAGAGTGTCAAAAACCACAACGACGGAAAGAAAAATATCTGCTCCATGTTTGACGATAATAGAAAGCTTGCAAAGCGGGACATGGTATGGAGATGGAGATGGTATGACGCAGATAGAAAATATTCCATTTAAGACAACATCAGAATTTGTCCATCCTGATAACCAAACTATGGGCTCACATCACCACGAAACGATGAGGTCAAAGTTTTTAGATGGCGCGAACGAGTGAGACATCGAGTTGAACACGAGAAGAGAAATTTCATACCCACAAGCAACCATGTATTATTTTGTTCATCATATAAACACAATAGCCCTTTATTGACAACAAAAGTCGACTCTAATAATGAATGAGAATTAAAGGATTGACAAACCCCGAGAGTGTTCGTTGGTGCACTCAAGATGAAAACATTCGTTGAATCACTACAAAAACAAACAATGGGCCTAATTTTCAATATAAAAAATTATCAGTTTTTGAATTGGTCCTTACCGACTGAAGAAATCTTTCAGACACACGGTAAAAATCGGCCTGTAGCAAATCTTCCAGTGGCCGATTTTTTTATCTCAGCCATTAGAAATGCTATTACCAAAGCCACTGAATACGTAACTTTCGGTTTTTATTTTCGTATTTTGGTTTTCTTCCCTTTCTAGGAAAGTTTGAACGTCACTGTCTATAAGCGATACGGATTTTTCAATGTTTTAGCAGCCATGATCCAAAAAACTTTCCGACGAACGATCTTGGATGGAGGATGGTGAAGGCTTTGCCCTTCATTCATCAACCTAACCAAGTGGCGCAAAAAGCGAGTGACGTGTCAGTAGGTTATGGACAATATCAAACACGCGTGAAAAAATAACATATTTTTTCACGTGTGTTGTTACGGCTTTCCTCAGGGCTGGAACTCCTCGTAGAACACGGGAGTTTATATGGTAATCGTTTATTGTCATGGACCTCTATTTGTTGACCTAAGATTTTATTCAAGTTGCAACCAAAATCACCTGATCCATAAGTAACGCAATACTCATTTAAATTGTACGCGTTCATAAACTTCTGCTCAGGAAACTGAACTAAAAATGAGGCGATTTGATACAGAAATCTCCAACACAACCTTGAGAAAGCCTTGAAAGAAAGGGTGTTCAATTCGTATTGCAAAATCGGGAAACAAGGCAATATGTCATTCATGACTAGCTGGAAAAATTTTTATTTAGTTTAAAAAAATCGATACCCGATTATTAACAGCAAATTTAAACTAGCACCCAATAGAAATATATATTTTTTTTTTCACACAGACCGACAAGCACAAGGCAAATAATTTCGTAGCCAGTAGTCTCCTCTTTGAGACAGCCGAGGAAATGAAAAATGGGTAATCCACTTTATCAAAGTCTTAAAAATGGGAAGATAAAAGTTGACTTGCATCCACTTAATTACCCCATGTTCTCCCCCTTAGTTGCCCTGTATTTGTTGTTTCCTTTTCGTCTTTTTTTTTTTTATTAAAAAAAATATTTTCTTTTAAGTCTTGCGAGGTTGATTCTGTAGATGTGCTGTGTTCGTTGTTTAGCCCGCCTTGAATGACTCCGCTGACCTCGTACTACCCAGGACTCGGTATCTCAATAAGAATTTAAAGAATTAACATAAAGTCTATTATTTTCGACTGTGATTAACAGACGACTTTATTACATTTACTTTTCGAATTTGATTTTCATTACCAAAGGTAAATCGTTAATCGCACAGAAAAACAGCAGCAAAATGAATCCAATCACTTGCCCTGTGCATGGCAGCATGTTGGAAACATAAACAAGTAACAAGAAATTTTGGGTTATTCGGTATTTTCAACTGAGTTCATAACGTAAATTGGTCACTGTAAAGAGTTTAAAAGCTGACGTTTCGAGTGTTAACCCTTTCCCAGAGCAATTGGAGGAATTGTGGGTTGTGTGTAGGCTTTCTTACAGAAAGTGGAGCTACGCTATTGGTGAAAATATGGTGACGAGAAAACAAAAGTAAATTAGTTAAATGAAAGGCGATCGTTAATACCGTAGGGATTAAGAATGCCGATTTCAAAGGCAAATTTATGTTCTACAGTTTTGCTGCTTTCCGAACTGCCTAGGTGTGGGGAAGGGCCGCAAACTACCATATGCTGCTCAGAATAATCAGAGAGATTGATGTGTCTAGCGACTGGTTTGAATGCGTCCTTTGTCCATGCTCTCAGAATCGGTCACATGGTCGTTTCCCTTCCAAGAAACAAGAAGCTTACCTTGCTATTAATTAAATATTTGAAAAAAATGGAGCCTCAAGCTTCTTGAACTTTAATTTTCTCGCGACCATAATAAATAATTTGGCTGAATTTGCGGCCATAACAGAGGTGGGTAAATAGTGGATGATAAACCTAAGAGAGAGACAGGCTAAAGATGTAACATATTACGCTTGTCGCTGTTTCGTTCCTAAGTCAACACAGGTGCGACACGTAGAGAGCAAAAATTCAAATATTTTTAGAATAGCCTTGCATCTGGAACCAGCATTAATTTTGAAATTGGAGTTTTACTCTCAGTTTGCCTAAGCTGATAACAATTCATGGCATCCCAAGATCACGTGAATGAATAATTCACGCTATTTCCGGGTAAGAAAACGAATCTGATCCAAACAACAATTCGGCCGATGCGTTGGTCAACGGTCTACTGTCGATATCCGATCACAGAAGGTTTACTTAGGTGAAGAGGCTTTTGTTCTGTTGTATTGTGAAATTAACCTATCACAAATACAGCTTTACTTTCCTCTTATTACTAATTCAAATTCGCGCAGAAAAAGTTGGACTTTTTTTCTCTTTCGCGTGACAAACCTCTCACCCCACGGGCATTTTATGTAGTCAGATGTTACTGATGAATTTTTGTTCTTTGCAGTTGGTATTCAGAAACTAAGGTTTAACTGATCTTGACTTGGAGGGTGCCGTTAAGACGAAATATTCCTCGTTATAACTAAGGATAACCTGCAAAAGAGTGGAAACGACAGCAGGATGATGGCGACAACAAATATAACGGGACCACAGACAAAAACATTTGAAAGATTGATATGCTCTCCGGTTTGGGAAGTTGATTTGAAACAACATTCCATTTCATTCTCAGCAGTCAACATTCTCCTCTCCATCACAGCTACTCTTGCGAACTCTCTTATCCTTGTTGCCCTTCACAAGGAATCTTCCCTCCATCTGCCATCCAAACTCTTGTATCGTTGTCTGGCAACATCTGATCTGTTGGTTGGTGTTGTTAACCATCCTCTCTATGCTGCCTATTGGATGTCCTTGGCTCACGAACACTGGAGTCTTTGTCGATACGCGAGGAACGCAGGCTACATATCAAGCTTTACATTGTGTGGAGTTTCTCTGTTTACAACGGCGGCCATAAGCGTGGACCGACTTCTCGCCATGTTGTTGGGACTGAGATACAAAGAGATTGTAACTTTGAGGCGCACGTATATCATTTTAGCTATCGTTTGGATTGGATGTTTAATCGCTGGTTCATTCTCTCATCTAAATTATCGTACAATCTTTTGGTACACCTTTACAAGTATATTATCTTGCCTGGTAATCTCAATCGCCTCGTACACAAAGATTTTCCGCGCCCTCAGTCATCATCAGGCTCAGATACAAGATCACGCTCGACAACAGCCGATGCAACCCAAAGCACTGAACATGGCGCGATACAGAAAGGCAGTGTACAGTGCACTGTGGGTGCAGTTAGCATTAGTTGTCTGTTATGTACCAAAATTCACAGTAGAAATTGTGATCTTTCTTAGTGCAACGAGATTTTCGAATTTTTTCTTAATCTACGGAATGGCAAATGTATTAGTGTTCTTTAACTCTACTTTAAACCCGTTCCTTTACTGCTGGAAGATAAGTGAAGTGAGACGAGCCGTAAAACAGACAATCAGACAAGCAATCTGCTATGCAAAGGTGAAGACCTATTTTAGCGTTGGCATGTACTGTTTATTCGATAGCTTACTTGAAAAATGACAGTTGTTTGGAGAAAGGGGAAGATACGTCATTTCGTGATAAAAAGGGTAGGGGAAATATGAAGAGCTACTTCTAAGTAATATATTATATTCGAATTATCTAACGAACAACTAGGTGAAAAGAGTATAGTTTAACAAAACAGTAACGTACCTCCAATTTGCGAATTTGCAGTGAAGTAATGAAGGCTATCGGTTATTTTGGAGTCATAATGTACTCAGTATTTTGATGAGGTATGTCACCTTAGCTCAGAAATATGGTTTAGTGATAACGAGCTGTTAAAGGAGCCAGCCGCTTGATTCTGTCATGATTGGCAATAAGCCGTAGTGTTTACAACGAAACTTTGCAGGTTAAAGATGCAGACTTTGTTAACATCTGTTCAAATACACGGAAGGAAATATTTAGAAAAGAAGTTGATCATCTCCATTTCATATAGAGATACCGTTTGAGACCAATCGTTAAACTCGAAAATTTTAACAGAAAAAAATTATCATACGAAATGATTGAAAAAAACTCTAACAGAGTTAATAAGACTAGCTATTTTTCAGTATGTTACCATCATCAATTAAGACTGTTTATCGAGTTGCCTCGTGACTCCGCATTATTTTGACCGCTGTGATGACGAATATCGTTGTCAATAAGAGCACAGAGCACAATAAACCATGGCCATGTTCGATTTGTTAAATGGAGAGTTCTCGCTAACAGCACTGCTTATTACTAGCGCCTAACCTTATATTGTAAGTATAAGATGATTTGCAGAGAAAAAAAATTGGCTGAGGCGAAGGAGAATTTGTAATGTTTAAGGTGTTTGTCGCAAACTTTTCACCACTAGATCTATTTTCAGACTTTTTAGGGCATAAAGGCAGAGTTAAATACAGCTTGATTGATAGAGATTCTGTCATAATCTCAAAGTGCCAGTCAGGTTCAAGACGTAGAGAAAAAAGAACAAAAACTCCAATTTATTAAGGGGTAACTACGCATTTGTAACCATACATTAATTTGAATAGTTTTATGTAATCTAGTTTTTTATTCTTCCCAATACCGATTAACGTTTTCAAAAAAGGCTTTTTTTCTTTGGATGAAGATAATTGAGGGCGTCCCAAGTTTGCGTAAGTTAATATATTAACATTGGATAAACAACTCTATCAAAAAAAGTTTATTCGAATTAAGAGGGTTTTTTACTTGTCGTATTGAGAAATAGTTCATCACAAATGTATATTTACGAATACAAACTCGCAGAAAACCCAGTCTTTCTATTTCTGTTTGGGAATTTTGCATAGTCAAACGCTACTGATGAGGTCTGTATGTAATTGTTATTCACAAAGTGAGGTTAGACTGATCTTGACTCGGAGGATGCTTTCAAGACGAAATATTCCTCGTTGTTACGATGAATAGTCTGCAAAAGATTGGAAACAACAAAAGGATGTTGCCTATAGCCTTTTGGATACTCTCTGGTTTGGGTTGTACCAGTTTCTTTACCGTTCCGTTGTAAGATAAAAGATATAAAACAAGCAGTAAAGCAGACAATCAGACAAACAATTTGCCATGCAAAGGTTTCGACCTATTTCGACGCTTACTATCGTGCTTCTTCCAAAGCTATTTATGGTTTTTAGGAGAGAGGAGAGGATATACAATTTGACGAAAAAGATTAAGGAAAGTAGAAAGAGCTACTTCGAATTTTTCTATTGTATTCAAGTTATCTTCAGAGCAACTGAAGGTAACAAATCTTAGTTTGATGGCTATATCACAAGGATATTATATGTCAAATTTGCACAATTATCATGAAGCAGTGAAGACTATTCTTTTCGAGAAGAATGCGCTTACGAATTTGCTGTTTCGTCAAAAGTGGATGAGATATGTCACTTTGGCTCAGATATACGGTTAATTGTTAACGAATTGTAACAGGAGCCACGGGCTCAATTTGTTTATTACAAACTTTGTAAATATGTAAACTTTTTTCAGCTTTTTAAATATTTTAAACGGGTGAATTCTTAAAAAATTAAGTTGACTATTATTATTTTCACATAGATTTATCGTTTGAGACCAATCGCTTACCAAAAAGCAATTTCGCAAATTATGGCAGAAGAAACTTGTGATTTACGAAAAAGGTCAAAAAATCTAACATGTTTGATAAGAATAGCTGTATTCCAGTATGTTACCAGCATCAACTAAGACCGTTTATCGAGTGCAAAACTGTAGTCCTCACAGGATTATCCTTCGATTTCTTTGAGCAAGTAATTGTAAAACCTTCTTTAGGACCAAATTCAAATACACCAGAAGACTTATGTTATAAAATACTCCAGAACATTTTAAAAACGTTCCTTTATTTACTTTTTCTCGCTGAGTCATGAGCTAAGAAGGGCAAGCCAAGCTGAAACTGATCTTTAAACAGAATATGATGAAATGATGTAGAATGTCCCAGGCTGTTACGCATATCTCTTTAAGCGGAGCTCATATTTAGTTGCTGTTGTTACCACAAGCCTTTTAATAAAACGGAGCGAAATAGTACACGGCACAATAGTAGCGGTGGAGTGATAAAACGGGGGAATTTTGGGCCAGGTCGGGTCGGGTGAACGCCGTTCTTTACCCGACTTTTTCGGTCCGCCCTGACTATCGCACCGTTTACTGTGCACTTCGTTTTACTAGCTGAACGTCTCAAATAGGCTGTGTAATCACTCGATAAGCTGTCAGACAAAAAAAAAATAGGCTGTGAGGCAGAATACAAGAGACTACAATATATATATTTTTTCAAGTGAGTAGTGGAGCCACTTATTACGGAAGAGTAATCGAGAGACAAAATGAATGCAATCACCTGTGGTATACATAACAACTTTAATTGTTGCTACGGTAATGTTTTGAAATCAAATAATGACTCAACGCAAAAAATTTAATTTATCTTACTCAATGGTTTATTAAGCAAACGATGTAAAAATGTTTCTATAGCTTTTTGCTTTGCGCCTATAAAATAATTGATTATTTTTATTCGGTAGCAAAACCGTATATAGTAGGAAAGAAAGCTAGTACATGTATAGTTTTTCAAAAAACCAAAAAAAAAAACCTTGGCTAAAATAACATGGTATTGGTGACCATAGATTAGTCCAAAGGAAGTCTTCGAACTGCCTCCTAACCGAGTAACATCTGCACTGCAATCTTTTTGTTTTTCAGTTTTCCGTACGCACGTGACCATAATTCTGACAAGTCCCCTATATCGAAGCATTGGCGTAAGCACTTCATCATCTGTCACTTTTTTTTTGTTTTTCTGTTTTTGAAACAATGGTCTCAGAGGGAATAAATTTGTCTTTGTTATACTATGCCATATCCAAAATGTTGTTTAACAGTTACAGGTAACTAAGACAAACAGCAATGTTCAGTAGCAAAATTCTACCTTAAAAACCAGAGATAATTTGCACACACATCGTCTCCCGTGGGAGGAGCATTTGAATTATTTATGATCTTTTGATCAACATTTCCCCCGTTTAAAATGTGCTGTTGTGTTGGGAAACTAATCTATCACAAATGCAGTTTTACTTTCACCTTATTACTTATTCAAATTCGCGCAGACAAACCGTCTTTTTTTTTCTTCAGGAATTTTACATACTCAGGCGCTACAGATTAATTTTACTCTCCGTAGTTGCTATTGAAAAATGAAGATTTAACTGACCTCGAATCGGAGGGTGCTGTTAGGACGAAGTATTCCTCGTTGTAACTAAGGAGAACCCGCAAAAGAGTGGAAACGACAGGAGGTTGATGGCGACCACAAATATAACGGGAAGTGGAACACATCCGCAAACATTTGAGGCATCGCTTTGTTCCCCGGTTTGGGTAGGTGAGTTTAAAAAACAGTCCATTTCATTCTCAGCAGTCAACACTCTATTCTCCATCACAGCGATTCTGGGGAACTCTCTTATCCTTGTTGCCCTTCACAAGGAATCCTCCCTGCATCCACCATCCAAACTCTTGTATCGTTGTCTGGCAACAACTGATTTGTTGGTTGGTCTCGTTAGCCAGCCTCTCTATGTTACTTATTGGATGTCCTTGGTTCACAAACACTGGAGTCTTTGTCGATACGCAAGGGAAGCAATCGTCATATCAAGCTATGTATTATGTGGAGTGTCTTTGTTGACGATGACAGCCATAAGCGTAGACCGACTTCTCGCCATGTTGTTAGGACTGAGATACAAAGAGATTGTAACTTTGAGGCGCACGTATATTATTTTAGCTATCTTTTGGGTTGTATGTATAGTCACTAGTTTATTCTCTCATCTTAACTACCGTATAGCTGTTTCGAGCAGCTTGATAATTACACCATCTTGCGTGGTAATCTCAATCGCCTCGTACACAAAGATTTTCCGCGCTCTCAGACATCATAAGGCTCAAATACAAGATTATGCTCAACAACAGCCGAGCCAACTAAATGCACTGAACATGGCGCGATACAGAGAGGCAGTACACAATGCACTATGGGTGCAGTTAGCTTTAGTTGTCTGTTACATACCACAATTTACGATGAAAATTGTGAAATTTCTTAGTGTACAGATATTTTCGAATTTCTTCATAATCCACGAAATGGCAAATGTCTTGATGTTCTTTAACTCTACTTTAAACCCGTTCCTTTACTGCTGGAAGATAAGTGAAGTAAGACGAGCAGTAAAGCAGACAATCAGACAAGCAATCTGCTATGCAGAGGGGTAGACCTTTTTTAGCGTTGGCATGGACTGTTCCTTCTTTAGCTTATTTGAAAATTATAATTATTAGATGAGAGGAGAAGATATGCAATTTCATGATAAAAAGAGTAAGGAAAAATATAAAGAGCTACTTCTAAAAAGCACACTGCAGTAGCACATTCGAATTATCTAACGAACAACTAACAAGTGAAAAATTGTAGTTTAATAGCCATAACAAAACAATAACGTGTCTTTAATTTGCATATTGTAGTGAAGTAGTGAAGGCTATAATTTTGAATGAGTATGCGATTAGGATTTTGCTTCATGATCAAGATTTTAGAAAATACGTCATTCGCCATGCCGCTGATTATGAAATAATCAGCGACATGCCGAATGTTTTAGTTTTCTTTAACTCCACTTTAAAACGTTTCTTTACCATTGGAAGTTCAGAGATATAAAACAAGCAGTAAAGTTGACAATCGGACAAGCAATTTGTCATGCATAAGTTTCGACCTATTTCAATATTTACTCGTTCCGTTTCTTCCAAGGCTACTTAACTGTTATGGTTGTTAGGAGAAAGGAGAGGATATAACATCTGATAAAAAGAGTAAGGAAAAAATAAAGAGCTACTTCTAATTTGCATATTGTATTCAAGTTATCTCAAGAACAACTGAAAGGTAAAAATCTTAGTTTGTTAGCTATATCACAAGGATATTATGTGCCGAATTCGCACACTTATAATGAAGCAATGGACACTATTCTTTTTTGAGCAGAATGTGCTTACGGTTTTGCTGATTTGTCAAAACTGGATGAGATATGTCACTTTGTTTACGGATAGTAACAGGAGCCACGGACTCGATTTGTTTAAGGCAAAAATTTTGTAAATATGTAGACTTTGTTTTCATCTATTTAAATTTATCACTATTTTCACATAGATTTATCGTTTGAGACCAATCCCTTGCCAGAGAGCAAGTTCCCAAATTATGACAGAAGACAGTTATGATAAGAAATAATTAAAAAAAACTCTAACACGTTTGATTAGACCAGCTGTTTTTTTTTATTATGTTACCAGCATCAATTAAGACTATTTATCGAGTGCAAAATTGAAAGACACTTTTGATAAGAAATAATTAAAAAACTCTAACATGGTTGTTTAGACCAGTTGTTTTTCATCATGTTTTCAGCATCAATTAAGACTATTTATCGAGTGCAAATTTGTAGTCCTCAGGTTATCCATCAATTTCTTTGAGCAGGTAATTTTAAAAGCACTTTTATTACCAAATTCGAATATTAAAGAAGATTTCTTGACTTTATTACAAACCGTGTACATACAGCTGGTCTTATGAGAAAACATTCTCTCATTTAATGACATTCGAGTTCAAAAGCCGCTATTCACGCGCTCTCGAATGCCTACCACTGCTTCTAATTAAAAAAGGTTTTTATGACAGCTCACCACTGCAAATCACTTCCGCGCTTGAATTTCATCTGATAGTCAAAACATTATTTATGTCATTCAACTTCTGAAAAAAAAGCGTGTTTTGAAAGCTATAAATATTTGTTTCAAAAAGTACTACGCTCGAATCTATTTCATGTGGTTCCCTTTAACAATTCGCGTTTGTCCTCGAGATCGCTATGAATATCAAGGAATCAGTGACAGGTTGTATGTAAATTTTTGACGAGTGAAATAACATGAAAAAGTTAGCGTTGCCATAAATGTCATGAATGTCATGAATGTCATAACGGAAGGTAAATCTCATAAATAAAATGAGAATAAATAAATTTTGTCAGTAATATTTAAAAGTTCAAATTTATTTATCGATGGACTGATTTCCGAGCGTGATTTCTAGATATCGTAGACTTATATTCTAAAGGACTTCAGATAATTTTAAAAATGTTCATTTATTTACTTTGACTTGCTGAGTTAAGAGCTAAGCTAGGCAAGCCAAGCTGATACTAATCTTTCATTAGAATATGATGAACTGACCTAGAATGTCCCAGGCTGTTAGAAATATCTCTATAAGCAGAGCTCATATTTAGCTGCTGTTGTTAGATAGCCTTTTTCAGGGGTTCATTTAGTAAAACGGAGCGAAATGGTATACGGTACGATAGCAGCGGTGGAGTGCAAAACGGGGAAGGCTTGGGTCAGGCCCATGAAATGATTGAATATTTTTATTTGGTGGCAAAGCCGTCTTGTAGATAAAATGGCTTGTACAGTTTTTCAAAAAAAAACTAAAACAAAACCTTGGCTAAAGAATATGGTATTGGTGAACATAGACTCGCCCAAAAGGAAATTCTCAAATTGCTTCCTAACCGAAGGGAATATGTGCTGTTACCTTTTTGGATGTCAGTCTGCCGTACGTATGTGATTATAATTCCGTCTGAAAAGTTCCGAAATCATAGCGTTGGCATAAGCACCTTGTTCGTCTGTCGAGGCTTTCGATGATAGTTTTTCTTAGTCAAAGACTAATGTTTTCACAATTTCTTTCGAAACAAGGGTCACAGAGAGTGTAAATTTGTCCCTGTTATACAATGCTATATCCAAAATATCGTTTGCAAATTTGATAAAAAGGTAACTAAGACAAACAGGATTGTTCATTAGGAAAGTTCCTCTTAAAACCGGTGATAATTTGCACACAGAATGTCTCCTATGGGAGGAATGTTTGAATTATTTATGATCTTTTCAGGAACATTTCAACCCTTTGGTTTATGTTGAGACTTTTCAGGGTATAACGGCAAAATAAATAGTCCTTGAATTTCTTTTCGCTGAAAAATTGATTCCCTGTTAGGATGGTCATCAAATGCAAGGTACACATGCCAACCTCTGGGGAATTTTAATATGTCTGTGGCACAAACAACACTTGAGATCGTTTGCGCAATTCAAATAGGGTAAATGATACCGTTTAAATGCTTGAGTATACATGCATTATTTAGAGGTGATATTCAAGCCACAGTGGATGTGAAGTTGTTGTGAAGGCGAGATATCTCTGTAGATACTGATGATGCCCAGTACAAATCTAACAGCATTCGAAAGGCAAACAAAAACATTTGAAGACCTAGTTTGCTCGCCTGTTTGGCAGTTGGATTGCAACAAAATTTGATTTATTTAACGGCAGTCCACAATCTCCCCTTATTCATTGCATTTTTTGGGAACCATCTCATCCTTGTTGCCCTTCACAAAGTATATCCCCTTCTTCCGCCGTCCAAACTCTCGTATCGTTGTTTGGCAACAGGGGTTGAAGATGTTGCGCCATAGCAAATGGTGGCATTTTTAACTTTAGATATTGCAATGGGAATTATATACCACTCAGATGTCAAGAGTTGTTGTTTATAGACTCCATACTTTATCATCCTTGGTTCACTTTCATAATGAACAGGGACAGATTCCTTCAAATTCTCTATTACCTTCATCTGACTGAAAGTCAAAATAACACTTGGAATAACAAACTTTTCAAACTGAGACCAGTGTTGGATTATGTAGTAAGACAGTGCAAAAAGCACTACTACCGAAGGCGTGATGTATCAATTGATGAGTGAATGATTGGTACAAAATGCAAAACAGGATTTGGCTGGTACTTGCCTTTAAAACCAACTAAATGGGGCATAAAGGTTTGGGTTACGGCAGATTCAATGACAGGATACTGCTGTAATCTACAAATATACACGGGTAGGGAAGGAAATCACGCAGAGAAAGGCTTAGTAAACAGGGTGGTGAAAGATGTTATGGTAGACTATCAAGGACTTGGTCATCGGATTAATGTTGACATCTTTTATACTTCTCCTAAGCTATTCAAGGATCTCTAAATGCACTGAAGTCTGGCTTGTGGTACAGTGAGAAGTACTAGAAAGGGTGTGCCCCCAACATTAAAAGAAAATGTTAACCAGAATAAATACATGGGTGTTGTGGACCATAATGACCAACTGTTGGTGTGAAATGTGATACACACCTTTGTGAGCATCCATGCTTTCAAAAGTGGCACACCCTTTCAAGGCTAAAATAGGTTTGCTTTCTTGCTGTTTTTGCCAGATTATAGTAACAGCACTTTCTTTATAAAGAATTAAAAGGCTTTGATGTAATTTCGGGTGGAAAAGCCACAGACAGAATTTATTTTAGTTATTTTCCATGCGTTAGGTTCTTCAATTTCAATTTATATTTGCACATTTATAAATACCGAGGGTCTGTCAGGAAATAATTATTTTTTTATTTGAAAAAACATCTGTTGAACTAAAAATTGTACCATATGAAAAACTGATTAGATATTCTTTCTCATAATGTATAAATTTTTTTTCTAATGGGCAGAACCTCTGGGGAAAAAATAGTATAAATCAAGAAATTATGATTTAATTTGCATAAACTGCATTGATTATGTCGTACAAATTAGTTACCATGGAGACTGAAGATAATTATTTGTTTATGTTTATGACCCCACGATGTTTACAATTGTATAAGCTTTCTAACAATGTACAGCATTTCTACAATGCATCCAAGTGGACTTTTTTTTATAAAAGGATTAATGTTATACACATATGAAACTTTTTTATTATTATTTTCTATCAAAAAATTCAGATTGGAAAGGGTTAAAGACTGCTCAAGGAAAGTGGCAGAAAGGAGATCTGGGCCCCTATTTGTTGACCTAAGATTTAAGTTAAGTTGCATCCCTTCGCATGTTGACGATTAGCACAATTGTTCACGTCAGATACCGTGTGATTCAGTATATTTATTGCATTGCAATGTCAGAGCTAGAATGGATGTCACATTTTGCAGGACGTATTTCATATTAGTTAATCCTTTACATCGTGAGTAATATTACTCCACGATGCATCGATCAATTCGAAACTTCAACATCCCCTTATCCTGGGCAACCCACGGGCATTAGACCGTTGTCCGTGCCCGAGGGGTGGGGAATTTGAACCTTGGCTGGCTGAGTAGTGAAATTTGAGCCGCACGCTTCAAGTCTTTCTAGCGATAGACAAGTGCTGTATCTTTAAATTTGGAGGTGTTTAAAGGCAAAAAGTTACCTTTTGCGACCGAATGGCTTTGAAGAAAAGGTCTCTCAGATCTTGGGAGGGGGGGAGGGGGGGAAGGGGGTGCCCGAGGGGGGAATTTTGTAGCTTCGAAGCATCCAATCAATCGACACATTGGTAAACATAGACACATTGGTAAACATAGGTAACGCAATACACATTTGAACCGCGCTCGTTTATAAACTACTGCTTGGGAAATCAAACCCAAAATGAGGCAATTTGGTATAGAAATCTGCACAACAACTGTGAGTAAGCCTTAAAAATCAGGGTTTTCAATTTGTATTGACAGGGTTGCAAATCAGCAAAAAAAGCTTTACTTCATTCGTTATTAGCTGGAAAAATGTTTGTTTAGTCAAGAAATTCGATTCTCTATCATTTACAGCAAATGTAGACTAGCGCATAATTTGATTCGATTTTTATTTCCACACAGACCAACATGCACAAGGTAAATCATTTTGTAACCGGAAGTCTCCTCTTTGAGACAGCCGAGCAAAGGAAAATTGAGTAACTCACTTTATCAAAGTCCTGAAAATGGGGAGATAAAAGTTGACTCGACCAACTGACGGTCTCCTTTCGATAACCTTTTATGAAGGTTTATTTGAGTGAAGAAGATTTTTTACGCTGTTTTGGGAAATTAACCTGTCACAAACGCACTCTTTCCTTCCGCTCATTACAAATTCAAATTCGCGTCGAAAAACCGTGTTTTTTTTCCTCTTTCGTGTGAAACATCTTACCACCTTTGGGTATTTTACATAGTCAGGCGCCACTGATGAACTTTTACTCTCTGTAATTGCTATTCAAAATCTAAGGTTTAACTCATCTTGACTTAAAGGGTGCTGTTAAGACAAAATATTCCTCGTTGTAACTAAGGATAACCTGCGATAGTGTGGAAACGACAGCAGGATGATGGCGACAACAAGTATAACTGGAAGTGAAACACAGACAAAAAAAATTTGACGGATCGCTATGCTCCCAAGTTTGGGCAAGTGAGTTTAAACAACAGTCCATTTCATTCTCAGCAGTCCACATTCTCCTCTCCATCACAGCAACTATTGGGAATTCTCTTATCCTTGTTGCCCTTCACAAGGTATCTTCGAATTCCCTGCATTCATCATCCAAACTCTTGTATCGTTGCCTGGCAACAACAGATCTGTTGGTTGGTCTTGTTACCCATCCTCTCTATGTTACCTATTGGATGTCCGTGGTTCACGAACACTGGAGTCTTTGTCGATACCCTTTTGACGGAGGTGGCATAACAGGCTTTGCATTATGTTCAGTGTCATTGTTGACAGTGACGGCCATAAGTGTGGACCGACTTCTCGCCCTGTTGTTGGGACTGAGATACAAAGAGATTGTTACTTTGAGGCGCACATATATCATTTTAGCTATCGTTTGGGTTGTGTCTCTAGTCGCTGGTTTATTCGATCATCTCGGATACCATATAGCTTCTTGGTACAGCCTTATAGGTATATCATCTTGCCTAGTTATTTCCATCGCCTCGTACACAAAGATCTTTTGCACTCTTAGTCATCATCAGGCTCAAGTACAAGATAACGCTCAGCAACAACAGAGCCAACCAAATGCACTGAACATGGCGCGATACAGAAAGGCAGTGCACAGTGCACTGTGGGTGCAGTTAGCTTTAGTTGTCTGTTATATACCCTATTTTACGATGGAAATTGTGATCCCTCCTAGTGAAGAGCGAGATCGGAATCGCATCATAATTGAAGGGATGGCAGCTGTCTTAGTGTTCTTTAACTCTACATTAAATCCGTTACTTTACTGCTGGAAGATACGTGAAGTGAGACGAGCTGTAAAGCAGACAATCAGACAAGCAATCTGGTATGCATAAGGGGTAGACCTATTTTAATGTTAGCATGTGCTGCTTCTTCTATAGCTTATTTTATCGAGTTGCCTGATGAGTCCACAACATTTTGACCTCTATAATGACGAATACTAAAGCCCAACCTTATATTATAAATAGCCGAAGACGATCTGCAGAAAGAAATTGTCCCAAGAGAAGGAGAATTTTTATTTTTAATAGTGTTTGAAATAAACTGTACACCGCTAGACCTATTTTCAGACTTTTAGGCCACAAAGACTGAGTTTAATGCGGTTTGATCGGTAGGGAGCTTCTCATTATCTCAAAGTTCCAGCCAGGTGCGACACGTAGAGAGCAAGGAAAAAAAACGCAAACATTTTTAGGGGTAACTATACATTTGTAACCATACATTAATTTTGAACCGTTTTATGTAATCTAGTTTTCTGTTTTTCCCAATACCGATTAACGTTCACAAAAAAGGATTTTTACCTTCACTTAAGATAATTCATGACGTCCTGAGTCTGTGTATGTCATATTAAAAGTCGACAAACCACCTTATCAATAAATTTTTTCTTAGGTAAACATAGTTTTTGTTGTCGAATTCTGAAAGAACTCTATTACAAATGTAGATTTCCTTGCCGCCTATTTTCAATTCAACTTCGAAGAAAAATTCGGCCTCATTTTTACTTTTTTCGTATGACACAACAGACAGCTTGGCTGATGAAGTCTTTATGTAATTGTTATTCACAAAATAAAGTTTGACTGATCTTTACTTGGAGGGTGCTATTAGGACGAAATATTCTCGTTTTACCATTGATAATCTGCAAAAAAAGTGAAAACAACAAAAGGGTGTTGCTTTTTGCCTTTGGATACTGCTGATGTCGCTGGTTAAAGCTACATTTTAGACTATACCGATCAGATATGTGGCACTGCCGATACTCATTTTACGCAACCGGTGTAACGGGCTATGTGTTATGTTCAGTGTCTCTGTCGAGCGTGTAACGAATTGTAGTCCTCAGAAGGTTATCCATAGATTTGTTTAAGCAAGTAATTTTAAAAACACTTTTATTACCAAATTAGAATATTCAAGAAGATTTCGTGACTCCATCACAGGCCGTCTATGCACAGCTGGTTTTATAAGAAAACACTTTCTCAATTTAATGACAATCGAGTACAAAAGCTGCTAACACCCGCTCTTGAGTACCTACCACTGCAGCTCAACACTGCAGCTCATCCCTACAAGGATAATTCTGCGCTTTAATTTCATCTGAGGGTCAAAACATCATTATTCTATATCATTAAAATTCTTTAAAAAAAATATGTATTTTGAAAGCTGTAAGTATTTGGTTCAAAAACTACTACGCTCTAACCTCTTTTATGTTGTTCCCTTTAACAATTCCCTTTCTTCCTCGGGATCGTTACAAATATCACGGAATGAATAACAGGTTCTATGCAAATTTTTGATCAGTAAATGATATGAATAAGTTAACGTTGCCATAAATTTCATAAATGTCATAACTGAAGGTACATCTCAGATAAAATGAGAATCAAATAAATTTTGTCGGTGATGTTTAAAAGTTCAAAATTATTCATCGATCGACTGATTTCCGACCGCGATATTTAGATATTGTAGACCTATGTCCTAAAATACTCCAGAAAAATGTTTAGTTATCTATTTTGTGGTGCTGAGTCATCAGCTAAGCCAGGGAATTCCAGCTGAAACTGATCTTTAAATAGAATGTGATGAAATGATGTAGAATGTCCCACAAGTCTACCTCTTTTTTCGCTCCATTGTGACTATTGCGCCGTTAACTGTGCACTTGGTTTTACTAGCTAAACTCCTCCAACTGACTGTGTTATCACTCGAAAAGCTGTCAATAAAGGCTGTGATGCAGACTACGAGTGACTACTACAGATGTTCTCTTCGAGTCAATAGTGGAGCCACTTATTACGATAGAGGAATCGAGCCAAAATGAATACAATCACCTGTGGTAGACATTACAATTTTAATTGTTACTACGGCAATGCTTTAAAATCAAATAATAACTCAACAAAACAATTTAACTTACTTACTTAGTGGTTTATAAAGTATATAATATGTAAAAAAGGTTTTTTAGCTTTGTGCTTTGCGCCTATGAAATAATTGACTATTTTTTGTGTGTAAAACCGCATTGTAGAAAAAACACTAGTATAGTCTCAGTTTGCCTTAGGTTTCAGTTTGCCGTACTTATGTGATCATAATTCTGACAAGTCCCGGAATCACAGCATTGGCATAAGCACTTCGCCATCTGTCAGTAACTTTCGGTGAAGAGTTTCCCAAGTCAGACACTGATGTTTTCATCATTTCTTTTGAAACAATGATCACAAAGAGCATAAATTTGTTCCTGTTATATGGTACCATATCCAAAATGTCGTTTACTAATTTGAAGAACAGGTAACTGAAACAAACACCACTTTTCGGTAACAAACTTCCGCCTTGAAACCAGAGATTATTTGCATTCAAAATTTTTCCCGTAAGAGGAATATTTGAATAGCTTATGATCTTTTGAGCAACATTTCCACCCTTTTATCTATCTGGACATCTTTTAGGGTAACACGGCAGGATAAAATGTTGGACAATTGAATCCCTTTTAGGATGGTTATTTAATGCAAGCTACACATGCCAACCTCTGAGGGAAATGTTGATATGTTTTCAAGAACGGAAGACACTTGAGATCGTTCCGCTTTCCAAATAAGGTAAATATGCCGTTAAAACGCTTGATTATCTATGCATTACTAACACTCGAAAAATCTCTCAAGGTTTGATGATGATGACGAAATTCACGTATTTTGGAAGATAGCATCAATTTTGGCATTTTCCGCTGGTCCGGCGACTGAATCTTCATCAATTAACTGTAAAGTGCAAGATCCGGCCAGTCTAGAGAGAACGTATGAACAAAGCGGTCACAATCGTAAACAAACAAACTGGTTCTCAATCGAAGAGCACTTTGGAAAAAGATAGTTGCAAAAGGAATTGGTTGAGAATTTCAAACTTGAAGGACTCGCAAGCGATACAAAACTTTCATTCTTGCTAAAATGCTCTCCCACGTGATCACAGAAACACCTGTTTGTCTGTTTGTTTGTTTGTTTTTTGGCTGTTGTCGTTGAAAACTCAAAATCCCCCAGTGGTTTTCTTTTTTTTTTTTTTTTTTTTTTTTTTCTGATCCGGAGGCCTCACAGAACTCGTAAGTACTTTCACAAACTCCGAACTTGAAACCGTTGCGCTTTATTTCTTTTTTATGTGTGTTTCTTTTGGTCTTACCGCAGGTCTGGCAGCCTACACTTGAAATACTCTGAGAGCCTAAAAGAGGTTTACAATAAACGTAGTTAAGAACTGATTCGCGGGATTGTCTGTACAGTTCCCACATGACTGATTTCGCCATCTCTCGTCGATCTGGAATGAAAGCGAACTTCGCAGTGATGAACATTACTTGAGCAGTAGAGAAAATAAGACTTAAAAAAAGCATACAGGCCTGTGCGGGATTTGAACCCATGACCTTTGTGATACCTGCGCAGAGCTTTACCAACTGAGCTGACACGCCAATTAGAGCTGGTCTCTATGTTGGTTCCAAAAAAACCCTTGAATTGGTGAAAAAATGACTATGGATATATGGAAACAAAATATGTGAACTGCGAATGAAGTCGTGAATGAAAGCGATCTTCGTAGTAATGCACCGCTGATCACAAATGTGTAGAAAACAATATGCCCAATCAATATGTTTAACACATCAAAAGGGGGAACCATAAACATTAGTAAAAACATCGGAGCCTCACAAGACGGAAATGTTAAAAAAAAAGGTTTAAAAACCCAAACAGAAAAACGATCGGCGGAAAAGTAAACTAAAATCCATAAAAAAAAAAGAAAGAAAAAAGACAAAAAAGAAAAAATTGGAAGTGAAGAAAAGAAGCGACAACAACAAGGAAAAAATCACGGGAAAAATGAAATAAGAAGTAGCAAGTATGATCTGAGCGTCCAACGTCAGCATTTGCGTGATGTGTATGGGCTGCAATATATTTTTTTCCTGTCTGTTTTGATTTCCTTGCTTGAAAAAAACAGAAAGACTTCAGAATCCCTATTCTTCATTCTAATATTTAGCCTATTCAGGACGTCTAAGCAGACCATCAAGCGAACTTTTCACATTTGACGAGTACCTCCCATGGTAACGAAATGGAGATGAAAGTTTGGAGTTCGAAACGCAATTCTTCTCCTATATGTCTAAAAACTTGACAAAAAGAAACGTTTCAAAAACACTGCCATTCATGAATCCCCATGATGACGAATATCGTTGTAGACAAGAATACATAGCACGCCTAACCACTGTCGATTTGATGATTATTTAGTCTTGATTATAGTATGGTGGAGATCTCAAATGTTTGGTTTTCTAAGGTTTACTCCAAATTAGATGAAAATATGGCGGCAAGAATAAAAACTCTTATTTGTTAATTTGCTTCTACCATTTCTTTATCGACGACCTTGATCCCGGTTACCACAGTGAACCTGAATTTTCATCGCAAGGAATTTAAATTTTATTTATATCCTTCCGCTCGAGAAAACTACGTAAGTAATGTTATTTTTACTTCTAAATATGGATAATTTTCCAGGAAAATAAGCAATTGGAGTTCTCAACAGAAAATCGAATTCTAACAAACTATTTCCCAACTAAATTTGAATCCGGCACAATAATCCTCAATTGTAGCTGCAGACTGTCTTTCTGATGTCACCGGCCAAATTATGAATTTGACACTTGTGTAGTTAATTGCTAATTTAAAAGGAAGTGAATTGGTGTGCAATATGGTGACGAGGAAACAATTATAAATTAGTTTCATGAAAAGCGCTGTTTGATATCGTGGGGATTAATAGTGCTCGTTTAAAATATAAATTTTTGTTCTACAGTTTTGCTGCTTTCCGAAATACCTAGATGTAGAGAAAAACCGCAAACTGTCATACGCTGCTTAGGGAGATTAAAGTGGATGCGTCCCAGTCATTTCTTTCTACATCGCGAAGGTGTTATCGGAATCGGTCACTCAGTCGTCTTACTTCCAAGAAAGAAGAAGCTTGACTCACCATTACGTAACTATTTAAAAAAATGGAACCTCAAGCTTCTTGACCCTTTGTTTTACACATGTCGCCGTTTCGTTCCAAATTTAACAAATTTGCATCTGTAACCTAAATTAATTTTTAAATTGGAATTTTTCTCTCAGTTTGCCTAAGTTGATAACAATTCATGGCGTCCCAAGATAACGTGAATTAATAATTCACGCTATTATCCGGGTAAGGCAACGAATGCGATCCATACAATACGTCGGCCGATGCGTTGGTCAAACCGTCCGGAGGATTTATTTGAGTGACGACGTTTTTTTTCTGTTGTGTTGGGAAATTAACCTATCACAATTGCAGTTTTACTTTACCCTAATTACTAATTCAAATTCGCGCAGAAAAACCGGTCTTTTTTTCTCTTTCGTGTCACAAACCTCACAGCTATACTTGGTCAGACAATAGTGATGAATCTTTACTATCTGAAATTGCTATTCATAAGCTAAGTTTTAACTGATCTTGACTTGGAGGGTGGTGTTAAGACGAAATACTTCTCGTTGTATCTAAGAATAACGACTGCAAGATGATGGAGACAAAAAATATAACGGGAAATGAAACACATACGCCGTTATTTGAAGAATCGCTACGTTCCCCGGTTTGGGTTGGTGAGTTGAAAAAACAGTCCATTTCATTCTCAGCGGTCAACATCCTCCTCTCCATCACAGCAATTCTCGGGAATTCTCTCATCCTTGTTGCCCTTCACAAGGAGTCATCCCTCCATCCGCCATCCAAACTCTTGTATCGTTGTCTGGCAACAACTGATCTGTTAGTTGGTCTTGTTAGCCAGCCTCTTTATGCTACCTATTGGATGTCCGTGGTTCACGAACACTGGAGTCTTTGTCGATACGCAGAGACAGCAACTCTCGCAACAAGCTATGTATTATGTTCAGTTTCCTTGGCTACGATGACAGCCATAAGCGTGGACCGGCTTCTCGCCCTGTTGTTGGGACTGAGATACAAAGAGATTGTAACGTTGAGTCGCACGTATATCATTTTAGCTACCGTTTGGGTTGTATCTCTGGTCACTGGTCTATTCAGTTATCTCAATCACACTATAACTTCTTGGTACGGCTTTATAGGTGTGTCATCTTGCCTAGTTATCTCCATTGCCTCGTACACAAAGATTTTTCGCACTCTCAGTCATCATCAGGCTCAAGTACAAGATCACTTTCAACAACAGCCGAGCCAAGCAAATGCTATGAACATGGCAGGATACAGAAAGGCACTGTACAGTGCACTGTGGGTGCAGTTAGCTTTAGCTGTCTGTTATACACCCTATTTGACAATGCTCGTTGTGACCTTTTTTAGTAACAGACATTTCATCATACTTAACGGAATGGCATTTGTCTTAGCGTTCTTTAACTCTACTTTAAATCCGTTTCTTTACTGCTGGAAGATAAGTGAAGTGAGACGAGCAGTAAAGCAGACAATAAGACAAGCAATCTGCTATGCATAGGGTAGACCTATTTTAACGTTGGCATGTACTGTTTCTTCTATAGCTTATTTTAAAAACTATAAACGTTAGGAGAGAAGCGAGGATAAGCCATTTCATGATGAAAAGAGGAAGGTAAAATATGAAGAACTACTTCTAAATATATATTGTATTCGAATAATCTAGCGAACAAGTAACAGGTGAAAAATTGTGGTACATTAGCCATAACAAAACAATAACATGTCTCCAATCTGTGCATTTGTAATTAAATAGTGAAGGCTATTATTTGGAATAAGAATGCGTTCAGGATTTTTCTTTGCGATCAAAACTTGATGAGATATGTTACCTTAGCTCAGAAATATGGTTTAGTGATAACGTGCTGTTGGCGGAGCCAGTCATTCGATTTTGTCAAGATTGGGAATTAGCCATAGTGTTTAAAACTAATTTTTGTAAATTAAAGATGCTGTTTCCTGTGCACTTCATTATACTAGCTGAAGCAACAAAAAGGCTATGTTATCACTCGATAAGCTGTCAAAAAAAAAAAAAAAAAAAAGAAAAAGCTGTAAGGCAGAGTACAAGAGACTACTACAGATATTTTCTTCGAGTCAGTAGTGGAGCCACTTATTACGAAAGAGGAATCGAGAGACAAATGAATGTAATCACCTGCTGTATACATAACAGCTTTAATTGTTATTACTGTAATGTTTTACAATTAAACGATGACCCAACAAAAAAATTTGACTAACCTAACTTAATGGTTTATAAAGCATAAAATATAAAAATATATATTTTTTAGCCTTGTGCTTTGCGCCTATGAAATGACTGAATATTTTTATTCGGTAGCAAAGCCGTATTGTAGAATAAAAAAACGCTGGTATAGTTTTTTCAAAAACAAAAACGAAACAAATTTTTGGCGTAAATAACATAGTATTGGTGACCATAGATTCATCCAAAGGAATTTTTTAAACACACCGATTGACATCTGCGCTGCAACCTTTTGTTTCTCAGTCTGCCGTACGTATGTGATTATAATTCTGACAATTTCCGAGATCACAATATTGGCATAAGCACTTCGTCATCTGTCAATAGCTTTCAGGGAAGGTTTTCCTTCGTCAAACACTCATGTATTCATCATTTCTTTGGAAACAATGGTCATAGGGAGTGTAAATTTGTCCCCTTCAAACGATGCCATATCCAAAATGTCGTTTATCGATTTAATAAACAGATAACTAAGACAAACACCATTGTTAGGTTGCAAACTTCCGCCTTGAAGCCAAAGATTATTTGCATACAAAATTTTTGTCAACAACATAGACAAAAACAAAATTCAGGTCTGTACGGAATTTTAGTTCCAGATAACCCATGAAGTGGTGAATAAATGACTGTGACTATATGAAAATCATATATGTGAACTGCGGATAAAGTCGTGAATAGAAGGGATCTTCACGATAATGAACCGTCGATCGCCAATCTGTAGAAAACAATATATCCGACATAACACACTCGCACACCAAAAGGGGTAACGAGAAACACAAATAAAAAACATCTGAACCTCACATGACAGAAATAATTAAAAGGCCTTAAAAAACCCAAACAGAAAAAAACGATCAGCGAAAAATAAAATAAAAATCCATTAAAGGAAAGCAAAAGTTAAGAGAAGAAACGACGAAAACAGGGGAAAAATCACCGGGAATGATGAAATAAGTAGTGCAAAGTATGATTTAAGCGCCCAACGTCAGCATTTGCGTTATGTGTATGCGCCGCATTTTTTTTTTTCCCTGTCTGTTTTGATTTCGTTGCATGATGAGAACAGAAAAACTTTAGAATCCCTATTGTTCATTCTAATCTTTGGTTTATTCAGGACAGCCACGCGGACCATCGAAGCGACCTTTTCACGTTTGACGAGTACCTTCCATCGTAAGGAAAAGGAAATGAATGTTCGGGATACGAGACGCAATTCTTCTCCAACAAGTCTACGAACTTGACAAAAAGAAACGTTTCAAAAATACTGCGTCTCGTGAATTTAATCCGGCATCATAATCCTCAATTGTAGCTGTAGACTGTCTTTTTGATGTCATCGGCCAAATAATGAATTTGACGCTTGTGTAGTTAATTGCTAATTTAAGAGGAATTTAATCGGTGTGCAATGCTTTTGTTTAAATAACCAGCTGCAGAAAACAGAGTTTTTCACTATTCAACACATATTCATATCACGTCCAAAACTTTTCTCTGAATCTGAGTGACCCCACTTTACAACTAGATTTTAAAAACTGAATAAAGGACTGAAAAAATTTGATATTGGAGGATGATTAGCAAACAGATTCGACCCTTTTTTTAAATTCATCTATTAAGGAATAGATGGAGAGATTATGGTAACATCAAATTTCGTTAAGGAAAAGGAAGCGGCTTCCTGTTCAAAGACTGCTGTAGCACTGATGTTCGTGTTGTGCTTCATATTAGTTTTCTGTTCAGTTTCGGACTGTTCACCACTTAACTTGAATGCCAAAAAAAAAATTAATGATTAAAAAAAAGATCTAAATAGTGCGCAATTTCGGCAAATTATCGATAAAGAAAATGGTTTTAATCGACGCACTTTTGTTCTTACGAATCATATGCCAATCACGGGACGCACAGCGTTTAATCCGTTTTGTGATGAGCATGGGTTTCTTTTGTGAATTAGAAACCTCCTTTTAAACAAAAAACCAAAGATAATTTGTGTAACTGAAGAGGTAACAGCAGTTATTTCTCATAGCAGGCCTTCCATTTTCTACGCAACAGATTATTTGCACGGATATCAGTCTACAAGCCTGAACGTAAAACACATGATGATAAAACTGAAGTTTAACAAAATGAATGTAATTAACTTTGAGGATGCATTTAACAATTTTCCAAATCAGTGTTTTTTGGCCCAAGCAAACCGCAATTCAAGTGGGACTCAAGGCAAACACTTTCGCTTCAGCTCACCATCAACGCAACAGCCGTTGCTTGTCCATGGATCATATTTCTAAACATGTTAGTGATCTTAGCAATCAAGAAAATAAGAGAGCTACAGAAAAACTCTAATATTCTGATTTCTCATTAGTAGGCGCATTTCAATGCCACTTTCAATCGCTGTGGATGCGTTGATTCTTCGGGAACTGTATCACGCAGCACAATCTATCTGATGAGTGAAATCGGTGTCTCTGTACTGATCACTTTATGTACTACCTTGCATCAATATTTATTGCTGATAGCTTGGGAGGTGTATGTGGGAATAGTTAAATAGACAGAGTACAAAGTATTAGCAAGAAAAGGACGCGTAAAGAAGTATACTGTAATCGCTTGGATGGAAAGCGTCACAAAAGTGGTTTTATATCAAGGATTAGTTTTCGCTGAAACGTTAACAGTGGTTTATTTTTATCACATGATTTATATCGAAGTGCGGAGGCAAAACAGATGTCAAAACAGCCCATTGAATGCTCTAAAGATTAAAGCAAAAATGGAAAGGAAACTTGCCTAAACTGCGTTTCTGCTGTTAATAGCTGCTTTCGTTTGTAGTGTTCCGATACTAGTAGTCATGACCTCGGTATCATACTCACCAGTTTTTCGCACGTATTCGGCTTTGCGATGGGTATATATCGGGATTCAAATAAACTCTCTGGCGAATCCCACCTTATATTTCTATAGAAACAAACGTTACAGGAAAGCTCTTCTACAACTGATAGGATTGGAGAAGATACAGGAAATAGAGTGAATAGATCCCAAAGGGCGTTGAGCAAGGCGGAACCTTGTCACCGTGGAGCTTGTGGACACCGAAGGAGCTCGAAGCCTAAAACGATCACATTCATTTCCAGAGCAGACTCTTGTTTGCAAATTTTGGCTTGTGATCTTTAAGTGTCATGAATGCGTCTTTATCGGCTGTAGTGTCTACTCTGTCGTCGATTCCCAGTTTCGTCGCGATGTGCTTGTTTTCTTTATGGATTGCTTGTGTTGTCTCAGGCAGTGCTTTCTTGTAGGATTTCGTGATGCTGATCGTTGTATGTCGAGGGCTCAAGTTTGTAGAGGTTGGTTGTTTTGTCAGCGGCGATTAGTAGCATGGGTTAATTTTTGATGTGGTCGGTGTCTTCAACGACTATCTTCAACGACTCATCGAAAAGACCGAGCAGTTTTTACGTAGAATGCGCTGGAAAGCCCACTTCTTTCTCAACCCCGACACGGCCTCGCCCTCCAAGGAAACTTACGGCTTCAAATCAACCAAGAACCCGCCTCCCATTGAAGAATTAAAAGATGCCGAGGACGACATGCTAAGGATGATCCAGTCCGTAAAATTCAAGCAAGTAAACAGCCCCTTCTTCAATAAGCTAAAAGAAGACACCGACCACATCAAAAATGAACCATGCTACTAATCGCCAGTAAGAAAAACCCAGTTGCCAGAGCGGTCACGGAACCGGGCCGACCTCCAATTCCTAATGCTTGTTCGGTTGGGAAGAATTTTGGTCATAGGGCTGACAAGAGGAGGAGATGCAAAGTTTGTGCAATCACTAGAAATGCAAGAGGGAAACCTAAAACATACCAAAACTAAATTTTAATGTCCTAAATATAAATCACCTTTGTGAGCATCCATGCTTTCAAGAGTGGCACACTCTTTCAAGGCTTGCTTGCTTTCTTGATGTTTTTGTTGGATTATGGTAACAGCACCTTCTTTATAAAGAAATGAATTACTTTGGTGTACTTTTGGGTGGAAAAGCCACAGAGAAAGTTATTTTAGCTAATTTCCATACGTCAGCTTCTTCAATTTTAACTTACATTTGCACTTTTAAAAATACAAAGCGTCTTTCAGGAAATTATCATTTTTTTACTTGAAGAAACATCCATTGAACTAAAAACTGTGCCATGCGAACAACTGATTAAATATTCTTTGTAATTATGTAAATTTTTTTTTGTTAATGCGCAGAACATCTGGGAAAAAAAATTGTGTAAATCAAAAAAATTATGATTTAATTTGTATAAATTACACTAATTATGTCAAATAGATTAGTTACCATGGCGACTCAAAATAGATATCTGTATATATCTATGGCTCATGATATTTTCAATTGTATTACTTTCCAACCATGTATAACATGTCTACATTGCTTTCAAGTGGACTTTTTTATTAAAGGAAAAATATTATATCTCTCCAAAAATTCAGTCTGGAAAGGGTCAAAGACTGCTTAAGGAAAGTGGTAGTAAGATTTTCGTTAAGTTGCATTAGTTGGCATGTTAGTGATTTGCACAATCGTTCACGTCAGGTACCGTGTGATATAATGGATGTCGCATTTTGCAGGACGTATTTCACAATAACTAATCCTTTACGTTGTGAGTAATAATTACTCTATGATGCATCGATCAATTCGAAGCTTTAACGACCCCCTACCCTGTGCAACCCATGGGCATTGGACCGTCTTCCGTGCCCAAGGGGTGGGGAATTTGAACCTTGCCTGGCTGAGACGTGAAATTTGAGCCGCAAGCGTAAAGTCTTTCCAGCGGTAGACAAGTGTTATACCATTAAATTTAAAGATGTTTAGAGGCAAAGAGTTCAGTTTGGCGACCGAATGGCTTTGAAGAAAAAGTCTTTTAGGTCTTGGTTTATAAGCCTCGTCTATGTGGATGTGGGGGAAGGGGGGTTATCGGGGGAAGGAGATTTTGAAGCTTCGAAGCTTCCAATTGATTGACACATAGGTAACACAATACACATTCAAACCGCTAACGTTTATAAACTACTGCTTGGGAAAGCAAACTCAAAATGAGGCGATTTGGTATGGAAATCTGCACCACAACCGTGAGTAAGCCTGAAAATCAGGGTTTACAATTTCTATTGATAGGGTTGCAAAATCAGGGAAAAAGGCCTTATTTCATTCGTTTTTAGCTGGAAAAATGTTTGTTCAGTTAAGAAATTCGATTCTTTATCATTTACAGCAAATGTAGAAGAGCGCACAATTTGATTAGATTTTTTATTTCCACTCAGACCAGCAAGCACAAAGCAAAATCATTTTGTAACCAGCAGTCTCCTCTTCGAGACAGCCGAACAAATGAAAATTGGGTAACATAATTTATCAAAGTCATGGAAATGGGGAGATAAAAGTTGACTTGTATCCCCTTAATAAGCTCTTTTTCTCCCCTTTAGTGCCATGTATTTGTCGCATCATTTGTTTCTGTTCCGCCTTTTTATCATGTCCACCTTTCAAATGTTTTACATCTTGCGAGGTTGATTCTGTAGATGTGCTGTGTACGTTGTTGGGCCCGACTTACATGACTCCGCTGACCACGTGCTATGCAGGACTCTATACCTCAATAAGAATTGAAAGAGTTAATAATCAGTCAATTATTTTCGTCTTTATTCTCCCTAATATAAAGGTAAATCGTTTATCCTTCAGGAAGAAAGGAACAAAAAGAATCCAATCACTTGCTGTATACATGACAGCGTGCTTGAAACAAGAACAAGAAATTTAGGGTAATTTTGTATTATGAGACGAGTTGATAACCTAAATTGGCCACTGTAAAGAGTTTAAAAGCTAAAGTTTTGAACGTTAGACCTTGGAATTGTGGGTTGTGTGTGGGTTCGTATACAGAAAGTGAAGTTACGCTATCGGTGGAAATACGGTGACGAAAAAAACAATAATTAAATAGTTCAATGGAAAGCGCTTTTTGATATCGTGGGGATTAGGAGCGCCGATATGAAAGATCAATTTTTGTTCTTCAATTTTGCTGCTTTCCGAACTGCCTAGATGTAAGGAAAGACCGTAAACTGACATACGCTGCTTATGCAGATAAAAGTGTCTAGCTAACGACTGGTTTGGATACCTCCTTGTCATTTCTTTCTACCATTACGACTCCAGCCCGGATTATTTGTGACTTACTGAAATGGGTGACACCGCTGGATTTTTTACCTCGAAGGCTCGGTTTATTCCTTTGGGCATTGCTTTCGGTGGCTGCCGAAAACGTGTCGAATGATTTCGGTTTTATTCGTTTCGAATAAGGTGAGATATTTTGGAAGAAGACCAAAGGAACCGCGGAAGGTACTTCAAAAGACTTGGACAATAGTGTAATTAAGCTACCTTGCGCGAACAGACTTGTGATCTTGTATCCTTTTGTTTACATTGTCTTGAGATGAATGAACTCGAGATCGATAAACTGCAATCATTTGAATGGATTTAGTTTCTATTCACGATGTATTTTTAGCCTTAATATGTTTTTAAGATTAAAGAGCGTCGCAAAAGATTTAAAAATGGATCTTGGACGAGTTGTTGTAATCACTACGAAGAGCAAAAGCGAAAATAGTTTATCATTTCGAGCGCCGATCGTTTTGTTTTGATCCGAATGAGTGCACTTGAATTAAACTACTTATTTATTATGTAAATATTGCGTGTCATAAATAGTGCTCGTGTTCGCGCGCTGGCGGTTCATTCTTTCACAACTTTCGTCTTGTTCGAATGAACTTGTTGTGATCTGACCGTGTTGTTCGAAGGTGTTCTCGGAATTGGTCACTTAGTCGTCTCCCTTCCAAGAAAGAAGAAGCTTACCTCACTATTAATTAGATACTGATTTGAAAAAATGAGACCTCAAGCTTCTTTACCTTTAATTTTAACTTTAATAATCCGGCTGAATTTACAGTCACAAAAGAAGTGGGTAAATAGTATTTGAAAAACTTAAGATAGAGATGGGCTAACGACATAACATCTTACACCTGTCCCCGTTTCGTTCTTAAGTTCAGACAAGTGTAACACGTAGGAAACAAAAATTCAATTATTTGTGGAATAGATTTGCATCTGTAACCTATATTAATTTTGAAATTGAAATTTTTCTCTCAGTTTGCCAAAGGTGATAACAGTTCATGGCATTTCAATTAATAATTCACGCTATTATCCGGGTAAGGCAACGAATCCGATCCCAACAACACGTCGGCCGACTGTCCATCGACGATTTTTTTCTGTTGTGTTGGGAAATTAACCTATCACAAGGGCAGTTTTACTTTCCCCTTATTACTAATTCAAACTCGCGCAGAAAAACCGGCCATTTTTTTCTCTTTCCTGTGACAAACCTCATAGCTTTCGGGCATTTTTCTTAGTCAGACGCTTCTGATGAGTTTTCACTCTCTACAATTGCTATTCAAAAACTAAGGTTTAACTGGTCTTGACTTGGAAGGTGCTGTTAAGACAAAATATTCCTCGTTGTAACTAAGGATAACCTGCCAAAGAGTGGGAACGAGTATAGGATGATGGCAAGAACAAATATAACGGGAAGTGGAACACCGACGAAAACATTTGATGGATCGGAATGTTCCCCCTTTTGGGTAGGTGAGTTTAAAACACAGTCCATTTCATTCTCAGCAGTCAACATTTTCCTCTCCATCACAGCTACTCTTGGGAATTCTCTTATCCTTGCTGCCCTTCACAAGGAATCTTCCCTCCATCCGCCATCCAAACTCCTGTATCGTTGCCTGGCAACAACTGATCTGTTGGTTGGTGTCGTTAACCATCCTCTCTATGCTACCTATTGGATGTCCGTGGTTCACGAACACTGGAGTCTTTGTCGACACTCATTTAAGTTAACTGGCGTAACAAGCTATGCATTATGTTCAGTGTCATTGTTGACACTAACGGCCATAAGCGTGGACCGACTTCTTGCCATGTTGTTGGGGTTGAGATACAAAGAGATTGTAACTTTGAGGCGCACTTATATCATTTTGGGTATCGTTTGGGTTGTATGTCTAATCACTGGTTTATTCTTTCATCTCAATTACCCTATAGCCGCTTGGGGCAGCCTTATAAGTATATCATTTTGCCTAGTTATCTCAATCGCCTCGTACGCAACGATTTTTCGCGCTCTCAGTCATCATCAGGCTCAAATGCAAGATCATGTTCAAGAACAGTCAAGCCAACCAAATGTACCAAACATGGCGCGATACAGAAAGGCAGTGCACAGTGCACTGTGGGTGCAGTTAGCTTTAGTTGTCTGTTATGTACCCTATTTTACGGTGGAAATTGTGATCTCTCATAGTAAAGAGCGATATCGGAATGGCATCACAATTCAAGGGATGGCAGCTGTCTTAGTGTTCTTTAACTCTACTTTAAACCCGTTCCTTTACTGCTGGAAGATAAGTGAGGTGAGACGAGCAGCGAAGCAGACAATCAGACAAGCAATTTGCCATGCACATATAGAGGTAGACCGATTTAAACGTTGACATATTATTTGAAAAATTATAATTGTTAGGAGACAGGGAAATTTATGCCATATCATGATAAAAAGAGTAAAAATATGAAGAGCGACTTCTGAATAGTATATTGTATTCGAATAATCTAACGAGCAACTAACAAATAAAAAAATATAGTTTGGTGGCCATAACAAAACAATAACATGTCTCTAATTTGCGCATTTGTAATGAGTAGTGAAGCCTATTATTTTGGAATCAGAATGCGCTCAGGATTTTTCTTTGCGCTCAAAACTTGATGAAATATGTCACCTGAGCTCAGAAATATGGTTTAGAAATAACGTACTGTTAACGGAGCCAGCCGCTCGTTTTTGTCATCATTGGGAATTAGCCCTAGTGTTTATAACGAAACTTTCTAAATTAAAGATGCGGACTTTGTTAACATCTATGCAAATACACAGAACGAAATGCTTAGAAAAGAAGTTGATCATCTCTATTTCATAAGAAGTTTTAGTTTAAGACCGACCGTTTGCCTAAGTTAAGCTCGCAAATTATAACAGGAGAAAATTATTATAAGAAATTATAAAAAAAACTCTGACATAGTTGATGAGACTAGCTGCTTTTAAGTATGTTTCTGGCATCAATTAAAAAATTATATCGATAGCAATGCTACAGTTCTCAAAAGCCTATCCATAGATTCTTTGTGCAAATTTAAAAGCACTTTTTTACGAATTTGACTGAATATTTAAGATGTCGTGGCGCTATGACAGGGCATTTAAATACAGCTGGTCTTGTGTTAAACATTCTCTCGTTTTAATGCCGATCGAAAGCAAAAGCTGATAACACGCGCTCAAGAAAACTCAAGATAGCTTGTTGTTATATTAAGAAGGATCGTTAATCACCTCAAGATCACCGTCATGAAATATCACCTATTCGTCTACCCTAGCTATAGTTTCTAACTATCGATGAAAGTTATGTCTCTTTCAATGTGAAAGAGCAATAACACAAACGAATTGATGTTTACTCGGTAAGTTTACCAAACCATAACAATTTTACTACCATTGGCAGTAATGTCGCAATCTGATTGGCCAATTTGCCGTTGTCGAAAAGAGTACAGACAACGCTTCTCGCATCAACGTGTCATGATCTTGATCACGCACTGAAAGGATCGTTTAATTTCACATGGATATTGTGGTTAAAAAAAAGTCGACAGTGGTTTATCGTGGTCTATACTCTTATTGACAACAGTATTCTTCATCGCAGTGATCAAAATTTGTTGCGGAATCACTCGGCTTCACAGACTACGGTCGATTTGATAAATGGAGGGTTTTCGCCAACAGCACTGTTTACCCCTGAAACATAATCTTATGTTCTACATAGCTGAAGATGATTTTCAGAGAAAGAATTGTTCCATGAGAAGGAGAATTTGTATTGTTAATGGTTTTTAAGTAAACTGTTTACTGCTAGATCTATTTTCAGACTTTTTAGGGCATAAAGGCAGAGTACAAGGCATGCAGTTTGATCGGTAGAGAGATCGTCATTATCTCAAAGTTCTAGTCATGTAAGACATGTAGAAACTCAAACATTTTTAGGGGTAACTATGCATCTGTAACCATAAATTAATTTTGAATAGGTTTGTGTAATCTAGTTTTCTATTTTTCCCAATACCGATTAACCTTTTTAAAAAAGGACTTTTACCTTCAACTAAGATAATTCATAACGTCCTTAGTTTGCGTATGTCATATTAAAAGTCGACAAACCACCTTATGAATAAAATATTACTTGAGTAAACAGAGTTTTTTGTTGTCGAACTGTGAAATAATTCTATCATAAATGCAAATTTCCTTGCCGCTTATTGCTAATTTAAATTTGAAGAAAAACCTGGCCTTAATTATATTTTTTCGTGTGACACACCAGACGGCTTGTTTGGGCATTTTGCATAGTCAAACACTACTAATAAAGTTTTTATGTAGTTTTCAATTACAAGGTGAGGTTTGACTGATTTTGACTTCGCTGCTGCTGTTAAGACCTAATATTTCTGGTTGTCACCATGGATAATCTGCAAAAGAAATGGAAACAGCAAAAAAATTGTTTCCTATTGCCTTTTGGATACTTCTGGTGTCGCTGGTTTATTCTACATTTAGGCTATACCGACTAGATATGTGGCACGGTCTTATAACTATACGGCCTCACCATGTTACCTATTGGATCTCAATGGTTCACGAACACTGGAGTCTTTGCCGATATTCATTTTACGCAACCGGCGTAACAGGCTATGTGATATATTCAGTGTCTGTCGTCGCTGACGGCCATGAGCGTGGACCGTGCATAGCAGCTTTAACTGTTAACTCGGTAATGTTTTGAAATCAAATAATGACTCGACAAAAAATTTAACTTACCTTACCTAATGGTTTATTAAGCAAACAATGTAGAAAGGTTTCTGCAGCTTTATGCTTTGCGCCTATGAAATGATTGAACATTTTATATTCGGTGGCAAAGCCGTATTGTAGAAAAAAAGGCTAGAGCAGTTTTTCAAAAAAACTAAAAAAAACCTAGGCTAAAGAACACGGTATTTGTGAACATAGACTCATCCGAAGAAAATTTCAAATTACTTTCTCACCGATTGAAATCTGCGTCGCAACCTTTTTGGTTCTTAGTCTGCCCTACGTATGTGATCATAATTCCGTCTGACAAGTCCCGCAATGACAGCATTGGCGTAAGCATTTCGTCATCTGTCAATTGCGAATGTTTTTGAGATGTAAAACACTGATTTTTTCACAATCTATTTTGAAACAATTGTCACAGAGTGTATAAATTTGTCCCCGTTATACGATGTTATACCAAAATGACGTTTGCCAATTTGACGGACGCAGTGAAGCGCTCTGCAAATTTCACAAAATTTATCGTTAGTTTCTGAATTGTGAGTCCCTATTTAACATGGGAGACAATGTGAAGTCTTTAAGAAAAGCCATCGATAACCTTAAGAGGCAGTTGCAAGATTTAACGACAGATTTCCAAACTTTCAAGAATAAGATGGCGGAAAATAATGACGCCACGAGAGCATCTTTCATCTGAAAATGATGTTCAATACCTCAGTGATGGTTACGATGCTCTTGTGCAGTCCAAAACGAATATGGTAGAAGATTTAGAAAATCTATCCTTGCGATTGGTTATATTGACGTAGAATGTCACAGGGATCGACAAAGCCATCGACGAAATGCTGTTCTACAGTTACCAATATAGTATAAAAATTGTCGGTGTCCCACACATTAGTGAGAATGAATTAATCTTCCGAAGAGACTGTATAATTATGTATCAAGTTATTCTTGGTCTTGGGGGCCGAAATACCAATCTCTGACATAGACATAGCACACAGGGTCCCTCAACGAAACAACACGAGCAGCAATGACCGCCGAAGACCTAATCCAATCATTTGCAAATTCACGAGAAGGATGACTCGTGAAAAAGTCTCAGCCGCGAAGAGCAATACCAGTACTCTAACAGTAGATGATTAGGGTCTGCCCGCAGGGCAACCGTTGACCGTATTGCGATTTACAGCCGCTTAGCATCCAAGTCACAGGAGTTGCTGTATGCCGCAAAAGTCCACTAGAAGTCATTCAATTACAAGTGGTGCTGGGCGGAGGGGGCGGCTGTATATCTTTACAAGACAGATACATTTGCATCACTCCTGCTGAGATCAACAAATGATTTGACAAACCTAAGAGCACGTGAATCTTCTCCATCTGGCCATCAATCCAGCGATACCTGAAGCTTGATCTGTAAACAACTCATTCTAAGCAGCTAAGTGCACTTTTAGTTAATTTAGTCCTCGTAATATTGTTATTCCTATAATATGGAAGGTACGAGTAAAGACGCTGATAAATCTAGAAGATCTTTATTGAAGGAACTGCCATATTTTAGCTCCAGAGATTTATCTATGATCCACCGACGATTTAACAATTCTTTCGTGATTCCCTAAAAAATTATGAGAGATTTGGACAAGTTGTCGAGTATTTATGACCTGGATTTGTTTACTCTTAACACCAATATAGATCATAATTTTTCTCCCGTGGGACAGTCTCACATGCGAATACACAGCCGATATTTTCCCCGCATGGTTTTAGGGAAATGAAAACCAAGCAATTGGAAGATGAAATCAAGACAAGTTTTTCTGTTTTTTACAGCAATGTAGTTCGTTTAAACCGGCACTTCATTTTTGCATGAGCTTGAGTTTCGCTTTAATGTTATTGGTGCCACTGAGACAAAAATTATCAATTTCAATTTTTACACATGCAATGCAAATATTCCAGGCTATGTTTTCCAATGTGCTCCCACTTCTCTAGAGTGTTGGGTTGTTCATTGACGAGACATTAAGCTATTGTGTTTCAGAAAAGATCTCGAATGAAGCCTTTTAGTTGCTGTGGATTGAGATTTCTTTTATCAAAAAGAAAAGCGTTATTTGCTGCATCTTATACAGGCAGCATAATTCACCTAAACGCTTTCAGCAATATTTTGATGAAACAATTGAAAATTTGACTTCTTCGGGAAAACACGTTGTAATCATGGGTGATTTCAGCATACATCTTCTTAAATGAGACACGTCCTCTTATAGCCATGACTTTATGTCTTCTCTTCAAAGCTGTTATCTAATCTCCACAATTGACAAACCAGCCCGGGCTCGTAGCTCTTCTGCTACTCTTATCGATGATATCTTTATTAACAATCCTGACCAAGTTGTGACCTGCGGAAACATAGTATCGGATATTAGTGATCATTTCTCGCAACCATTTAAAATTTTTTGACTCTAACTTGACTAATATGAGAAAAACGTGGGGATGAATTAATAGCATACTTGCACGCAAATCAAAGAAAAGTAAATCCATCACTTCCATTAAAGATCCTTCGGATTCTGACAAAGTTATCAGAGACCCTATCAGTATAGCTAATGTTCTCAACAAACATTTTGCCTCTGTTGAACCAACTCTAGCAAATAACCTGCCACCCGCTAAGCGCCATTATGTTGACTTTCTTAAGTGAACTAAATCAACTGATTCGTCGTTCGCTTTTAACTTAGTTACTTGGAATTTCTTGCATACCAAAAAATAAATCTCATGGCTTATACTCTTGTAAGACACAGATATTAAAGTGCTCTTTAAATCTTATAAGTGGCATTCTGGCGGATATTCTAAATACATCTATTTCAACTGGAGTTCATCACTCTTACTAACATTGAAGCTAAAAATGGCAAAGATTATTCCGATTTTCAAACAAGATGATGATACAACGTTAACAATTATAGGCCGATCGCTCTGCTTTCTAATTTCAACGGGATCTTTAAAAAAATATTGTTTGAAAGAATTGAGTCTTTTATTGAACAGAAGAATCTGCTCACTCCATCCCAATATGGCTTTCGCAAGGCACATTCTACTCAGCATGCAGCCCAGATATTGTGAATGCAATACAGACAAATATGAACAACCGTTTATTCTCATGTGGGATTTTCATTGATCTGAAAAAGGCTTTTGACACTGTAGATCACGAAATTCTTTAGCGCAAGTTAGATCACTATGGTTTTCGCGGCATTATAAACATCTGGTTTTCTTCCTACTTGCAAGGGCGAACTCAAACAACTCAAATTGGTCCTCATATTTCTGAAAGGTTAGATTCTACCTGTAGAGTGCCTCAGGGTTCTGTTCTAGGCCCACTGCTTTTTTTGCTATATATGAATGACATACAGGAATCATCAGATAAGCTTAGTTTTTACCTTTTTGCGGATGATACAAATATCCTTTTTGCTAATAAAAATCTGAAATCGTTTGAATTCGACGTAAATCACAAACTTAACAAAGTATATGATGGGTTAATTGCAAACAAATTGACCTTGAATATTAAAAAAAGTAATTTCGTAATACTTTGCCCTGCCCAAAGGAAACTTTCTTATCAACCTAAAATCGTGATGTTTGATAACAAACAGAACATGAAGGTGGCTCCGGAGCATAAAGATTATGTCAAATACCTCAGGATTTTAATTGATAAAAATTTGTCTTGGAAACACCATATTGACCATATAATCAATAAAGTAAGCTGAACCGTAGGATTAATCGCAAAATTACGACACTTTCTGCCAACGCATATCCTCTAAAATATATATATACCGACGCATACCCTCTTAAATAAATATATACCAAGTTCTTATAGCCCCTTACTTAAAATACGTTCTGACAGTATGGGGCCAGGCTTGTAAATCGTACCTTGACAAGCTCCCAAAGTTGCAGAAATGAGGTCTTTGCTTTATCTACTTTTCTGATCATAATGAGCATGCAATTCCTTAATTTGTTGACGCTCATATCTTACCGCTAAAATTTGTTCATTATGAATCTATAGCTAATTTGATGTTTGACGTTCGAAACAGAACAGCTCCATCCAATATTCAAGATCTATTTCAAGATATATCTAATGTTCATTCTTACAATACACATTCTTCTGCCTCTAATAACTTCTATACCAAACCTTCTAGATTATCCGTTTAAGCGAATTCCTTCTCTCGAATAGGAGTTAAAGTGTGGAATGCAATACCTCAAGCATTAAGAAATCTTTTCCGCTTGAAATAATTTAATTTCGAAAGCTTGCATTTCTCTTCAGTAAAAATACTTCGTGAATAAAATTAATTTTCACCATGTGCTAAACCTTCAAATGGATTAAGCTTTTGGTGGTTGAATTTCGAAACGATGTTCTCAATATTACTGTAAAAATTTGTTTGGGCAAATCATCGAGAGCGATACAAAAGCTTTTCAAAGTCCGTTAAAATGCAGTTATTTGACCTTTTGCGGTCAACATTCCAGTCGCGAGTCACACACATTTTAATATGTTTCAACCCATATGAGGCCGAAAAATGTACATAGAAAGATAATTCCAAATGCTCTAACCTCATTTGCCGCAGAAGACTGATCCAGAGACCATTTTAGTGTGATTCTCTTGTCGTTCGCCGTATTTAGGTCTGTATAAGTGATAACGTCCGATGAAACCACCAACCCTGTCGAACACCATCTTGTTGTCAAACGTTCGATATCTTTCTTCACTGTGGCATCTTATTCAACGGTTCAGTTGACTGCGAGTATTGCTCAGTTTACAATGCACTAAAAAATTACATCTGACAGTCTCATTCAATGCTAAACTGAGTTGAATACAAACATGTACGCTCTTTGAGTATTTGGGTTGTCACGCAATACCGGTGACAAAGGAACTTTAGGGGGTAGGTGAAGGGCATAACTCCATATAATTAAGCACTATCGGAATAGAACTCTTGGAACCTACAAATTATTTTATTCTGTAAACATTTTTGTAATAGTGTCATCTTTGTCTGGCGACAAACAGTAAAATACATTTATTAATTACAGGGAATTATTCTTGTTTTTTTGGCGCTCTGTGCTTGTCGTACTTATTAGGGGTGTTTTTCTTTCCACTAAAATTGCAAGGAATACCCTAATAGCATGAAAGAGAACCTTTTGTACATTTTTATAACACCATGCTACAAAACGCAGTGGTGGGGATGTGTGGCTTATGTGAGGCTGGGGTGCTATGCTCCGTGGCCAATGTGTGGGGATTGCATAAGGGAGTATTATTATTAACCGCAACAGAGGGGCCGACATATGTGCGCTCGGCACAAAATAAGGTCGATCTCATCTTCAGGACCGGTAAATTTGAAAGCCGACTCATGACTTGCGATATTCTTGGTGCATGAAAGTAAAGAAACAATTTCCGTTTCACGCATTTGATCTCTAGTGCTGTAACCAAAAACTCCGCCAATAAGCAACTTAAACGAACAACAACCTTTCATTTTTTATGTAACAAAGTTGACTGTGTAAGTTAGTGTATTTGTGAAAAACAAAGTCCGAAGTCCCGCCTCAAAGCGAACAATTGGCATCGTGTAATTACCATAAACCAGGTTTTGTTTACTTAGGCTTACTATTTTTAGCAGGTACTAAATTTAGCTTTCCAACGAGTATTGGCCAAAGGCCCGATCTCCGCGACTTACATGTAAGAGATTTCGATGTTCACAACAACAAAAAAGCTTAGCAGCAGAGTGACGTCTTTTTACTTTCCACTTCCCCTACCCCCTAAAAAATAACTTTCCATTGTATGATTTGCATTGCGTGACGACTCTCCGTATACAAAACTACGTTGGCTGCAACGTGTAGTGCAATGTGTAATGCCACTTTTAAAAGCATCGATCAGATCTACTGCACCACAAACCGAACAACACTCACAGTCAACTGAACCGCTGGATAAGATGCCACAGTGCAGAAAGGTGTTAAACGTGTTACAACGGTTGGTGACAGTTTGCAGGTTGACAGGCAGTTTCATCGGATGTTATAAATACGACGAGCGACAAGATAACCAAAGTAAAATAGTCTTTGGATCTCTCTTCTACGGCAAATGAGGTTAGAGCATTTGGAAATATGTACCCATTTACATTTTCAGGCCTCATATGGGTTGAATCATATTAAAGTGGGTGTGTGACTCGCAACTGGAATGTTGATCGCGAAAGGTCAAATAACTGCATTTTAACGGACTTTAAAAAGCTTTCGTATCGCTCTCAATCATTTGCCCAAAGAAATTTTCATAGTAATATTGAGAACATCTTTTCGTAATTCTACCGCCCAAAGCTTAATCCATTTGAAGGTTTAGCACATGCTGAAAATTAACTTTACTCACAAAGTACTTTTACTGAAGAGAAATGTATGCTTCCGAAATTAACTTATTTTACACGCAAAGAGAACGCAGTGTTTACAAAAATCGTTTTGTGAGGTCTTATGAGGTTGAAAAAGAAGATTTGAGTGTTAAAAAGACGAGATTGTGATTCGTTTTTGAATGCGAAGCCCTCAAACTTGTGCAATAATTTGCAGCTAAAAATGACGATTTTAACGGAATTTTTTTATTTGTATTTTTCTCTGAAATAAAAAGGCATTTTGCCAAAAAAAGTATCCAGTAATTTTAGTTATAGTCTAGCCTATCTAATATTAAAATAAGAGAGAAATCGAATTTTTCACCCTTGCCGCGAAATTTAGAATTTGTCTGATTTTTACAGACAAGCGCTCTTAAAAATATTCCTTTATTTACTTTTTCTTGTTGAGTCATGAGCTAAGCAAGGCAAGCCAAGCTGAAACTGAACTTTTGATAGAATATGATGAATTGATATAGAGTGTCCCAGACTGTTAGCATGTCTCTATAAGCAGAGTTCATATTTAGCTACTGTTGTTATCACTAGCCTTTTCCAGGCGTTCATTTAGTAAAACGGAGCGAAGTGGTACACGATACGATGGTAGCGGTGGAGTGATAAAACGGGGGAGTTTTGTCTCGGTTTGGGTCGGGTCAGGTGAACGCCCCTGTTTACCCCACTAGACCCAAGCCTAACTCTTTTTTCGGTTCGCCCTGAGTATCGCGCCCTCTACTGAGCACCTCGTTTTACTCGCTGTACGCCTCAAACAGGCTGTGTTATCACTCGATAAGCTGTCAAAAAAGGGGCTCTTATGCAGAATACAAGAGACTGCTACACATATTTTCTTCGAGTCAGCAGTGGAGCCGCTTATTACGAAAGAGGAATCGAGACACAAAATAAATGTAATCACCTCTCGCATACATAACAACTTAAATTGTTACAACGGAAATGTTCTACAATCAATTAATGACTCAACAAAAAAAATTAAAAGTTTATCTTAATAAATGGTTTATTAAGCAAACAATGTAAAAAGGTTTCTGTAGCTGTATGCTTTGCGCCTATGACCGTATTGTAGAAAAAAAAAGCTCTTACAAGTGTAGTTTTTCAAAATAACTAAAACAAAACCTTGGCTGAAATAACATGGTATTGGTGATCATAGGCTCATCCAACTGCTTCCTGACCAAGTAACATCTGCGCTGCAATCTTTTTGCTTTTTCGAGTGTTCCGTACGCATGTGATCATGATTCTGGTATGTCCCGATATCACAGCATTAACATAAGCACTTCATCATGTGTCAATAGCTTTCAGTAAAGGTTTTCCTTATCAAACACTGATGTTTTCACATTTTTTTTTTTGAAACAATGGTCACAGAGAATATAAATTTGTCCCCTTTATATGGTGCCATATCCAAAATGTCGTTTAGTTTATCAATTAAAAGTAGGAAACTTCCGCCTTAAAACCAGACATAATTTGCATTCACAATGTCTCCCGTTAGAGGAGCATTGAATTATTTATGATCTTTTGACCAACATTTCCACCCTTTAAAATGAGCGACACGTAGAGACCAAAAATTTTAATATTTCTAGAGCAACTTTGCATCCCTAATCGACACAGATTTTGAGATTGGACTTTTTCTCTAAGTTTTCCTAAGCTGGTAACGATTCGTGGCGTCCCAAGATGTCGGCCGATGCATTGAACAAGGTGTCGGCCAACGGCAATCGATCGACTAAAGACCAACTGTCGGTCGACTTTCGATATCCTATCACTGAATGTTCATTTGAGTAAAGAAGTTTTTTGTTTTTTTTTATTTATTTTATTTTTTTTATCACAAATGTAGGTTTACTTTCCCCTTAATACAATTTTTTTTTTCATGTGACAAACCTCACAGCTTTCGGACATTTTACAAAGTCAGAAGCTAGTGATGAATTTTTACTCTGTGATTGTTATTCAAAAATTAAGGTTTAACAGGCCTTGACTTAAAGGGTGCTGTTAAGACGAAATATTCCTCGTTTTAACTAAGAATAACCAGCAAGAGAGTGGAAACGACGGCAGGATGATGGCGACAACAAATCTAACGGAAAGGGAAACACATACGCAAGCATTTGCAGAATCGCTATGTTCCCCAGTTTGGGTGGGTGAGTTTAAACAACAATCACTTTCATTCTCAGCAGTCAACATTCTCCTCTCCATCACAGCAACTCCTGGGAATTCTCTTATCCTTGTTGCCCTTCACAAGGAATCTTCCCTCCATCCGCCATCCAAACTCTTATATCGTTGTCTAGCAACCACAGATCTGTTGGTTGGTCTTGTTATCCAGCCTCTCTTTGCAACTTACTGGATGTCCTTGGTTAAAGATTACTGGAGTCTTTGTCGATACGCGAGGGACGTAGGCTACATAGCAGGCTTTACATTGTGTGGAGTTTCTCTCTTTACAATGGCGGCCATAAGCGTGGACCGACTTCTCGCCATGTTGTTGGGACAGAGATACAAAGAGATTGTAACTTTGAGGCACACGTATATCATGTTAGCTATCGTTTGGGTTGTATGTCTAGTCGCTGGTTTATTCACTCATCTCAATTACCGTATAGCCCTTTGGTGCAGCCTTATATATACACCATCTTGCCTGTTGATTTCAATCGCCTCCTACACAAAGATTTTCCGCGCTCTCAATCATCATCAGGCTCAAATACAAGGCTATGTTCAACAACAGCCGAGCCAACCGAATGCACTGAGCATTGCGCAATACAGAAAGGCAGTCTACAATGCACTGTGGGTGCAGTTAGCTTTAGTTGTCTGTTATGTACCACTTTTTACAGTGAAAATTGTAATCTTTTTTAGTTCAAAGAGATTTTCGAATTTGTTCTTAATCTACGGAATGCCAATTGTCCTAATGTTCTTTAACTCCACTTTAAACCCGTTCCTTTACTGCTGGAAGATAAGTGAAGTGAAACGAGCAGTAAAGCAGACAATCAGACAAGCAATCTGCTATGTCGAGAGGTAGACCTACTTAACGTTGGAATGTACTTTTTCTTCTTATTTGGAAACTGTGATATCTTTGAGTTTCACCGATTATCGAATGTCATCATAATATGGGGGCATGGCGAATATTTTAGTTTTCTTTAACCCGACTTGAAACCCGTTTCTTTACTGTTAATTTTAAAAGTATTCTTATCACCAAAATCAAATATTTAAGGGGAATACGCGTCTCTATCACAAGCCGTGTACACAAAGCTGGTCTTATAAGAAAACAGTCTCTCATTTCATAAGAATCGAACAGGAAAGCTGCTGACACACGCTCTTGAGTACCTATCACTGCTCTAAATTTAAAAGGTTTGTATGACAGCTCACCACTTCAAGTTATATTTCCGCGCTTCAATTTCATCTGATGGTCAAAAACTGATTTATGTCAATACGATTGTGAAAAAGGGAATGATTATAGTGGAAGGATTAAGACTTTGTTTTAAAAACTATTACGCTCTAACCTCTTTTATGTGGTGTCCTTTAACGCTTTCCTTTCGTCCATAGGACTGTTGTGAATATCACAGAGAGAATATCAGGTTTTATGCAAATTTTTGACCAGTAAATAATATGAAAAAAGATAACGTTGCCATAAATGTCATAAATGAACGTATATCTTTTAGATAAAATGATGTATAAAGGTATAAGATTATTTATCGATCGACTGATTTCCGATCGTGATTGCTAGATGTCGTACACTTATGTTCTAAAATACTCCAGAAAATCTAAAATTTTCCTCTATTTACTTTGTCTTGCTAAGTCATGAGCTAAGCCAGGCAAGCCAAGCTGAAACTGAACTTTAAATAGAATATGTTGAAATAATGTAATGTATCCTAAGCTGTTTAGCATATATCTATAAGTAGAGCTTATATTCAGTTGTTGTTGTTATCACCAGTCTTTTACAGGCGTTCATTCAGTAAAACGGAGCGAAACGTTACACGGCACGATAATAGCCAAGGAGAGGAGAAACGGGGAAGGTTTGGGTCGGTTCGGTTCGGGTCAGGTCGGGTCGGGTGAAAGCCATTCTTTACCCGACTCTATTCAAACCCCCATTTATTTTCGGTCCGCCCTGAGGTTTGCACCGTTTACTGTGCACTTCTTTTACAAGCTGAATTCTTCGAAAAGGCTGTGTTATCACTCGATAAGCTGTGAAAAGGCTGTGATGCAGACTGCAAATGACTACTATAGATATTTTCTTGGAGTCTGTAGTGGAGCCATTTATTTCGAAATAGGAATCGAGAGACAAAATGAATGCATTTTCTCGTCATGGCGACGAGAAAAAATTGAAGTAAAAATAACGGAGTTAAATGAAAAGCACTCGTTGGGGATAAATTAAATACTTACATATTACTGATTATATACCAAATTCCCCCAAACTTTAGCCCTATATGAATAAAATCTTGATAAAAATTAATATCAACCACTGGTGTTGGGATAAAGTACGTACACAAATCTTAAAGGTGGTGTGAGACTTCGGATAACCTTCGCAAAAAGAGCACACCGATTAACTATAAAAAAGTATTTTAGGGTCTAAAAACAATACAAGTTTTTAAGATCTGGGGAATTAATGAGGGCGTACATTCAACTTTGGTATAGTTTTTAAAATCTTAGCTGGCCTTAATTATGTAAGTAAAAGATCGAACGATCCACAGCAATAGCTGATCCCTCGCTTAAGCTCGTTTAGTTATCAAGCTGTTCTCCTGACAGATACGCCTTGATTACAACAAAACCTGGCAGACTCCTCCACTGGTTTTAGCTCAGTGTTGTGCATTTGATGAAACCAGTATTACAATGTTCGTTGATAACGTGGATAAATCAGAGTTTATCGTGTGTCTAATCAAAGCTTAGTTTCTTCAGCCGTTTCAGCTCAGGGCCTGGGTGCCACAAGGCGTGTGCAACACATCATTTCCTTGACTGATAGTTCAGGAGGGCACACACAAAGAGGGTTGGCAGCTGAGTTAAACAGCATCTTCATGTCGACAGTAGTAATATGGACAAAGATGATGTTGAGATTCGAGACGATTCTTAATACGTATTCAACTGACTCTGCTCCCCAACAAATTGCGAACATGACACTGACTGTTGTGACCATCAGAGTGATACGTTTCCGCACCCTCAGCACACCCTGAGAATGGAGAAAGCTCAATTCAGCTCAGCGGTATGTGGAGATCATATTTTAATCTCAAACCGTGACTTCTGTTGGGCCTTATGATAAACCAAATTGTTTGAGGAGGGAGGGAGGGTGTGGCGGTCTACAGGGTCAGTTTGAACCCAATATGCTGCAAAACATGTCATTCTAGATATACATCGAAGGCATCCCTACTGAAGAATTCATTTGACAACTCTGGTCAGTGAATCTAATCCTGAAATGTAAAATTGTCATCCAATTTTCCATATCTACGCACAGAGATTCCTAAAAGTGTCTGAGCTCAAAGACCAGGTTAGAATCGGTTTATATTGCCATTTTGTTTTGGGAAAAATGATGTTGGTCTAAAAACTCACGTGTTGTCTATAGTTCAATGGATTGCCATCATTAGGATCGCACCAGAAGATGAAAAGGACTGTGGCGTGACACGCGTGGCTAGAGTCATGTGATCAGCAAGTCTCACGAACCGTCGAGACTCGTGGCACCCGAGTCATCACAAACACAAACCTGAACTGGACATTATTTATTTTTTTTTTTAAGCTACAACAAAAATTTTTAATGTCCAGTTCAGGTTTGCGTTTGGGACGACTCGGGTGCCACGAGGCACGACAGTTCGTGTGACTTGCTGATCACATGACTATAGTCACGCGTGTCACACCACAATGACCTGAGAGTATAACACGATCATAGTGACAGCAAAAGCTACTTGGTGGAGTACTGCATTGGTATCGCGGAGGTAACGGGTTAAAATCCTGTAAAAGCCTGAATTTGTTTCAGGCCTTATCACCATTGCTTAAGTAGTGTTTATTACTGCGAAGATCGCTTCCATGTTAATTTCTTAAATCGAAGTTCCCATATACGATTTTCATATATTCACAGACAATGTCCCTTGCAGATTTCGAAAAATTTCTTACAAGTTTCGAGTCAATATGGAATATTAAACAACACCTCCATGGTTATCATCTTTCAATGATTCATTACCAAGTTTTATCTTTGTCTTGTATTCCTCGACGATGGCAGGCATATCCACGATTTTGTTATATATGCTTTGACAGTCTAACAGAAGGCGGGTCAATTTGCAGTTTTTAGCTTTCGACTGATGTTTATGTTTGTTGCTGTTTTTGTGGTACGTCTAATGAAAGTTTTGCAGCGGTGTTTCTGAATCAGTTAGCGTTTCCTGTAGTGGTGAAAGCGAGAGAATCGATCGAATCATTAAAACGAGTCAGAGAAGTTGAGGAACTCGCAGTTTGAACATATCTATGAACATATGAATGAACATAGCCAAGTCAATAGCATGGCACTTTACATCGCACTTTGCATGGAACCAGACATCGCACATATCACATTCGATTCCATTTTGGTTACTTTTAACGGGTGTGGTACATACACCGCGAGGATACTTATACTGAAGACCTGAATTGCTTACAATATTTCCACTAAACGAAAATAAGATTAGAAGAAGTTGCCGGAAAGCATCCTTTGAGGACCTAGAAAAGATGGCAGAACGAACAAGGTCACGCCGAGAACGATTTACGGCCGCCTCAAGTCCTGCCTGAATGGTTTGTTTATAGGCCAAAGTTATGTTTAAGCCAAAGTCGATGTACTCTTCTTAAAACCCATGCCAACTTGGTAGTATTGAACTCAAATGTAACTCAAATAGGAGCAAAATAGCCACCAATAAATATAAATAATAAATAAATATAAATAAATATTTATAACCCTATTATGAAGTAAGAACTCGAGGTAGTCATCGTTTCAAATATAGGCAAGGTATGGCGACAAAAAACGTTTATTTTTATTCCTTTCCTCAAAGACCATAAGATTATAGAATGAGCTACCTGCGGAAATAGTTGAGTCAAACTCCTTGGCTGTTTTAACTCTAAGTTACTTTCCTATTTAGTTAACAATCACAAGGCACTTTTATTTTATATTCTCATATTTTATAGTATACAGTCAATAAAGTACTATCCGAGTTTCTTTATTCATTTTATCCGAGTGTTGTATATTTTATATCTTTGTATAATGATAGTTCGTGTGGTGTATTTACAGATTTTACCAACTTAAAGAATCTAGAAGTACATTAAAAATTGAAAATTTACTACTTCAATTGAATATCAAACATGCATCATCACAGAATGTGCACGTACAGATGATTTCCTGGTAATATTTCTTCTCCGTAATTATTACTCGTTTTAAAAGAGAAGAAACGACAGAACAATGACATATTCGGGTAAATATTTAAATTTTTTGCTCAAGATTTCTTAATTTTCAGGATGACTTCTAGGCTGATGTGTACATTTCATATGTCATGTAACAATTGCGAGAAATCCTGAGTATACAAAAGCCACCATAAGTACTCTTCATTAGTTTAATGTACAAATAATCTTTAGCTCTAAGACACTACTCCTTAACACAACTTTCTATTTTCTAATCAATAAAGTCAACTATGCTACCAACTAAAGCTTAGTCTCTATATTGGTATTTTCCTCGATAGTTATAGTCCTTTGCCTAGGTGCTACAGCGCGTGTGCCGCAAATCACTTCCCTGATCTTTTGTCTAAACTGATGGTTCAGGAGGCCATACACCAAAGGGTTGACGGCTGAATTGAACAACACCAATATGTCGACAATGGCAATGTGTACAAACGTGATTTTTAGGGTGGTAGTAGTCCTTAAGACGTATTCAACTGACTCTGCTCCCCAACAAATCGCAAAAATGACACTGACTGTTATGACCATCATGGTGATTCGTTTTCGCACCCTGATCACACCCTGTAAATAAAGAAAACAAAGATAGTCATTTTGATTAAATTTTGACAATCAATCTCTTGATTTATCTTCAAGGCTTCTTTTCAGCAAAATCAAAGCAGGTGTATTTGTTATATATGAGAGAATTCCTACTTTTATTAATTCCGTCCTTTGCTTGACGTTTTCATTTAATCTAGTTTTCGTTCAAAATGATATATATATATCATATTTTCATAGAGGGTGATGTTATAGAAGAATGACTACAATTGGGCTATCGATTATTAAGAGACGCACAGATAGGATTACTGAGATGTGGATCATCTGATTAAAATGAAGAATAAAGCGTTCAAGTTCCCAAATGTGAACAGGTCAGTTATAGCGAATATATATAAAAAAAAACCCGCGTCCGATTGGCTGAAAACGAGTTCGGTTCTTTATATAATACGAATGCAAAGTTGTAACATGAGTGCAAATTACAAATAGCGTGCACGCACTGCTGAAATTTCTTCCGTTAGTGTGAGGGAAATGTCGCGAAAAGTGTTAAAGATGAGAATTTGAAGGTAAAAGAAACCGACGGCGAGAAGCGCAGAAAAACGCAAGTTTCCATGCCGCCATCATTATGCAATGTATTATTAATGAAATACATTTTGACTTACTTGTTGCTTATAGCTTAAAGGAACGCAACTCTTTGGTTTCAACCATAAAGGACGCACGACTTGAGAGTAAAGAGTAATCATCAAACCAACAGCTGCTACAACCAGGAACAACCATGCATAACAATTGGCTGTGGACATCCACTTTTTGGGCCAGCTTAGCACACAGTGGTTTTTTCCATCTTCCCTCTTATAAGTACGGGCAAGAAAGAGAGGTATATTAAAAATCACCGAGAATATCCAAGAACAAAGAAGGATCACCTGGAAAGGTAAGTGGAAGGAAAACATGTAAGTGAGTGGTTTTTTGGGCACGACTAACAACAAAAAAATATATCGTTTCTCAGTTAATATGTCACTTCTTTGCACGCGTGCGCTCTCGCGGCCAAACTGCATTTTCACTTATTATGCGCCACCGACGCCAAATTTCCGGCGCTGTCTCTGTTGAACTGGGAAAATGATTAATTTTATCTCACTTTGACGTGATTTCCTCTTTATTACCCCATGATGATTGCTTTCGTGAAACTAATCACTTTTCATAGCCTGTATAACCATCATCATTTATTCTGCTATTAAGTGGCATTGCCAAGTTTACGAGAACAGCGCAACGATAGTATACGCGAATAAAAAAAAAATAAATACAAAATAAAAACATTTTGTAATAGTACAAAGGTAAATAAAGATGCATAGCAATCACCCTCGTCCAGTGCGCCACCAATTTATACCATAACTCACCTTCAGCTTATGCTTAGTCATTTTTCTATTTGGATCCATTGGATGTACTACAGTATAATATCGTTCCACGGCAATCGTAACCAAAGTAACAACAGAAGAAACTCCAGGAATCCAAGCAAAATTTCCGCCAGTCACCAACTTGCAGAGGATGGAACCTGTTGCTCCCTCTGGGTGGCTCAAATTCAAGCCGAAAATAAGTTTTGGTGCAATAAACGTCGCAAACAGAATATCGGAGACAGCCAGGTTCACGAGTAAATAATTTATGGGAGTCCTTCAGAGTCAAACAAAAGGTAGACATGATGATAATGACGTTGGCAGAATTTTAAAGTATATAATTTATGATCGTAAGCAATAAATCTACAAGCACAGGTCTCAATCTAACTGTATAAAAACGTATCCACTTTACTGTTCGATCGTTACCGGCGACATACCTCATTTGCCGACTTCTCTTGATAATCAAACAAACAACTATATTGCCAGTGACGACCAAAACGACGAGGACCAAGAACACAGTGGTAATCACAATAGAAGAAACCTCGTACTTGACCATCGTGACTCAAGAGTTAGTTCTCTGCCAAAAAAATTATCATCAAATGTAAAACGGACGCTGATTTAGCACTTTGCAAACAACCCGCATATTTTTCTTCTAAAGTTGGTGCCATTTCGAGAATGAACACGATCACTTCGCTATAGATGAGGACGGTCTGAGAAATGGAAACCTTTCAACTTCCGAGTTTCAACTAAATATCAAGTGGAAATAGAAAAAGTACAAAATAATTAACGAGAAAAAGAGACTCATTCCGCGGTTCTTTATTGAAGTCAACATTTGCTATGCTTTTACCCGTTTTTTTGTCCAATTTTTCCCAATAAAAACACAGCTGATCTAAGTTCTGTTCACTTATCACAACGTTTTAACCATATCATTGAATAACAATAGGAACGTCTTACCTGTTAAATATCGAGATAGAGTAGTCTTAAAACCAAATAATTCAGACAAATCCGTTAAGGATCCAGCCAATTCGACGATGTCTTCCACTTCCCAAAAAAATGGCTTGTGGCCAAATAACGGGGAATTAATTTAACCCTTTTATACGAACAACATCGTGCAATACCAATTTACGCCTAGCTCAGACGCGTTGACTATAAAAACATGAATAAGATTAATGAAAGTATACTGACAAGAATCTACGCTTGATAATACGTTTAAAACGGGCCAAGCCGTTGATATGTGGGTTACAATGTTGAACAAAGAGGGGCCATTACAAAAAATTGCTATCTGGACTTGCACGTTTAGATTGCGACGATGACAACTTCTCAGAAAGATCGGAAACGATTTGAAAATTTATCCAACTGCATGTGTAAATTTTCGCAGAGAAAGTTGACAATTACTGTTCTCAAAACAAGGTGATTTGATAAGGCGCGCAAAAGTAGGTATCATTAATCCAACTAGGTGTCTTTACCGTAATTTCATGACTGATTAGCAAATTAACTATCCTTCTTTATATCAATATCTTAGATGCTTCATGCAAAACAACAATAAGGTAATTTAAAAAAAGAGCGTGGGGACGAATATAGATATTGCCGACATGTTAAGAGAGCAGAATTAAGCACATGCCGAATCAAGAGCGAGGAGGTGTAGCACTTACCTGATCTAGAGTAAACTTAAGGGAGAGAACACCACATGGCTGAAGCGTTAGAGATCATGCAATGGAAAGTCTTGCTTAGTAGACTAATTGTTTACCATTTGCGTTTATTTTATTCTCAAAAATAGACAGTCATGGTTACTAATGACGTAAACTTTAAAATTAATGCAATCAGCTGGTGGTACTCTTATACATTATCTCATGCAATATGTCAAAGCGAGTGTACTTTACATGACCCAGACACAGATCTTTGAGAAAGTTTGAAAAAAGCTGAATATTCTATTTACGAAGTGATTTGCTGACAAGATTTTACAAGGTGCATTAAAAGCGAACCATTGCTCCTGTCAACGTAGACGTTTCGTGCATTAACAATTCAACTTAAGTTGACAGTCGCACGACAGTTATAATTAAAAAGGGAAAGAAACGTCACCGAAGGGTAGGCGAAAAACGAAATGCTGTCCAACATCTCAATTTTTTTTCCGTAACTTAGCAGACGAGGACTGAAGCCAGAGTAAGTTTCAAAAACCTATCTTAAGAGAACGCTTATGCGGCCTTCCTGGCGTACGCCAATAGATTGTAGGTTTTAATAATTATAAATAGAGTAATAAAAACAAAGTTAGATTTTCAACCCAACTATCATATCGTCAGCCGCTTATGCCATTTGTTGGTTTAAAAAGGAATCTTAAGCCTTTTTCTCTTGCAAAGGCTGTTTTCTTGCGAAGGCTGTTGCTTAAAATATTAATACGATAATAAAAGATATGGTTGGAGACAGGTTACCTGCATTTTAGTATTGCGTTTTGCGGTTAAACATCCCTCATCTTTCGGATTATTTCTCAGCCGCGGACATTATAAACGGTAGTTTAATTCAAAAGGAACAACGCTTCAGAACTTCAGAATTTTTTTCTCCAAATCGGGTTAATTTTCAAAGTTATGTGGCTTTAGTAATCATTTTACCTAACTTTGTCTCTTAAGGTTACTTCCCATCTTCAGAGGCCGAAAAATTCGGCTTTTCGATTTACTTGGATGAACTGAATTCAAACATTCAACCTGACGTTTCTATTGGAAAAAAAAAGAAAAAAGAAACCGAGTTTTTTTCAAACAAAAGTAAGTAAATCAGAAAGGTGTCATGATCTCGGACCTGGCGGAATTTTCGCGGCAACCGCTCATGTTGAGGCTCGATTTTTGTGTTATTTCCATATTTTGTTTACATCGCGCACTTTATACAATTCACACGAGGAATTTTTTGCTTTTGAAAAAATCTTTCCTATGGAAAAATCAAAGGCAGAAGAAAGTACTTGGTAAAAAAAAGAAAAAAAGAAAAAGAAAAAAAAAAACAGGCCCAAGGGAGAGCTTGCGGAGCTCCACTTTGGCGTCCAAATTTCGAACAATGATGTCGCTGTCAAACCAAAATTTGCCATACATAATTAATGTTAAAAACGGGTTTCCTTACTTTTATGCAATACTTGATATGAATTGTTATTTTGAAAGCTGTGTGTCGATTCATTGTCTTTTCCTCAGCAAATTTTCCAGTTTTTCCATTTTTGCCACCGATTTTTCCTTTGCCTTTGACAACTTTGCTCATTGATGTGTTATCTTCCTCAACGCCCCACTGAGCGATTGAGATGAAAAAACAAAACAAAACACACACACACGAAAAAAAATCGTGTCTGCAATAGGTTTATTGTCCCAGCTTCAGGAAATCTTGGTTCATCGTCATTGACACCAGAAGGTCCTGTTGTCCCATTGGTGTGCGGTTTCAAGAGGCGAGATAATCTCCTGGCGTGGCGCTAGTTGTTTGTGAACCTTTATGAGCTAAAATATCTTGTTTGATCTTGGGAGGAATACAACCACTTCAAATGAATTTATAGGGTATATAGATTTCTCCGATTTTCGAAAGCGTGTTAGGAAATTTTGATATTTGAAATATTTTTACGCAACACACCTCGCATGTTTTTAGCTACTCCAAATTGAGATGCCGATATCTAAGCAACCAAGAAGTATATCGAAAAGCCTGATATACTTTAATTGATTGATGCCTTGTAAATAAGACTGCCAGCCATTTTGCTCGTGCTGCAGCATCCAATAAATTCATCCGATAAATTCAACAGAAGAACCCTCGCTTTTTTCACGCCTTACTGACTCCTGACACTTCCTTAAAAGAAGAGTTGCTTAAATTATATTTTCATCGTAGACTTCAGCCATTAAGGTTTATTCGGATATACAGTTTGTTAGGATGTTAGTGAAACTAGTGCGCTTGCGAACTTTTTCCAGAAGGACACCGCGAAGGTGGGAAGTAACCTTAAAAATTTGTGTTCAAGCTGTGAATATCAAGCCAGTTAACAACTTGCGTCGCGTTCCAATCGAATTTTTTTTACATTCATCGAGGAAATATTGCGAATTACTGATGAGAAAATGCTGCAAGTTAGTAAGCTTAATCTTCACAAATATGTCTATCGATAAAACCATTGTAGTAGGCTTATAGTGGTAATCTACCTCAGTGAGTTTCGTTTACTAAATTCTCTTTATTTTCCAGTTATTGGGAACTTCCATTTTCCATTTAACACCATCGAATGTGTTCCCAGAAAAAAAAATATTGGAAAATTATTGCTAAAAAATCATCAAGGAAGGACAACTAGTTATTAATTTTAAAATTTTGCCAAAGCTGTGAACCTAGAATTGATGTTAAAAAGATCTTGTGATCCTTTACAAGGTTTAGTTTCCACACCGTGTGACGGTAACAGCAGAAACATTTGTTTTACTTTACATAAGAAAACAATTGAGACAGTTAACAAGAAAAGGATGTTTGAAGTTTTTACACTTAACTAAGGTGCTGGAGGCCCGCGATGTCATCCGATACAGCTCAGCAGTAACAGCAGACAATGAAATAAGATAAGGAGAAAAGAGATGGAAAGAAGCTAAAGGAAGAGAAGAAGCACTTCTTTAGTTGTCAAATAACCAACTCGCTCCATTCAGTCTATAACAAACAAGAAGAGGACGAATGTGGTGTGAGATTGACGCAAAAAAGAGCTTCAACCGTTTAATTTGGGGAGTGATGATCGCTTACAAACCTGAACCAAAAGAATACGGACTAGCTTACAAATGAGTAAAACAACTGCAAAATAATTTGTTTTTAAGTTGACCGTATCTACCTTATGATCGATCTAACTTATGTCGATACACTGTTCCTTTTACCTTTAGAAATGCTATGGCACTCGTCAAAATGACGCCGGTTTTCGAATCCTCAGCACACTCTGGAAATAAAAAAAAGAAATAACCATTCCAGTCATCAATTGCGCTTTTATAAGATAGCCATTAAAAGGAAAACAACAATATTCTCTATAATTCCTTCAAGGTTTCATTTTTTGTGAAAAATTTTGCCTTAATATTGAGAAAATAAGAAGATGGAAAGTGACAAGAGGGGAGAATTTTATCTGTTTTATTTTTTTAATTTTTTTTCCCTTTAACTTGTCTTTTGACTGTTATGTGAAAAGCTTTACCAAGCATTTGTTCACAAACTACGCAAGATTAAGTAGATTTACTTTCAAGCTGAACGTTTACCAACGATTCTTCCTCTTTAATTTCTTTGCTTATTTCTGTCTACCCACAGATGAAAAAAGTGAGGTATCTACGTTTGATAAAAAAGTTTCCTTGTGTAAAACATGACTAAAAGCTGAGGGGAACTATTCTCTTGCCAAGGCTCTGCCAGCGAAAAAGCTTAATATAAGGTATGCACTATGTGTTAAAAAAAAAAAACAAAACAAAAACAAAAAAACAGAAATATGCAATAAGAAATTACTTGCTGTTGACAGTTTAATGGATTGTTGCCATTACGCTTAAACCACATTGTGTAGATTGTTTTCTATTTCAGTCAAGCGGATAAACCACTGTGAAATATCTCTCAAAGGAGATCGCCACCAAAGTAACAACTAAATTAATTCCGGGAATCCAAGCCAGCTTCCCACCGGTCAGCAGTTTACAAAGGACTAAACCTGCTACTCCATTTCACTTCCTTAGATTGAGGCTGACGATAACCTTTGGTGTAATGAAGGTTGCGAACAGAATATTGGAGAAAGCCAGGTTCACAGGCAGGTAATTGATGGTGATTCTTTAAAGCAAAAGAGCGTGTTCAAAAAGCTATACATACGAGAGTTTTAATTCTTAATGAAACGAAAGTACATGGATGGAACTGTGCGAGAGACGACCTCTCAACCTTTATTTCTAAAATTTAGGTGTAAATGAACTTGTTTCATGATTTTCACATCCTGCACATACCTCGTTTGAAGATTCCTTTTGATAATCAAACAAACAAGTATATTGTCGGCGATGTCAATATCGACAAGTAGTAAGAGGACGGTAGTGATCACTACATGAGTTGATTCAAACTCCATGACCATCCTGTTATCGAAAAAAAAAAAGGCTTACGACTCCTACACTTATTTTTTTAAGCTTAAGGAAAGGTCGACATAACAGGAGGAGCCCAAGAAATGGACTCTATCTGAGTTTAAATATCGAGAAGTTATAATCATTTTCGCATGAAATTGAGACTTAATTACAAAGTGTTGTTTTAAGTAGACATATGAAAAGCATTTAGTGTAAACATGTCACGAAAAGTTTGCATTAAATGTAAACTCGCACACTTCCATTAAAAAATTAACATTTGTGACAAACAAGGATTACAGTGCGATATTGCCCGGTTCACTTCTATCGGACAAAAAAGCCATAGAATTGCCTTGTTATTGAAATTTCTGTGTTTAAAATAGTACGCTGTATTAAAACAATTATCAAAACCAGATCACACCTTTCCGCTCAAAATTTGAATTTTGTATGAATAAACTAAACCGTCTGCATAGAATCAACAAACTAAAGTTATTCAACGCTTTTTTTTCCCTTTTTTTTATTTTCAATGATAAAAGCAAGGACATCAAAAGCATTTACAAAAGAAGTGGATATGAATTATTTTTAATTTTCAGCGTCATACACCAATCGGCTCTATTGGAAACACTTATGACTTAAACCGTGGGAAATAGTTTTCCAACGATACAACACCTGCTTCTCGCAAACATTTCAGGGAAAGTTTACTCGCGATACCCTCAGATTATTACAACGATGAACTAACTAATAGAAGATTATTTTCCGCAAACTTAAGAAGAACAAAAAAGTTTACAAAGTAATGATAAGGTCAAGACTGGTTATTTTTTTTGATAATTGGACTTCCGTTCACTAAAAAGCAGAAACCTGTACATTCTTCGAAAAAATGTTTTTTGTTTTGTTTTGTTTTGTTTTGTTTTTTTTTTTTCTTTTCTGTTTGTTTGTTTGATTGTTTGTTTCTTTAAAGCGCACTGATGAAGGACAGTCATAAATGTTATACCAACTCAAAGGAGAACACGATTAGTTTGATCGGCTTTAACTTGACGAAAATCAGAAACAGAGAACTGAAAAATTAAATTTTTGATAATCATGTATATATTAATTTTCGCGGCCCTAGCAAAATATCCGAATATGTTCAGGTTACTGATGAGTGAACATATGTCTAAAGGGAGTTAGTTTCTAAAAACTTTCGTGTTGCGTCAATGAGAGAGCATAATGGGGTAATTTAGTATTACTAACTGAGTTGATTGACCACTGTAAAGAGTTTAAAAGCGTTCTTCCTCAGCACGTCACTTACCACGAGTTTGCGTTCAGACAGATTTCCTTTGTTGCTGAGAGGATACATCACCGCATAGTAACGTTCGATCGAAATATTTACCGAAGTAAACACGGGAGATACCGTTCCTATTCACGCGAAGTTCCCACCAGTTAACAACTTGCATAAAACTTTACCAGTAACTCCGCCAGGATGGGTGAATGTCTGACTCAAGATGTACTGCGAGGCGATAAACGTAGGAAACATGATATCTGCCTTAGCCAAGTTCACAAAAAGATAGTTGATGGAAACTCTGAGGAGGTGAAGAAATAAATCAAAAGCAATTGACTCTTTTGTCTTCTGTAAGTTGACCATAGGTCTAATGATGTTAGAAAGAGCTGGAACATCATAAACAAACGTTTAATTTAGAAGCAAATAAAACATTGATTTTGGTTCACGGGTTATGCCCGCCTCATACCTCAATGCTTTAGTATGACACTACAGACCATTGAGTTTCCCATGATTCCCACGAAAATCAGAACAGAGAGCACTGTAGTCGTGAAAACACCAGCTGAATCTGCTATTGTGGTTCTTGAACTAAAAGCCAGCTCAGCCTAAAAGTTAAACATTAATAGGTATTTTGAAATAACTATCAAGTAGCTGTTTCTATATCGTTCCAATTTTTTCGAAAAACGTGAATCGATGAGACCATGTGGAGTACAAAAATTCCCCCTGCTGGTTTGTCTTGTTACCCAGCCTCTTTATGCTACTTATTGGATAGTTCACGAATGCACTGAACATGGCGCGATACAGAAAAGCAGTGTACAATGCACTGTGGGTGCAGTTAGCTTTAGTTGTATGTTATGTACTACTTTTTATGATAAAAATTGTGATCGTTCTTAGTACAAAGCGATTTTCGAATTTGTTCATATTCCTGGGAATGGCAAATGTCTTAGTGTTTTTTTAAATCTACTTTAAACCCGTTCCTTTACTGCTGGAAGATAAGTGAAGTGAGACTAGCAGTAAAGCTGACAATCAGGCAAGCAATCTGCTATGCAAAGGGTTGACCTTTTAACGTTGGCATGTGCTGTTTCCTCTCTAACTTGTTGGGAAGTTTTGATATCTTTAAGATAATCCGATTATCGAAAGCTCATCACAATCATGGGCATGGCGAATGTTTTAGTTTTCTTTAATTCGACTTTAAATTGAACCCGTTTCTTTGCTGTCAATTTTAAAAGCATTCTTATTACCAAATTCGAATATTTAAGGAGAATACGTAACTCTATCACAGACCGTGTACACAAAGCTGGTCTTATGAGAAAATATTCTCTCATTTCATGACAACAGAGTACGAAAGCTACTGACACGCGCTCTTGAGTACCTACCACTGCTCTTAATTATAAAAGGTTTGTATGACAGCTCAACGCAGAAAGGATCATTTCTGCGCTTGAATTTCATCTGATGATCAAAAATGATTTATGTCTTTCAAATTCTGAAAAAAAGAGAATAAGTATAATGGAAGGAATAAGACTTTGGATTAAAAACTAGTACGGTGTAATCTCTTTTATGTGGTGTCCTTTAACGCTTTCCTTTCGTCCTCGGGGCTGTTGTGAATATCCGCACGGAATGAGTAGAGGTTGTATGCAAATTTTTGATGAGTAAATAATATGAAAAAGTTAACGTTGCCATAAATGTCATAAATGGAGGTATATCTCGTAGATCAGTGATGTTTAAAAGTTTAAAATTATTTATCAATCGAAATCGAAATGATTTCGGACCGCGATTTCTGGATATCTAAAATACTCCAGAAGATTCTAAAAGTGTTCGCTTATTTACTTAGTCTTGGTGAGTCTTAAGCTAAGTTAGGCAGGCCAAGCTGAAACTGATCTTTAAATAAAATTTAACGAAACGATGTAGAATGTTCCTGGCTGTTAAGTATATCCCTAAATGCAGAGCTCGTATTTAGTTGCTTTTGTTATTACTAGTCTTTTTCAGGTGTTCATTTAATAAAAAAATAAATAAAAAATTGAAAAAAAGGGAGCGAAAAGGTACACGGCACAATAGCAGCAGTGGAGTAATAAAACAGGTGATTTTTGGGTCGGGTAGGATCGGGTGAACTCCGTTCTTCACCTGAGTCGACTCAAGCCTCACTCTTTTTTCGGTCCGCCCTGACTATCGCGCCGTTTATTGTCCACTTCGTTTTACTGGCTGAACGCCTCAAGCAGGCTTTGTTATCACTCGATAAGCTGTCAAAAACAAAAAAAACAAACAAAAAAAAAGGCTGTGATGCAGAACGCAAGAGACTACTACATATATTTTCTTCGAGTCAGTAGGGGAGCCACTTATTACGAAAAAGGAATCGAGAGACAAAATGAATGCAATCACCTGTCGTATACAAAACAACTTTAACTTTTCCCATGGTAATATTTTGCAATCAAATAATGACTCGACCAAATAAACTAACTAACCTTTCTTAAAGGTTTATTAAGCAAACAACATAAAAATATTAATATAACTTTGTGCTTGTGCCTGTGAAATGATTGAATATTTTATGAAGTTGCAAAACCGTATTGTAGAAAAAAAAAAAAAAAAAAAAAGGCTAGTACATTACAAAAAAAAAAAAAACTAAATCAAAACTAAATCAAAAGCTTGGCTAAGAGAACATAGTGTTGGTGACCATAGCTTCATCCAAAGGAAGTCTTCAAATTGTTTCCTGAACGATTGACATCTGCGCTGCAACCTTTTTATTTTTCAGTCTGCCTTTCGTATGTGAGAGATTACAGCATTGCCATAAGCACTTCGTCATCTGTCAATAGCTTTTGGTGAGGGTAAAGTGATGTTTTCATTATTTCTTTTGAATCAATGGTTACAGAGAGTATAAATTTGTCCCTGTTATAGGATGTCATATCCAAAATGTCGTTTACTAATTTGATAAACAAGTAAGTAAGACAATCAGCATTGTTCAGTAGCAAAATTCCGCCTGAAAATCAGAGATAATTTGCACACAAAATGTCTGACGTCGGGTGAATATTTGAAATATTCATGATCTTTTAAGTAACATTTCCACCCTTTGTTCTATGTTGAGACCTTTCAGTGTAAAACGGCAGGATGAATTGTCGCATAATCTCTTTTTGGCAAACAACTGATTCTCTTTTAGGATGGCTGTTTAATGTAAGGTACACATGCCAACCTCTGAGGAAATGTTGTTATGTTTTGCGACCCAAAGGACACTTGAGATCGTTCGCATATTTCAAATAAGGTAAATATACCTTTTAAACCCTTGAGAATACATGCATCATTAAAAGGTAAGATTTAAGCCACAGTAGATGTGACGTTGTCAACAGAAAGAGGCGAGAAATCCCTCAAATTTTGATGATGATGACGAATTTCAAGTCTTTTTGAAGATAACACCAAATAAATAGAATGTGATGAGATTATGTAAAATGTCCCAGGCTTTCAAGCATTTCTCTATAAGTAGAGCTCATATTTAGCTGCTGTTGTTATCACTTGCCTTTTCTGGGCGTTTATTAGTAAAACGGAGAGAAATGGCACACGGCACCATAGCAACGAAGGAGTGGAAAAAAACGGGAAAGGTTTGAGTCGGGTCAGGTCGGCTGAATGCCGCTCTTTTAACCCGACTCGACTCAAGCCTCACCCTTTTTTCGCTTCGCTGTGACTATCACGCCGTTTATTGTGCACTTCGTTTCACTAACTGAACACTTCGAACAGGCTGTATTATCACTCGATAAGTTGTCAATTAAAGCTGTGATGCAGACTACGAGTGAGTACTACAGATATTTTCTTCGAGTCTGTAGTGAGCCATTTCGAAAGAGGAATCGAGAGACAAATTGAATGCAATCACCTGTCGTATAAATAACAACTTTAATTTTGACCACTGTAATGTTTTGCAATCAAATAATAACTCAGCAAAAATATTTACTTACCGAACTTCGTCTCGGTCCATAAAAACGCAGAAAAAGAACGAGGTTAATATCCAGCCATCTTGACCGAATAAGCTTGGTTAAGAGGAAACATATACTCCACAGTCGATCTCAAGTTTTTATTTAATTTTTTGTCTTCATCTCTTCTCTCAGTCGTGAGGGGAGAAAATGAATAGATGAATAAATAAATGAAAAAAGGAAGCTCAACAGTTTGCACCTATAATTATACGGTACATGAACTGATAACCGAGGTGTAGTGAAGCCTTAGAGGGCTAGAAGTGCAATATCCCTGATTCAAAAACTTTTTACCCAAGCCTGCAAATTGTGTGACCCACAAGTCGGAGGACTCCTTTGTCCAAGTTTGAAATCTCATTTATGACTTACGTTATCACATTTTGCCAAAATCTATTGTACTTAAGAGTCTGAGCCAGTGATATATGGAGAGGTATTGGTCGGTTTGCAGCCAATGCTTTTCGACTTAAGTTTAACAAATAAAAATACGCTGATTGATATCAGCGAGCCTGCAATGTGACATGAATACTGGTCGGAGGATGTTTTTGTGCAACAGCTGTCACTTCAACATCTCAATATGGATCTCCGCTATAACAACAATGCATTGGCGGAGTTAAACGATTGTACTAGAGGACTAAATGTTGTTACATTTACGACTTTATTACATTTAGGACCAAAGTCTATTGCATCTAGGACTTTATTACATTTAGATCCAAATGTTATTCCATTTAGGACTTTATTACTTTTAGGACAGTTATTACATTTAGGCTTTCAACAAGCCACGCAGACCATTGAAGCGAACTTTTCACATTTGACGAGTACCTTCCATCGTTACGAACAAGAAATAAAAGTTCGGAGCACGAGACACAACTCTTCTCTAATATGTCTACGAACTTGACCAAAAGAAACGTTTCAAAAACGCTGCGCCTCATGAATCCACAGATGGCGAATATCGTTGTCGATAAGAGTACATGACACGCTCAACCACTGTCGAAAGGATGATTATTTAGTCTTGATTATATTATGGTGGAGATCTCAGACGTTTGGTTTTCTAAGGTTTATTCCGAATTAGTTAAAAATATGGCAGCCAAAAAAAAAATTCGTATTTTTTGATTTGTTTCGACAATTTCTTTATTGACGGCCTTGATCTCCATTACCGTACCTGAATTTTCATCACAAGGTATTCAAATTTTATTGATATCCTTCCGCTCGAGAAAACTACTTATTGAGTAATGTTATCTCCACTTCTAAATACGGATAATTGTGCTGGAAAACAGTGAATTGGAATTCTCAAAAGGGAATCAAATTTTAGGAAATTATTTCTCAACCAAATTCGAATTTGAGCACCATAATCCTTAACTGTAGACTGTCTTTTTTGATGTCACCGGCCATATTATGACTTTGATGCGTGTGTAGTCAATTGCTAATTTAAAAGGAATATAATCGGTGTGCAAGGCTATTGTTTAAATAACCAGCTGCCGACAGAGTTTTTGACTATTCAACAGATATTCATGTCATGTCCAAAACTTACTTCTCCCTGAATCTGAGTGACTCCACTTTACAACTAGATGTTCAGAAGGGAAAAAAGGACTGAAAAAATTGACACCAGATGGTGCTTAGCAAACAGATTCAAGCGTCCTTTTTTTTTTTTAATTTTAATTCAGGAATGGATAGAGAGATTATAGTAACATCAAATTTCGTTAAGGAAAGTAAGCGGCTTCCTATTCAGAGGCTGCTGCGACACTGATGTTTGTATTATGCTTCATATTAATTTTCTTTTCAGTTTCGGACTGTTTACCTCCTAAAAATTAATGCAAAAACAAGTATTAGTAATTTAAAAAGTCCAAAATTGAGCGCAGTATCGGCAAATTATTGATAAGGAAAATGGTTTCAACCTACGCACGTTTGTTCTGACGAATTATATTCCATGACCAATCACGGGGCGCACAGCTTTTAGTCAGTCTTGTGATGAACATGGGTTTCTCTAGGGAATTAGAAACTACCTTTTCAACGAAACACAAAAGGTAACTTATGCAACTAAAGGGGTAACAGCAGTTATTTCTCATAGCAGGCCTTCCATTTTCTAGATTATTTTCACGGATATCGGTCTACAAGTCTGAACGTAAAACACACGGTGATAAAACTGGAGTTTAACAAAATGAATGTAAGTAACTTTGGGGATGCATTTAAAAACTTCTCCAAATCATTGTTATTTGGCCCAGGCACAACGCAATTTAGATGGGACTTAAAGCAAACACTTTCGCTTCAACTCACCATTGGTGCAACAGCCGTTGCTTGTCCATGGATCATCTCTCTAAACATGTTGGTGATCTTAGCAATCAAGAAAGTAAGAGAGCTACATAAAAACCCTAATATTCTGATTACTAATTTGGCCGTGACTGATCTTTTAGTTGGCGCAGTTTCTATGCCTCTTTCAATCACTGTGGATGCCCTGATTCTTCAAGGAACTGTATCACATAGCACTATTTATCTGTTGAGTGAAATTGGTGTCTCTGTACTGATCACTTTATATACTATCTCCTATCACCATTTATTGCTGATAGCTTGGGAGAGGTATGTGGCGATAGTTAAATGTACAGAGTACAAAGCGTTAGTCACAAAAGGACGGATGAAGAAGTATACTCTGATCGTCTGGATGGAGAGCGTTACATACATGGCCTTACATCAAGCATTAGTTTTGGGTAAAATTCCTCCCGAGGTTCTACTTGTGGTGGATCTTGCGATTAACCTCAGCTATCTCACTGAAACGTTACCGTTGTTATGTTTTTATGGCATGATTTATATCGTTGTACGGAGACAAAACAGATGTCAAATCAGCCAGTTGAGTGCTCTGATTAAAGCAAAAAGGGAAAGGAAACTTGCGTTCACTGCGTTTCTGCTGTTAATAGCCGCTTTCATCTGTAGTGTTCCGATACTAGTAGTCATGACCTCGGCATCATACTAACCAGTTTTCGCACGTATTAGGCCTTACGATGGGTACATATTGTGGTTCAAATAAACTCTCTCGCGAATCTCTTCCTCTATTTCTACAGAAACAAACGTTACAGGAAAGCTCTGCTACAAATGATAGGATTCGAGAAGACACAGGAAATCGAGCGAATAGATCCCAAAGGGCATTGTGCAAGGCGGAACCGTTGCACCGTGGAGCCTATGGACACCGAAGGAGCTCTAGGCTTCAAACGATCACACTCACTTCCAGAGCAGACTCTTGGACTGAGGAACACGAGAGTGTCGAAAGCCACAACGATGGAAAGAAGAATGTCGGCTCCATGTTTGACAAAAACAGACAGCTTGCAAAGCGGAACACAACCCTTCTAGCTAGGTGGTATGATGCAGATAGAAAATAAACCTTGATAGACCATCAGAATTTTTCCATCCTGATAACCAAGCCAAGGGCTCACAGTCATCATGAAAGGTTGAGGTCAAAGTCATTTAATGAAATATCTTTCGAAAGCTATTGAAAATCACACGAAAGTTGAGTGTCAAAGAGAAACCTTAGTGCCATCAGCCATAACGTCTTTAACTGATTGACCATTTTACGGCTGCAGTTAATATCCAGTTTCCTTATCTGCAATTTAAGAAATTCATGGAAAACAGTATGGAGAACATGCAAACTGAGTTAAGGTATAAGAGCGCTGAATGAATTCCTGTCAATACCAATATCCATCTGCAAAAATCCAGTAAATTTTAGGCCTATTTTGATGGCAAAATTTTATCAAGCAATTTGGATCCACCTGTGCAAAAAGACGGGTTGCTTATACATATTTTGGTATTCCGGGATTCTGTCGAATTATTCGGTGCTTAAATTTTGCAACTGCTTACTGGACATATGTCTGTGAGGAAAAATCAAATATAAAATAAACTAAGAGGAAAGAGTCCATATTGACCTGGAGTTCATCGACACTCTTCTTCACGCCGAGGCTCGTAGCGAGAGAGTTTGACCCACTGCTCACCATTTTGAAAGCTAGAATGCACGCAAATGAAATCAAACTTTAAAAAAAGCTAATTGGTATATTCTTTTTTCTAATAGGAAGGGGAGGGCGACAGTAATACTGTCTTCTTAAGGGCCGTTCCAATAGTTTAAATCCAATTTTTTGGCCTTTATGAAGGCATTGGAATCTGTAATTTCATCGATGTTTTTTAGTTCTTGTACAGTACCAAAGGCAAGTTCTACCTGGCCTGAGCCCGCCCAGGCTGAGAACTACTCAAGAAGCGCTGCAAAATGATATATTATTTTTTTCCTTTTATATGGAGACCATATCACCATTCATATCAATTATCATTTATAAAAGTCATCTGAATAATAAAAGCAATTACTTTTGGGTGTACTGCAACTTAAGCGCTGATAAGTCAACTGTTTTTTTAAACGTTCCGCGATTCATCTCGGCTCGGTAAAACTAAAACTAAAATCAAAAACAGAAAAACAAAAAAAAAAAAAAAAAAAAAAAACAAGAACAAAAAAAAAAAAAAAAAAACAAAAAACAAAAAAAAAAAAAAAAAAACAAAAAAAAAAAAAAAAAAAAAAAAAAAAACAAAAAACAAAAAAAAAAAAACAAAAAACAAAAAACAAAAACAGAAAAAACAAAAAACAAAAACAGAAAAAACAAAAAACAAAAACAGAAAAAACAAAAAACAAAAACAGAAAAAACAAAAAACAAAAACAGAAAAAACAAAAAACAAAAACAGAAAAAACAAAAAAAAAAAAACAAAAATAAGGTGATAACCTTGTGTAAAGATCGCAAAAAAAAATTGGCTAAACAAGCACTTTCTACGAAATTTCACTGGACCTAGTTTCCAGCCGCGTTTGTAGTCGTCTTTGGTATATACGTAAAAAGGAATTTTTCCAAAAAGACGGATCGATCGTGATCATGGTCACACGTGACGGGGCTAAATGCAAGCAGTTACTAGGTAGTAGGTTTTCAATTGTCTTGTGGGAACTTTCTACCACTCGATTTTTTTTTCGGAAACCAGCGGCAGCTCAAAAAAGCACCTTTTTATTTGCGGAATTAGCAAAAGGGCGCTCAAGAATCTTTGCGATTCCTATTGGCTGTTCAAGCGACGTTGCATGAAAGCGAGGATAACAGTGTAGAGTCGCCCTCCATAGCCGTGGACTACATTCAAACGGCGAATAATTCTCCCAATATATTCTGTTCCATATTTTCCCGAAAAGAAGAGACGTCGTAACTTAAATTCTAATCACAGCCAGATTAAAGATCGAAGGCATATCAGTTAAATGGTACTTTTCCAAATACCAGGAATAAAGAACTACACTCAAAAGTGTTTGAAATACTCCATGTAGATTTTCTTGTTGATAAAGATTAAGGTTCTTGTCGCAAACGTGGAACAAAGAAAAATTTTGAGTCCCTGTATGAAATTAAGCTTTAGGCTAAGAATTCCTTGCCCCCATTCTCTAACACTGAACAACAGAGACTCTGAGGTTAACGAAGCCATAACTAGCTTTATGTGTGACACGTGCCCTACTGGAATCTGGAATGTCGTTCCACATCCTTCCTATTCTAAAGGGTAAATGGCATTATTGTTTACTAGCTTGGAATTAAACACGATAAATTAGTTTTTCAATTTCAATTTTTTTAAATGGATTCTCTGGGTGTTTCTCTAACCTAATGTCTCATTTCCTCTATTCCGATTCAGTAACAGCTGATACAAAAAAAAGATGTTTTATCCACAATTCGTTTGGAATGACTCCGCTGACGACATTTCGAGATGTCCTCTATAGGAAAAGTTGCGTGTTTTAAATATCCTGCTGGCTTCTGTTACATAAATAATCTTTCCAGAGACCGTGATATATTCTTGAACATTGCTTTACCAAAATAACAACAACAAAAGCAGAGAGGAAAACATTAATTCGAACTTTCCTTGTGAAATAGAGTATAATTTCTTTATTTATTTCTTTCTTTATTTTTTTTTACGTTTAAAGAAGTGTCTTGACTTACAAGTGCCTTAATGTGAATATTCCTACTGAAAATATCTAAAGGCAACTTTCTTCGTTGGTTGTTCTTTATTTCCCTGGAAACATGACATCAAATCATAGCCTGTATCTATCTATGCTTACGTTTCCCATTACATTTATCCCTAGTATCAGACCCCATAGATTCAAAGCACACATCTTTGCAGGCTCTAAATAGGAGATGATGATTCTGCAAAATTAGGCTTTTTATATCTTCCATTCAAAACAGGAAAAAGTGGGCACTCAGGGGCCAGTGTCACTGTTAAATTTGTACAAAGAACTCTGCAAAAAGAAATCGAAGCCTTAAAAATGGCGTCATAGATAAAAAGAAAAAAATACGCAAAATCGAGATAAACATCTCTAAAGAAGTATCGAAATCAGGGGACAGAAATTTTTGCCGATAATACAAAACCCCTCAATGTAGAATCCAAACTTTGTGCGGGAGACAAGGCAACCACACTGCCTTATTTAAACGGTTAGGCTTTCAGTAAAAGGCTACAGCCTACCGAACTATATTTACTTATAGTATAACACTGAGGAAGTGCTTGAGCTTCGAAAAATTTCAACATCAATTCGGAGTCCAATCACAATTACGCCTTAAATTCGAAACTGACATTCCACGTTAATCTAACAGAGAAGAAATCACCCAAAAAACAACCGAAGCAGACATATGCAACAACCATGACCAAGATGCATCCTTTCATCTTCTAATCCTGCAAAAGCCTAGTTCGAAAACGCAAAATATATTCCTTTTAAAGCTAGTGTTCCTTGACTTACAGTCCATACAACTAATTCGTTTGAAGATATTTGAATCAAACTCCTGCAGTAGGTTGTTACTTAAAACTCTGGTGAGATGAAGTAAAACTATGATTTATTGGAGGTGGAGCCTTTTTTTATTGTTCCTTTTCTCTGACATTGTAGACAGAATCACACTTCAAGCATTTGAAACAAATTTTTATTTTTTCCAAGCCACACCTTATAAACTGTAAACCCTGAAAGGGTTTTGGTGTTTTATCAACCCAATGTATCTTTCATTTTATCAAATGAAAAACGGTTTAAACCAAAGATTTTAACATGAATATGAAGTCGGACGAGAAACCCATCGTGCCATTTTCAATTGTTTTCCCCAGTAAAAAGGATCTCAATGGAGATTGCCCCAGGAATGCCACTTGTCAGATGTCAAACACGTTAAAGCTCTTTTCAAAGAGCTTATAAAAGCCATAGCAACGTAGACAAAAACTCATTACTGGCTGAAAATTATGTTATGATCAAAATGACACCAACGTAAAGGGACTGAAGTGAACAACAGATCTGAGAGCGATACTGCGTGAATTTTATATTCAAGATATCTTTGCGATGAAAGTGCAATTTAATCCACCTATGGCTTTTTCTTACCCTATCTAATATAAAAAGAAAATCAAAGAAATTGATCATTTCATTTCTATAGACAACAATCAAACGTATGCAATATCAATCAAACATGTATGGAAATGCATGCATAGTATGTATAGTATCCACACGTTCTTGTTTTAACCTCACACAGGCTAATTTTGAGAACATAAAATGTTTTCATTTAAAGGCTAGGGCATGTTGACTTGGAGAGTTTCCGGCAGAGTAGTTTTTTGAAAAATATTTAAATCCAGCTTCCTCTTTTTCTTTGTTGTATTGTGAAATTAACCTATCACAAATACAGCCTTATTTTCCTCTTATCACTAATTCAAATTCGCGCAGAAAAACTGGCTTTTTTTTTTTCTTTCGTTTGACAAACCGCACAGCGTTCGGGCATTTTACATAGTCAGACGCTAGTGATGAATTTTAATTCTTTGCAGTTGTTATTCAGAAACTAAAGTTAAACTGATCTTGACTGGGAGGGTGCTGTAAAGACGAATTATTCCTCGTTGAAACTAAGGATAAACTGCAAAAGAGTGGAAACGACTGCAGGATGATGGCGACAACAAATATAACGAGAAGTGGAACACAGACGACAACATTTGAAAGATTGGTATGCAGTCCGGTTTGGGTAGGTGAGTTTAAACAACAGTCCATTTCATTCTCGGCAGTCAACATTCTCCTCTCCATCACAGCAACTCTTGGGAATTCTCTTATCCTTGTTGCCCTTCACAAGGAATCTTCTCTCCATCCGCCATCCAAACTCTTGTATCGCTGTCTGGCAACAACTGATCTTTTGGTTGGTCTCGTTACCCATCCTCTCTATGCTACTTATTGGATGTCCTTGGTTCACGAACATTGGAGTCTTTGTCGATACGCGAGGGAGGCAAGCTACATAACAGGCTTTACTTTGTGTGGAGTTTCTCTGTTTACAATGGCGGCCATAAGCGTCGACCGACTTCTTGCCATGTTGTTGGGACTGAGATACAAAGAGATTGTAACTTTAAGGCGTACGTACTTCATTCTAGCTATCTTTTGGGTTGTATGTCTAGTCGCTGGTTTATCCTCTCATCTGAATTATCGTATAACCTTTTGGAACACCCTTATAAGTATATCATCTTGCTTGGTAATCTCAGCCGCCTCGTACGCAAAGATTTTCCGCGCTCTCAGTCATCATCGAGCTCAAATACAAGATCATGCTCAACAACAGCCGAGCCGACCAAATGCACTGAACATGGCGCGATACAGAAAGGCAGTCTACAATGCGCTGTGGGTGCAGTTAGCTTTAATTGTCTGTTATGTGCCACAATTTGCAGTGAGAATTGTGATCTTTCTTAGTGCAAAGAGATTTTCGAATTTCTTCTTAATCTACGGAATGGCAATTGTCTTAATGTTTTTTAACTCTACTTTAAACCCGTTCCTTTTCTGCTGGAAGATAAGTGAAGTGAGACGAGCAGTAAAGCAGACAATCAGACAAGCAATCTGCTATGCATAGGGATAGACCTATTTTAACGTTGGCATGTACTGTTTCTTCCATAGGTAATTTGGAAATTGTCATATCTTTGAGTTTGAAACCGATTATCGAATTTCATCATAATCTGGGCCATGGCGAATGTTTTAGTTTTCTTTAATGTGACTTTAAACCCGTTTCTTTACTGTTAATTTTAAAAGCACTTTTCTTGCCGAATTTGAATATTCATGAATATTACGTGACTCTATCATAGGCCGTGTAAACACAGGTGGTCTTATGAGAAAACACTCTCTCAATTCATGACAATCGAGTGCAAAAGTTGCTATTACGCGCTCTTGAGTACCTAGCGCTGCTTTATTAAAAATGGTTTGTATGACAGCTCACCACTGCAAGGATCATTTTCGTGCTTAAAATTCATGTGATGGTCAAAAATGATCTGTGTCATTAAAATTCTGGAAAAATGAATAAGTATAATGGAAGGACAAAGACTTTGGTTAATAAACTACTACGCTCTAACCTCTTTTATGTGGTTTCTTTTAACATTTCCCTTTCTTCCTTAGGACCGTTACGAATATCACCGAATGAAAAGGGGCTGTATGCAAATGTTTGATGAGTAAATTATAAGAAAAAGCTAACGTTGCCATAAACGTTATAAATGAAGGTATATCTCGTAGATAAAATGAGAATCAAATAAATTTGGTCAGAGATGTTTAAAACTTCAAAATTATTTATCAATCGACGGATTTCCGACCGCGATTTCTTGATATCGTAGATCAATGTTTTTAAATACTCCAGAAAATTTTAAAAATGTTCGTTTATTTACTTTGTCTTGCTGAGTCATGAGCTAAGCCAGACAAGCCAGACCGAAACTGATCTTTAGATAGAATATGATGAAATGATGTAGAATGTCCCAAGCTGTTAAGCATATCTGTATTAGCAGGGCTCATATGTAGTTGCTGTTGTTATCACCAGCCTTTTCCAGGTGTTCATTTAGTAAAACGGAGCAAAATGGTACAGGGCACGATAGTAGCGGTGGAGTGATAAAACGGGGGAGTTTTGGGTCGGGTCGGGTCGGGTCGGGTGAACGACTTGACCCAAGCCTCACTCTTTTTCGATCCACCCTCACGATCGCGCCGTTTATTGTGCACCTCGTTTTACTAGCTAAACGCCTCAAACAGGCTGTGTTATCACTCGATAAGCTGTCAAAAAAAAAAAAAAAGCTGTGATGCAGAATAAAAGAGACTATCACATATATTTTCTTCGAGTCAGTAGTGAAGCCATTTATTACGAAAGAGGAACCGAGGGGAAAAAATGAATGCAACCACCTGTCGTATACTTAACAACTTTAACTGTTACTACGGTAATCTTTTGCAATCAAATAATGACTAAGCACAAAAAAATTGAAATAGTTTATCTTACTAGATGGTTTATTAATCAAGCAATTCAAGAAGGTTTCCGTAGCTTTATGCTTTGCGCCTATGAAATAATTGAATATTATTATTCGGTTGCAAAACCGTATTGCAGAAAAAAAGCTATTACATGTATAGTTTTTCAAAAAACAAAAAACAAAACCTTAGCTGAAACAACATGGTATTGGTGACCATAGATTCATCCAAAGGAAGTCTTCGAATTGCTTCCTGGCCAAGTAACATCTGCGCTGCAATCTTTTTGTTTTTCAGTTTGCCGTACGTATGTTATCATAATTCTGACAAGTTTCGATATCACAACATTTGCATAAGCACTTCATCATTTGTCAATAGCTTTCAGTGAAGGTTTTCCTTAGTCAAACAGAGATGTTTTCACTTTTTTTTTGAAACGATGGTCACAGAGAGTATAAATTTGTTCCTGTTATACGATGCCAGATCCAAAATGTCGTTTACTGATTACAGGTAATTAAGACAAACAGTAATGTTCGGTAGCAAACTTCCGCCTTAAAACCAGAGATAATTTGCACATACAATGTCTCCCGCAAGAGAAGCATTTGAATTATTTACGATTTTTTGACCGACATTTCCCCCTTTTAAAAGGTGAGACACGTAGAGACCAAAAATTTTAAATCTTTCTAGAAATTAACTTTGCATCTCTAACCAAGATTGAAAATTGGACTTTTTCTCTTAGTTTTCTTAAGCTGTTAACAATTAATGGCGTCCCAAGATCCCGTGAATTGATAATTCACGCTATTATTTGGGTAAGGGAACGACTCCGATCCAAACAACACGTCGGCCGATACGTTGATCAAGGCGTAAGCCGACGGCAATCGGTCGACTATCGCCATCTTTCGGTCGACTTTCGATATCCTATCACTAAAGGTTTATTTGAGTAAAGAAGTTTTTTATGTTTTGTTGGGATATTAACCTATCACAAGAGCAGTTTAATTTTCCCCTTACTACTAATTAAAATTCGCGCATAAAAACTGGTCTTTTGCTCTCTTTCGTGTCACAAACCTCACAGCTTTCGGACATTATACATAGTCAGATGCTAGTGATGAATTTTTACTTCCTGTAACTAATATCCAAAAGCTAACGTTCAACCGACCTTGACTTATAGGATACTGTTAAGACGAAATATTCCTCGTTGTAACTAAAGATAACCTGCAAGAGAAAGGAAACGACAGCAGGATGATGGCGACAACAAATCTAACGGAAAGTGGAACACATACGCAAGCATTTGACAAATCGCTATGTTCCCCAGTTTGGGTAGGTGAGTTTAAACAACAGTCCATTTCATTCTCAGCAGTCAACATTCTCCTCTCTATCACAGCAATTCTTGGGAATTCTCTTATCCTTGCTGCCCTTCACAAGGAATCTTCCCTCCATCCGCCATCCAAACTCTTGTATCGTTGTCTGGCAACGACTGATCTACTGGTTGGTCTTGTTACCCAGCCTCTCTATGCTGCCTACTGGATGTCCTTAGTTCACGAACACTGGAGTCTTTGTCGGTACTCAAGGGACGCAGTCTACATATCAAGCTATGCACTATGTTCAGTGTCTTTGTCGACGTTGACGGCCATAAGCGTGGACCGACTTCTCGCCAAGTTGTTGGGGCTAAGATATAAAGAGATTGTAACTTTGAAGCGCACGTATATCATTTTAGCTATCGTCTGGGTTGTATGTCTAGTCACTGGTTTATTCTCTCGTCTCGATTACCGTATAACCCTATGGTGCACCCTTATAGTTACACCATCTTGCCTGATAATCTCAGTCGTCTCGTACACAAAGATTTTTTGCGCTCTCGGTCATCACCAGGCTCAAATACAAAGTCATGTTCAACAACAGTCGAGACAACTAAATGCATTGAACATGGCGCGATACAGAAAGGCAGTCTACAATACACTGTGGGTGCAGTTAGCATTAGTTATCTGTTATGTACCACTTTTTACGGTGAAAATTGTAATCTTTCTTAGTACAGAGAGATCTTCGAATTTCTTCTTAATATATGGAATGGCAACTGTCTTAATTTTTTTTAACTCTACTTTAAACCCGTTTCTTTACTGTTGGAAGATAACTGAAGTGAGACGAGCAGTAAAGCAGACAATCAGACAAGCAATCTGCTATGCATAAGGGTAGACCTAATTTAACGTTGGCAGGCTCTATAACTAATTTGAAAATTCTGATATGGAATTTCATCATAATCAGGAGCATGGGGAATGTTTTAGTTTTCTTTAACTCGACTTTAACCCCATTTCTTTGCTGTTATTTTAAAAGCATTCTTATCACCAAACTCGAATATTCAAGGGGAATACGTGACTATCACAGGCCGTGTACACAAAGCTGGTCTTATGAGCAAAACATGCTCTCATTTCATGACAATCGAGTCGAAAGCTGCTCTTGAGTTCCTAGCACTGCTTCAAATTAAAAGGTTTGTACGACAGCTCACCGCTGCAAGGATCATTTCCGCGCTTAAATTTCATCTGATGGTCAAAAATTGATTTGTGTCATTAAAATTCTGAAAAAAAATGAATAAGTATAATGGAAGGAATAAGAATTGGTTTAAAAACTACTACGCTCTAACCTCTTTTACGTGGTTTCCTTTAGCATTTCCCTTTCATTCTCGAGATTGTCACGAATATCACGGAATGAATAAAAGGTTGTATGCAAATTTTTGATGTGTAAACAATATGAATAGGTTGACGTTGCCATAACTGTCATAAATGAAGGTATATTTCACAGATAAAATGGGAATCATATAAATTTGGTCGGTGATGTTTAAAAGTTCAAATTATCTATCAGGATCGACTGATTTCCGACCGCGATTTCTACATATCGTAGAATTTTGTTCTAAAGTACTCCAGAAAATTTTGAAAAATGCTCTTTCATTTATTTTGTCTTGCTTAGTCATGAGCTTAGCTAGGCAAGCTAAGTGAAACTAATCTTTAAACTGAATATGATGAAATGATGTAGAATGTTCCCTCGAGTTAGGAAGGGTGAAGACTCTTGCGCATAGAGGAGATAAGATATGTAAAGAGTATATGTACAAATGAAGGACATAAAAAACCTTCTTCATCCTCTTCTACCAACACGCCTAGACAATACCTGTCCCTACACCCTAAGGCACAAATTAGATCAGCTTTACTTTTACAGAAACATTGCTACTTGTAGAACGAAGCGCACGGAAGATTTTTTCACTATTAAGGATTTATAACAAATGTGATGCATGTTCTGGTGTAGCGTATATAATTTGTACTTAACATATACAGAAATGTACATAGTTGATCTTATTGAGTTTTCAGTGTATTATAACTCGTTAATTCAGTAAGTTACTGCAAGATAGTTTACTAAACTGTTATTATAATGTCACAGGCTGTTAAGCACATCTCTATAAGCAGAGCTCATATTTAGCTGCTGTTGTTATCACAAGGCTTTCGTTTAGTAAAACGGAGCGAAATGGTACATGGCACGATAACAACCGTGGAGTGAAAAAACGGGGAGGCTTAGGTCGGGTCGGGTCGGGTCGGGTCGGGTCGGGTTGGGTCGGGTCCAGATCGGTACAGATCGAGTCAGGAGAACGTTGTTCTTTACCCGATGGACTTAAGCCTCACTCTTTTTTCGTTCCGCGGTAACTATCGCGCCGTTTACTGTGCACCTCGTTTTACCAGCTGAACGCCTCGAACAGGCTATGTTGTCAATCAATAAGCTGTCAAAAAAAAAAAATACTGTGATGCAGAATACAAGTGACTACTACAGATTTTTTTTTCCAGTCAGTAGTGGAGCAACTTATTACGAAAGAGGAATCGAGAGTTAGACAAAATGAGTGCAATCATCTGTAGTATACATGACAACTTAAATCGTTTTAATGGTAGTTTTTACTTTTATTTTTTGAATGTCGGTTTGGACCATTACGTTTATTTTTACCCATAAAAAACCTGGGCTAAAATAACATGGTCTTGGTGACCATAGACTCATCCAAAGGAAGTCTTCAAACTGCTTCCTGACCGAGTAACATCTACACTGCAACCTTTTTTCTTTCAATTTGCCGTACGTATGTGATCACAATTCTGACAAGTCCCAATATCACAGCGTTGGCTAAGCATTTTGTCATAAGTCAGTAGCTTTCACTAAAGGTTTTCCTGAGTCAAACATTGATTTTTTCACAATTTCTTTCGAAACAATGGTCACAGGGAGTATAAATTTGTCCCTGTTATACGATGCGTTATCCAAAATGTCGCTGACCAATTCGATAACAAGGTAACTAAAACAAACAGCATTGTTCAGAAGCAAACCTCCGCCTTAAAACCAGAAATAATTTGTACAGGTAATCACATGATTTCGAGTGCAATTTAGAATAAATAAGCACGTGTAAATTTTTTTAAAGACTAACAAAATTGCATGAGCCCATAGGGCGAGTGCAATTTGTGTTCTTTGAAAAAAAATAACAAATGCTTGTTTATTCTAAATTACACAAGAAAAATCATGTGATTACGTGTTAATAATATACATGGAAAAATACGAGATGTCCTATCATAAATAGGCATAAGTAAAGCGCGCGCATCGAGTGAAAAAATAATTTATTCAAACCGTGCGTTCGGTCAAAACAACCGCGTACGATCAAACTATAACATGCAATGATATCTTCACACCTTTAAGGCGCAAAAAAAGTTCAAAGTTCGGCTAAACAGTTCAAGGAATTTTTCGGTCTGTGTCCGAATCACTTTCGATGAAATGGAATCGAGGTTTAACCATGCTTGTTTTTAATTTTGGCATTGGATCGCTCGAGCAAAGTGTTAAGCTGGGTCGGCTCGTAATTTCCGATTTCCTTGTCAATTCCCTTCTCTAAACACCACTTTTCCAAACCGACAACCAAAAAGCAGTGCTTTTTACAGTTTTTTCGTTGTTTGAGCTATTTTTCAGCTGCGATGACGAAAGAAAACCAACTGAAAACGCCGGCCATTGTTTCGCTCGCAAATTTTCAAATTTTGTTCCGACATCCAAGGCTCGCATTTGATTGGCTATATGTAAGTTTCTTTGATTATTGACCAATCAGAATGTCTAGTTTGTTACTTTCTTTGCACCGAATCAATTATCTTCTGCACTGAATTACCTGAAAACTGCATTTATCTTAACCAATCAGAACTGAGTAATTTCTCCATGTATATTATTAGCACATAAAATGTCTCCGGTGAGAAAGAGAGCTGTTGGAAAAATGCTTCTCACAGAAGTAATCACCACTGAACCATGCCAGTTTAAAGCGAGGACCAAAGAAAGAGGGTCAGCTTGGACAGAAATTGCGGAGCGTTTAGCTAGTTGTGGATTAAAGGTGACAAAAAGATCAGTACGAGAAAAATTTGACAAATTGATGAAAGATTTCCTAAAGAAGGAAAGCGAAGAGAAAAAACAAAGTGGAGTATAAGGTCTAGATCAGACCAGATCAGATTAGATCAGTCCTTAAAGGACATAAAGGAAAGAACGGCAGAATTTGAAGAACTGAGAGAAGGCGAGGAACAAAAGCAGAAAAAAGAGAAAGCTGCCGCGGAAGAAATGATAAGGCAAGCGACTGAAAAGTTGTCTGAGACCAAAAAGAGAAAAGCCAGCTTAGAATACCCCAATGTAGACGACAAAAGTCCACTAGGTAAAAGAAAGAAGAGCACAAGCATGGTTGATGTTGTCAAGGAGATCGTCGAGTTAAAAAACTGGCAACAAGAACGTTATGAAAGAATAAATAAGAGGGAGTTGGATCTCAGAGCTTCAGAGATGCAACAACAACAATTGTTCGAACAAAGTCTTTTGCAGCAACAGCACCAATTCCTACAACAACAACAGGCATTGAACGTGTCTATGATGTCTGCTCTTACCGAGTTACTAAAGGTAAGAGGTAAAGGTTATTAAGAAATAGGCCCCTCAGGAACCTTCTGTTATTACATGTATGCATCGACGTTGGGAAGAACTTTGACATTTATATTCACAAATACACTTTAAAAACTATTTTCATATTCTCTAATTTCATCAAGTACCTATTTTATTGAAAATAATTTTTCTTTTTGCTTTAAATTGTCGTCAAATAAATATTTGATTACTAAATTTTAACAGCTTTTCAATCATATTTGCATTTCATTGTAATATATTTTCCAGCATTTCTTCAAGTACATATTTTATAGAAAATAAGTAATTTTAGGTAAGTAAGTACTTTTTATTGTACTTTTTTCCATATTTGCATTCTCATACAGTTACTCTCAGAATTTTGCTGTTACCCAATATCAATATCATACACGTGAAAGGCTGCCATGGAACTAGGGATAATTGTGTTTTTGGCAATTTGGAAATCATGGCAATAATAACAAATGGGCTTAGATCTATTTTAAGATTTTTCTTAAAGTCAAGTAATGCAAAATAAGTTGAAATGTCACCAAAAACCGACTCAACCGCTGCTCTGACAGTGCTCATCGAAGAGTTGAAACTTTATTGTTCTGCTGTTAAATGGGCATCATGGTATAGTGCCTGAAGATGTATTCTGAAGAGATATGCAGGATCACCATAGATGTACAACGGTTGTCCTGTTAGTGAATACGCATGATGGTTCAGCTCTGTCAGCAGGCCTGACATGCGCAGCATTCCTGCATCATGCCGTCATCCTCCTGGAAGGGGCAAAAACATACATGTACGTAAGTCAGTTTCAAATGGGCTAGCATACTGAGAAGTACTAGTAACAACAAAAGGTGTGGTTTAGATAAGTATATCCTTCCCAAATAAGGTCATTGAAAATTTAAGGAGATTGGGGGTTTCAAAAGCCAAAATTTTAAAGGAAAGTGTAAAGCTAAACTGGAATTTTTGAAAAGGTGCCGTTGGTAAGAATTTAAAAAATAAACCAATAAACCTATGGGGAGGTATGGATATTTTCTGGAACACCCCACAAATTACCAATATTTAAACAATGTTCTTGACTTTTTGTTTTATTATTATTATTTTTTAATTCAAGCCATGTGCGAGTCAGTGGCAGATCTATTGTATGTTGTGGGCATGTGACAAGGTTGTGCTCACATTAAAATCTATTAACCCTCATCTTTCTTAATTTTTCTGAAATTTTCCTATACACACTAAGACACCCTGATGACTCAAACCAAAAGTTGTTTCCCTTGGATTTGTTTCACTCAAACGTGGATTTTTACTCCCGATTCCTCAAACTCAAACTCAAATTTCTCGAACCAATTTTCGTTTGCCTTCCAGGTTGAAGAACTTGGGAATCCACCACATTAAATTGCTGCAGTATGTGGGAAAGGATAAAAGAGATAGTGGAAGAATTTAATAGTCAATTAATAATAATAATAATAACTGAATGCAATAACTGAATGCAATAACTGAATGCAATAAGTATGTCAACAAGGACCTTAACTTGTGCCTAAATATAACGATATAATAAATTACTGATCGACAATTAAATCATGTATATGAAATGTCTCACCAACTGGACCATAGAGGTTAGCTATCATCCCATTAGGTGCAACAACTGATTGGAATTTTAATTCGTGTACCCTTTTATGCCCATTGTATAGCACTCTCTGGTGTTCTCCTGGTCTGGCAATTGGTCGAACTGTGCCATCCACGAACCCCCAACAATTAGACAACGCAGATCCTCTGCCGGAAATTGCATCTGCAAAGCTCTACAAACAATCGGGCTGCAGCCAGGGCTAGTTCAAGCTTTGTAAAGTATACTCATAGTTAACAAAGGCGTAACTTGAAACTTCCGAGGTAATCTCGCTTAGTTCAAGTACAGATCTCCCGAACATTGGAATTAAGTCGCTCAATCTGCATGGGTATGCAAATCTTCTTCAAACAAACCTTCCATGCCAGTTGCTACAGTCCCGTTTCTACATACAAATGTATCAGGAATGGCCAGCACTTTTGCTGACAGGGGCAATTCAGCAAGTCCAAAACGAAATTCAGCCTTGCGTTCTTCGTCCGTGACGCGAGTCAAGTCAAAGCGATCAGAAAGGACGCATTTTTTTTGGTTAACCTTTCGAAAAGCATCGAAAACTTGACATCCTCTACGAACATAAATGCCAGAGCATCTTGTGTGGTTTGTCTGCTAAACATTTCCACGACTGACAAAATGTTGCCACTTCGTACTCACAACAAGTACTAAAACATTTTTGTTGCGAGCTGACAACGGCGACGACTGTGTTTACAAAAGCTAAGCCCTAGGCCTCCCGCGCGCAAAAGTCGTACTCGTAGTCGTAGTCGGATCTGAAGGTCAACAATGCATAATTCGCGCAATTATCCGGGTAAGGCGACGAATCCGATCCAAACAACACGTCCGAGTGTCGACCGACTGTCGGTCGACTTTCGATATCCTGAAGGTTTATTTGAGAGAAGAAGTTTTTTCTGTTGTGTTAGGAGAAATGTAATTTTACCTCCTCCTTTTTACTCATCAGCTTTCGGGAATTTTACAAGCTCCGACGCTTTACGAATGTTTTTTTTATCCTCTGTAACTGCTATTCAAAAAAGGAAAGTTTAACTGATTTTGACTCGGAGTATGCTGTTAAGACGAAATATTCCTCGTTGTAACTAAGGAAAACGAGCAAAAGAGTGGAAACGACAGCAGGATGAAGGCAACAACAAATATAACGGGAGGTGGAACAAACGCGCAGACATTTGACAAATCGCTATGCTCCTTGGTTTGGGTGGATGAGTTTAAACAACAGTCCATTTCATTCTCAGCAATCAACATTCTCCTCTCCATCGCAGCAATTCTTGGGAATTCTCTTATCCTTGTTGCCCTTCACAAGGAATCTTCACTCCATCCGCCATCCAAACTCTTGTATCGTTGTCTGGCAACGACTGATCTATTGGTTGGTCTTGTTACCCAGCCTCTGTACGCTACCTATTGGATGTCCGTGGTTCACGAGCACTGGAGTCTTTGTCGATACTCTTTTGACGGATGTGGCGTAACAGGCTATGCATTATGTTCAGTGTCGTTGTCGACACTGACGGCCATAAGCGTGGACCGACTTCTCGCTATGAAGTTGGGACTGAGATACAAAGAGATTGTTACTTTGAGGCGCACGTATATTATTTTAGCTATTGTTTGGGTTGTATCTCTAGTCGCTGGATTATTCCGTCATCTCGATGACCGTATAACCGCTTGGTACAGTCTTATAGGTGTATCATGTTGCCTAGTTATCTCCATCGCCTCGTACATTAAAATTTTTTGCGCTCTCAGTCATCATCAGACTCAAGTGCAAGATCACTTTCAACAACAGCCGATCCAAGCAAATGCACTGAACATTGCGCGATACAAGGAGGCAGTGCACAGCGCACTGTGGGTGCAGTTAGCTTTAATTGTTTGTTATGTACCATTTTTTATAGTCGAAAGTGTAATTACTCTTACTAAAGAGCGATTTCGGCATTTCGTCATAATTAATGGGATGGCTGTTGTCTTGGTGTTATTTAACTCTACTTTAAACCCGTTTCTTTACTGCTGGAAGATAAGAGAAGTGAGACGAGCAGTAAAGCAGACAATCAGACAAGCAATCTGCTATGCGCATAGGGGTAGACCTATCTTAACGTTGGCATGTACTGTTTCTTCTACAGCTTATTTGGAAAAATTGTAATTGTTAGGAGTGGGGGGAAGAAATGCCATTTCATGACAAGAAGAGTTAGGAAAAATATGAGGAGCTACCTCTAAATAGCATATTGTACTTGAATTATCGAACGAACAGCTAACAGGCGAAAAATTGTAGTTTAGTAACCATAACAAAACAATAACTTCGCCAATTTGCGCATTTGTAATGAAGTAGTGAAGGCTATCAGTTATTTTGGAATCAGAATGCGCTCAGGATTTTTCATAGCGATCAAATCTTGATGAGATACATTTCATCTTAGGTCAGAAATATGGTTTCTTGATAACGCGCTGTTAATGGACCCAGCCGCTTGATTTTGTCATGATTGGGAATTAGTTATTGGGTTTTCAACGAAACATTGTAAATTAAAGATGCGGCGTTTGTTAATGTCTGCTTAAATACACTGTAGGGAATGCTTATAAAAGAAGTTTATTATCTCTATTTCACATGGAGTTATTGTTTGAGACCAAGATGATTTGCAAAAAAAAGGATTGTCCCAAGTGAAGGAGAATTCGTAATGTTAATGATGTTTGAAGTAAATTAATTTTGAATAGTTTTATTTGATCCAGTTTTTATTTTTCCCAGTACCAATTAGCGTCTTTAATAAAGGCTTTTACCTTCAACTAAGATAATTCACGGCGTCCTAAGGTTGCATAAATTATATCAAAAGTCGATAAACCACCTTATCAATGAAAGTTTATATGGGTAAACAGGGTTTTTGTAGTCATATTGTGAAATAATTCTACCACAAGTGTATATTTGCTTGCGGTTTGCTGCTAATTAAAATTCGCAGAAAAACCTGGCCCCTTTTTTCTTTGTCGTAAAACACATCAGACAGCTTGTCAGAGCATTTTGCATAGTCAAATGCTACTGATGAACTCTTTATGTAATTATTATTCACAAATTGAGGTTTGGCTAATTTACAAGATCATGTTTGACAACAGCCGAACAAAACAAATGCACCGAACATGGCGCGATACAAAAAATATCTTAAAGTTTAAACCGATTATCAAATTTCTCCATAATCGGGGGCATAGCGAATGTTGCAGTTTTCTTTAACTCCACATTTAAACTCGTTTCTTTAGCGTTGGAAGATCAAAGATGCGAGACAATCAGATATGAAATTTGCCATGTTTTGTTTCTTCCAAAGCTGTTTGATTAATTAGAGCAAATAATTTGAAAGGCACCTTTATTAACAAATTCGAATATTCAAGAAGAGTTATGTCTCTATCACAGGCCGTGTACACACAACTGGTCTTATGAGAAAACATTTTCTCATTTTAATGACAATCGAGTACAAAAGCTGCTTACACCCGCTCTTAGGTACCTACCGCTGCACCTAACGAAAAAGATTTGTATGACAGCTCACCACTGCAAGGATCATTCCCGCGTTTGAATTTCATCTGATGGCCAAAAAAATTATTTATGTCATTCAAAATTCTGAAAAAAAGGTGAATAATTATAATTGAAGGAATTAGTTTCCATAAATAAAAAATATATATGATCGATAAAACGAGAATCAAATAAATTTGGTGGGTGATGTTTGCTAGTTCAAAAATATTTATCGATCGACTGATTTCCAATAACGATTTATAGATATCGTATATTTACGTTTTAAAATAATCCAGAAAAATGTTTAAACGTTTCTTTATTTACTTTGTCTTGCTAAGCCATGAGCTGCGCCAGGCATGCCAGGCTGAAACCGATCTTAAAATAGAATATAATGAAATGATGTAGAATGACCCAGGACATTAAGCATGTCTATGTAAGCAAAGCTCATATTTAGCTGGTGTTCTCATCACTAGCCTTTTCCAGGCGTTCATTTAGTAAAACGGAGCGAAATGGCACACAGGAGGATAGTAGCGGCGGAGTGGAAAAACGGGTCGGGTGAAAGCCGTTCTTTACCCGTCTCGACCCAGTCTCACTCTTTTTACGCTCTGCCGTGACTATCGCGCCGTTAACTTACTTTGCACTTCGTTTTACAATACAATACAATACAAAGACTTTATTTAAACACGATAATTGTTAAAGCGACTACACGCTTGTGGGGTCGTGCGTAAAATGGAATAAAATGAAATGTAGTAAAATACAATAATTAAAGTAGCCTATCAAAATTAGAAGATCTAAAAATATTTAAAATTGGGGTCCTTAAAATTCACTGTCTGTGGAGAAATGGAATTAAAGTTCAAATTTAAAAGTGCCTTTGATTTGTAGGCTAACGAGGAGAGCTGCTTAATGGTTATATTTCTTAAATTTGATTCTTGGAGAAGTGTGTTAAAAACGATAGGTCCTCTTCTGGAAAAACTGTTTTTCATGTAATATGTATTGAATTTTGGTACTTTTATGTTGGCATTACTTCTTAGATTTTTCTTAGTATTCACGTCAACTTCTTCGGTGGTATCTAAGATGGATATAGGTAAAGTCTTATATCCATCGTTTTGCAAGCTGAACGCCTCGAAGAGGCTGTGTTGTCACCCGATAAGCTATCAGTAAAAGCTGTGATACAGACTTCAAGTGACTACAACAGTAGACAAGACAAAGTTTAGTTTTTCGGGAAAAAAAACAAAACAAAACAAAAACAAAACCTTAGCTTAAATAACATAGTATTGGTGACCACAGATTCATCCAAAGGAAGTCTTACAAATTACCTCCTGACCAAGTAATATCTGCGCTGCAATCTTTTTGTTGTTCAGTTTGCCGTAGTATGTGATCATAATTCTGACAAGTACCGTGATCAGAGCGTTAGCATAAGCACTTCATCATCTGTCAATAGCTTTCAGTGAAGGCTTTCCTTTGTCAAAAACTGATGTTTTTTGCCATTTCTTTTGAAACGATGATCACAGAGAGTGTAAATTTGTCCCTGTTATACGATGCTATTTCCAAAATTTCGTTTACGAATTAGATAAACAGGTAACTAAGACAAACAGCATTGTTCGGTAGCAAACTTCCGCTTTATATCAAGATGTAATTTGCACACAGCATGTCTTCCGTGGGAGGAATATTTGAGTTATTTGGATCTTTTGAGAAACATTTCCACCCTTTGACAAGTGTGACATGTAGAGAAAAAAATTCAAATATTTTTAGAATAACTTTACATCTGCAATCTACATTAATTTTGAAATTGGACTTTTTCTCCCAGTTTGCCTAACCTGATAACAATTCATGTCGTCCCAAGTCACGTGAATTAATAATTCACGCTAGGCAGCGAATCTGATCAAATTCGTCAGTGTCGGTCGACTGTCGGTGTCTTATCAATGAAGGTTTGTTTAAGTGAGGAGTTATTTTTTTTTCTGTTGTATTATGAAATCAACCTATCAAAAATGCAGTTTTGCTACCCCTCTTATTGCTAATTCAAATTCCAGCTAAAAAAACCGGCCTTTTTTTACTTTTGTGTGACAAACCTCGCAGCATTCGGGCATTTTACATAGTCAGATGCTACTGATGAATTCTCACTCTCTGTTGTTGCTATCCAAAAACTAAGGTTTAACTGATCTTGACTTGGAGGCTGCTGTAAAGACGAAATATTTTTCGTTGTTACTAACTTAAGGATAATTTGCAAAAGAGTGGATACGCAATATGCAATCTAGCTTTCGATTTTTTCTATGCCGATAAACCTTTCAAAAATTGGCATTTTAGATATGGAAAATTAAATAATTAAGATGGTAAATTTTTGGCACGTTACTAAACCAGAGAAAAAATGTTTTTTGTCTTGTCACGTGCGTAGAACAAAGAAGAAACCTTGAGTCTCCCCACAGGAAAGTATTAGGAAAACTTTTTACCATAACTTTCACGGATGTACGCAAAAGTGGGTCAATAAAAACCAGTGAAGCTCCGATTTTGTTGTGTTGAAAAATACTGGAGACAGTTACAAGTAAAACGCACGGTAAAGGTTCAGACTGTTTTGTATACTTTACTCGACGCCTCAAATAACTTTATAATGCGTTTTCTTTGCAAATGAATTGTTTGCCCATGGATCAATTTGAGTCCAGATAAAAAAGATGAAATTAAACATACTTCCAATATCAGAAAAGTTTCATTAGGAACGGTCGATTTACTTCATGTTACTGGAACAAAAGGAGACAAAATTATGGAAATTTTTCTCGTCTAAATAGTGCATCATCTGTAGAACTGATGTAATGATATGAATGTTCCTGGTTCCAATGGCACAGTTATTAGTGTTGGTCTGAGAACAATTCATTGCGTCTCAAGATGCACGTGAATGAATAATTCACGTAATTATCCGGGTAAGGCGACGAATCCGATCCAAACAACACGTTCGAGTATCGAGCGACTGTCGGTCAACTTTCGATATCCTGAAGGTTTATTTGAGAGAAGAAGTTTTTTTCTGCTGTGTCGGGACAAATGCAATTTTACTTTCTCCATATTACTAATTCGAATTCACGCAGTAAACATAGTCCTTTTTTTCTCTTTCGTGTGACAAACATCACAGCTTTCGGGAATTTTACAAGCGCAGGAGCTATACTGATGATTTTATATCCTCTGTAATTGCTATTCAGAAATGAAAGTTTAACTGATCTTGACTTGGAGTACGCTGTTAAGGCGAAATATTCCTCGTTGTAACTAAGGAAAACGCGCAAAAGAGTGGAAACGACAACTGCAGGATGATGGCGTCAGCAAATATAACGGGAAGTGGAACAAACGCGCAAACATTTGAAGAATCGCTATGCTCCTCGGTTTGGGTAGGTGAGTTTAAACAACAGTCCATTTCATTCTCAGCAATAAACATTCTCCTCTTCACCACAGCAATTCTTGGGAATTCTCTTATCCTTGTTGCCCTTCACAAGGAATCTTCCCTCCATTCGCCATCCAAACTCTTGTATCGTTGTCTGGCAACGACTGATCTATTGGTTGGTCTTGTTACCCAGCCTCTCTATACTACCTACTGGATGTCTTTGGTTCACGAACACTGGAGTCTTTGTCAGTACGCAAGGGACGCAGTCTACGTATCAAGCTATGCATTATGTTCAGTGTCTTTGTTGACTTTAACAGCCATAAGCGTGGACCGACTTCTCGCCATGTTGTTGGGACTGAGATACAAAGAGGTTGTAACTTTGAGGCGTACGTATATCATTTTAGCCATCTTTTGGGTTGTATGTATAGTCGCTGGTTTATTCTCTCATCTCAATTACCGTATAGGCCTTTGGTGCAGCTTTTTAATTACACCATCCTGTTTGATAATCTCAGTCGCCTCGTACACAAAGATTTTCTGCGCTCTCAGTCATCATCAGGCTCAAATACGAGATTATGCTCAGCAACAGCCGAGCCAACCGAATGCACTGAACATGGCGCGATACAAAAAGGCAGTCTGCAATGCGCTGTGGGTGCAGTTAGCTTTAGTTGTCTGTTATGTACCACAATTTACAGTGAAAATTGTGATCTTTCTTAGTACAAAGAGTGGATTTTCGAATTTCTTCATATTCCTTGGAATGGCAAATGTCTTAGTGTTCTTTAACTCTACTTTAAACCCGTTCCTTTACTGCTGGAAGATAAGTGAAGTGAGACGAGCAGTAAAGCTGACAATCAGACAAGCAATCTGCTATGCAGAGGGGTAGACCTATTTTAACGTTGGTATGTACTGTTTCTTCTATAACTTATTTGAAAAAAGTATAGATGTTAGGAGAAAAGGGAAGATATGCCATCTCATGATGAAAAGAGCAAGGAAATATACGAAGAGCTCCTTCTCAATAGTACATCGTAATCGAATTATTTAACGAACAACTAACAGGTGAAAAATTGTAGTTTAGTAGCCATATCAAAACAATAACATGTCTCCAATTTGCGCATTTGTAATTAAGTAATGAAAGCTATTATTTGGAATCAAAATGCGTTGAGGATTTTTCTTTTGATCAAAACTTGATGAGATATATGGACTGAGCTCAGAAATACGGTTTAGTGATAACGTGCTTTTCACGAAGCCAGCCGCTCTATTTTGTTATGATGGGGAATTAGCCAAAGTGTTTATTACGAAACTTTATAAATAAAAAATTCTGTTTACTGTGGACTTCGTTTTACTAGTTGAACGCCTTAAACAGGCTGCGTTGTCACTCGATAAGCTGTCGAAAAGAGAAAAAGAAAAAGGAAAAGAAAAAATCTGTGATGCAGAAAAGAAGAAACTACTACAGATACTTTCTTCTAGTCAGTAGTGGAGCCACTTATAGCGAAAATGATTGTAATACCTGCTGTATACATAACAACTTTAATTAATTCGACGGTAATGTTTTGCAAGCAAATGATGACTCAACCAAAAAAAAATCTGACTTACCTAACTTAATGGTTTACAAAGCATAATATATATTTAATAAAGTTTTTTTAGCCTTGTGCTTTGCACCTATGAAATGATTCAGTATTTCTAATCGATAACAAAACCATATTGTAAAAAAAACGCTGGTGTGGTAATTTTTTTTTTTTTTCGGCGTAAATAACATGGTATTTTTGACCATAGATTCGTCCAAAGGAAGTCTTCAAACTAACGGATTGACATCTGCACTGCAACCTTTTGTATTTCCGTTTGCCGTACGTATGTGATCATAATTCTGACAGGTTCCAAGATCACAGCATTGGTATAAGCACTTCGCCAGCTATCAATAGCTTTCGGTGAAGGTTTTCCATAGTCAAAAACTGATGTTTTCACCATTCCTGTCCAAAATGTCGTTTACCAATTTGATAAACATGTCACTAAGACAAACACCATTGTTAAGTAGCAAACTTCCGCCTTGAAACCAGAGATCATTTGCATACAAAATTTTTCCCATGGGAGGAATATTTGAATTATTTATGATCTTTGGAGCAATATTTCCACCTTTTTATCTATCTGGAGATCTTTCAGGATAAAACGGCAAGATAAATTGTCGTAGAATCTTTTCTTGCTGAAAAACTGATTCCCTTATAGGGAATTAGTTATTTAATGCTACACATGCCAACCTCTGGGGAAATGTCAATATTAAGTTTTCAAACACAAAAGACACTTGAGATCGTTAGCTCATTCCAAATAATGTAAATATATCGTTGAAACGCTTGATTATCTATGCATTATGAAAAGGTGAGATTTGAGCCACAGTTAAAGTGAAGTTGTTAGCAGGAAGCAGCAGTTTTGATGATGATGACGAAGTTTATGTATTTTTTAACATGGCATCAATTTCGACATTCTTCTCTGGTCAGGCGATTGAATCTTCAAGCAGTAGATCCGGCCAGTCTAGAGAAAACGAAGCAGTCAAAAACACAAACAAACAAACTGGTTCTCGATCGACGAGAACTTTGGAAAAAGTGAGTTGCTAAAGGAACGGATTTAAAAGAATTTGAAGGACTAGAAAGCGACACAAAACTTTCACTCTTGCCACAAAGCTCTCCCGCAAGCGGACGAGATCAAAAAATGCTCCTAGGAAACTTATCTCAAAGTTGGGTGGCCGAGACGAATGAATCTTCTCCCAACCAAAAGCGAAGACTTTTAGATCCCACAGTCCCCGGAAATTTTGATATGTAGGGTTTTATCTTGCCCCATCAAAGAACCTGTTTAGAGGCACCGAGTCAATTTTTTTTTTCGGCTGTTGTCGTTGAAGACTCGAAATCCCCCAGTGGCTTTCCATCGTTGTTTTTTTTTTCTGATCTGGAAGCCTCACAGAACTCGTAAGTACTTGGTCAAACTCTAAACTTGTTTTCTCAGGTTTATTCTTAATAAGTTAAAAATACAGCAGCTAAAAAAGAAAAAAAAGATTCTTATTTCTTCATTTGTTTCAACAATTTCTTTACTGACTGCCTTGATCCCCATCAATAGAGTACACCTGAATTTTCACCACATGGAATTCAAATTTCATTGATGTCCTTCCGCTCGAAAAAACTATCTAAGTAATGTTATCTTTACTTCTAACTTCTATGTGAATCAAATTCTTACAAATTATTTCCCAACCAAATTTGAATTTCGGCACCATAATCCTTAATTGTAGCTGTAGACTGTCTTTTTTGATGTCACCGGCCAAATTATGACTTTGATGCGTGTGTAGTTAATTGCTAATTTAAGCGGTGATAAAACTGGAGTGTAGCAAAATGACTGTAAGTAACTTCAAGGATGCATTTAACAATTCCTCTGAATCATTTTTTTTTTTTGGGCCCAAGCATACCGCAATTCAAATGGAACTTAAAGCAGACAATTTCTGAATGGATGAAGAGATAGGGAAATAGAGAATAATAGATAGGCGCGCGTAGATATGGAATTTCTCTTCGAGTGTTTAACTCGATAGCTCACGAGTGAGCGCAGCGAACGAGTGAGATGTCAAGTTGAATACGAGAAGAGAAATTCCATATCTAAAAGCAACCACGTATTATTTTGTTTATCATATAAACACAATAGCCCTTTAGTGAGAAGAAAAGCCGACTTCATCAATGAATGAAAATAAATGAATTGACAATCCCCGAATAACAATCGTAGAGTGCGTTGGCTCTAATTCTAAGAGGGAAAATTCGTTAAATCATGATTACAAATACAACAAGGGTCGTAATTTTTAATTTAAAAAACTATTATTTGCATATACAGAAATGGAGCTACGCTATTAGTGAGAATATGGTGACGAGTAAACAAGAATAAATTAGTGAAATGAAAAGCGCTCGTTGATACCGCGAGGATTAAGAGTGCTGATTTGAAAGATAAATTTTTGTTTTACAGTTTAGCTGCTTTCCAAACTGCCTAGATGTAGGAAAAGACGTCCTTGCTATTTCTATGTACGTCGCAAAGGTGTTATCGGAATCGGTCACCTAGTCGTCTTCCTTTCAAGAAACAGGAAGCTTACCTCACCATTAATTAGATATTGGAAAAATGGGACCACAAGCTTCTTGACCTTTAATTTTCTCATGACCACAATAAATTATCTGGATAAATTTGTGGCCATTAAAAGAACTGAGTAAATGGTGAATGAAACAATTAAGAAAAAGATGGGCTTACAACGTAACATCTTACACCTGTCGCCGTTTCGTTCCCAAGTCAACACAGGTACGACACGTCGGGAACAAAAATCCACGTGTCTTTAGAATAACTTTGCATCTGTAACCTGCATTTATTTCACTAGGACAATTTTGGCTAAATAAAGTCGGAGAAGTCCGGAAATTCAGTGAAAACAGTTCGTATTGGGTTTAGCGAGTTGAGAATGCACGCTATTTTCACCAGTAATAACAAAGGAATTATCTGGCCTATATGACCGGAAGTTCATGCCAAGTTATATTACCTCGCGAGATGGTATAACTTGTCCTCGTAAATGCTGCAAATCGGATCGAGCGTAGTGACAGACGCGTGCCAAATACTTTGGAATTGTTACTTACCAGACGCTCGTATCGTGGCTCAGTTTGTCTCGTGGTTTATTAAAATTCAGAAAATATCTGACAACTTCAAATATAATGAAATGATATAGAGTGACCCAAGCTGTTAAGCATGTCTATGTAAGCAAAGCTGATATTTAGCTAGTTTTGTCATCACTAGCCTTTCCAGGCGTTCATTTAGTAAAACGGAGTGAAATGGTACACGGCAAGATAGTAACGGCGGAGTGGAAAAACGAGTCGGGGTCGGGTCGGATCGGGTCGGGTGAAAGCCATTCTTTACCTGTCTCGACCCAAGCCTTACTCTTTTTTCCCTCTGCCGTGAAAATCGCGCCGTTAACTTACTTTGCACTTCGTTTTACTAGCTGAACGCCTCGAAGAGGCTGTGTTGTCACCCGATAAGCTATTAATAAAAGCTTTGATGCAGACTACGAGTGTGACTACAACAAATATTTTCTTCGAGTCAATAGTGGGGCCATTTATTTCGAAAGAGGAATCGAGAGACAAAATGAATGCAATCACCTGTCATATATATACGTAACAACTTTAATTGTTACTACGGCAATGTTTTGCAATCAAATAATAACTCAAAGAAAAATTTAACTTAACTTGCTCAGTTTTATTAAGCAGACAAAGTAAAAAGGTTTCTATAGCTTTATGCTTTGCGCCTTTAAACTGAATGAATATTTTTATTCGGTAGTAAAACCTTATTGTAGAAAAAAAGCTAACAGTTTAAAAAAAAAAATTCACGCTATCATCCAGGTAAGGCAGCGAATCTGATCCAAACAACACGTTGCTATCCAAAAACTAAGGTTTAACTGATCTTGACTTGGAGGCTGCTGTAAAGACGAAATATTCCTCGTTGTTACTAACTTAAGGATAACTTGCAAAAGAGTGGAAACAACAGTGATGGCAACAACAACAAATATAACAGGAAGTGGAACACTGACGAAAACATTTGAAGGATCGGAATGCTCCCCATATTGGGTTGGTGAGTTAAAACAACAGTCCATTTCATTCTCAGCAATAAACATTCTCCTCTCCATCACAGCAACTCTTGGGAATTCTCTTATCCTTGCTGCCCTTCACAAAGAATCTTCCCTCCATCCGCCATCCAAACTCTTGTATCGTTGTCTGACAACAACTGATCTGTTGGTTGGTCTTGTTACCCAGCCTGTCGCTGCTACTTATTGGATGTCTTTGGTTCACGAAAACTGGAGTCTTTGTCTATACACGAGGGACGTAGGCTACATAACAGGCTTTACATTGTGTGGAGTTTCTCTGTTTACAATGACGGCCATAAGCGTGGACCGACTTCTCGCCATGTTGTTGGGACTGAGATACAAAGACATTGTAACTTTGAGGCGCACGTATATCACTTTAGCTATCGTTTGGGTTGTATGTCTTATCGCTGGTTTATTCTCTCATCTCGATCACCGTATAACCTTATGGTGCAGCCCTATAAGTATATCATTTTGCCTGGTAATCTCAGTCGCATCATACACAAAAATTTTTCGCGCTCTCAGTCATCATCGGGCTCAAATACAAGATCATGCTCAACAACAACCGGGCCAACCAAATGCACTGAACATAGCGCGATACAGAAAGGCAGTGTACAGTGCACTGTGGGTACAGTTAGCTTTAGTTGTCGGTTATGTACCACAATTTACGATTCAAATTGTAATCTCTCTTAAATTAGTACGAAGCCATTTTCGAATTTCTTCATATTCCTGGGAATGGCAAATGTCTTACTGTTCCTTAATTCTACTTTAAATCCGTTCCTTTACTGCTGGAAGATAAGTGAAGTGAGACGAACAGTAAAGCAGACAATCAGACAAGCAATCTGCTATGCATAGGAGTAGACCTATTTCAACGTTTGCATGTAAATTTTCTTCTATGTAGATTTTTTGAAAGAATTCTAGACGTTAGGAGAGAGGGGAAGGTAATGAAAAAGGGTAAGGAAAAATATGAAATAAGTAGTATATTGTATTCGAGTTATGTAACGAAAAAATAAAAGGTGAGAAAGTGTAGTTTAACAAAACAATATTACGTCTCCAATTTCCGAATTTGTAGTGAAGAGGTGAAGGTATTAGTTATTTTGGATATAAAATGTGCTCAGAATTTTTCTTTGCCATCAAATTTTGATCAGGTATGGCTCAGAAATATGGTTTAGTGATAACGAGCTTTGAAAGGAGCTGGCCGCCTGATTTTGTTATAACTGGGAATCAGCCATACTGTTTATAACAAAACTAAGATAATTCACGGCGTCCTAAGTTTGCATAAATTATATGCAGTGCACTTTAGTTACAGTTTGCCTTAGCTGTTTGTTATGTACCTAACTTAACAGCGCAGATTGTGAATATCTTTGAGTTTAAACCGATTATCTAATTTATCATAATCATAATAATCATTCGCCATAATGGCGAATGTTTTAGTTTTTCTCAACTCCACTTTAAACCCGTATCAAGCAGTAAAGCAGACAATCAGACAAACAATTTGCCTTGCATAGGTTTCGACCCATTTCGACGTTTACATGTCTCTTCCAAAGCTATTTAACAATCATGTTTGTTACAAGAGAGAGGAGGATATACCATTTAATAAAGAAGAGTGAGGAAAACCATAAAGAGTCACTTCTCATTTTTATATTCAAGTTATCTTAAGAACAACTAAAAAGTAAAACATTAGTTTGGTAATAAAATATATCACAGGAATATCACATGCCGAATTCACTCACTTATAAGGAAGCAGTAGAGACTATTCTTTTCAAGCAGAATGCGCTTACGATTTTGCTGTTTTGTCAAAACTGAATGAGATATGTCACTTTGGCTCAGACACACGGTTATGTGTTTACGGGATTGTAACAGGAGCCACGGGCTCGATTTGCTTATAACAAAAATATGTCGACTTTGTTTTCATCTGTTTAAATATTTTGAAGTCAATTCTTAGAAAATGAGTTGATTATCACTATTTTCACTTATAGATTTATCGTTTGAGACCAATCGTTTGCCGGAGAGCAAGTTTGAAAATTATGACAGAAGAAACTTATAATAAGAAATAGAGCCAAGACTCTAACATGGTTGATAAGAATAGCTGTTTATCAGTCTGTTATCTGCATCAGTTAAGACTGTTTATCGAGTACAAAATTGTAGTCCTCAGGGGGTTATCCATAAATTTCTTTGAGCAAGTAATTTTGAAAGCACCTTTATTCACAAATTCGAATATTCAAGAAGATTTCGTGACTCCACCACAGGCCATACACACACAGCTGGTATTATGAGAAAACATTCTCTCGTTTTAATGACAATCGACTACAAAAGCTGCTAACACGCAAACAACACGTCGGCCGATGCGTTGGTAAAGGCGTCGGCAAACAATCGGTCGACTGTCGACCGACTATCCGTTGACTTTCGATATCCTATTACTAGTGGTTTATTCAGGTGAAAAGGTTTTTGTTCTGTTTTATTGTATAATTAACCTATCACAAACACAATTTTCCTCACTCTTATTTCTAACTCAGTCCTCAGGGGGTTATCCATAAATTTCTTTGAGCAAGTAATTTTGAAAGCACCTTTATTAACAAATTCGAATATTCAAGAAGATTTCGTGACTCCACCACAGGCCGTATACACACAGCTGGTCTTCTGAGAAAACATTCTCTCGTTTTAATGACAATCGAGTACAAAAGCTGCTAACACGCGCTCTTGAGTACCTACCACTCCTCCTAATTAAAAGATTTGTATGACAGCTCACCACTGCAAGGATCATTTCCGCGCTTGAATTCCATCTGATGGTCAAAAAATTATTTATATCATTAAAGTTCTGAAAACAAAAATAATAGGAATACAACATTGTTTTAAAAACTACTACGCTCTAACATGGTATTTGATTTCACTATCTCATCCAATCTTTTTGATATTATACATGTAGAAAATAGATGGTAAATTTTGTGCACGGTACTGAACTAGAGAAAATATCTCTGTTATCTGCATGAATTAAAAATGTCTATCGAGTGCAAAATTGTAGTCCTCAGAAGGTTAGCCATAGATTTCTTTGAGCAAATAATTTTGAAAGCTCTTTTATCACCAAATTCGAATATTCGAGAACACGTCGTGACTCTATCATAAGCCTTGTATACACAGCTGGTCCTATGAGAAATTATTCTCTCATTTTAACGACAATCGAGAAAAAAGCTGCTAACACGCGCTCTTGAACACCTACCACTGCTCCTAATTAAAAGGTTTGTATGACAGCTCACCACTGCAAGGACCCTTTCCGCGCCTGAATTCCATCTGATGGTCAAAAAATTATTCATGTCTTTAAAGTTCTGAAAAAAGAATAAGTATAATGGAAGGAAAAGGACTTTGTTTTAAAAACTATTGCGCTCTAAAATATTTTATGTGGTTTCCTTTAACGCCTCCCTTCCGTCCTCAGAACCGTTACGAATATCACAGAATGAATAACAGGTTGTATGCGAATTTTAGATCAATAAATAATATGAGGAAATTAACGTTGCCATAAATAAAGGTATATCTCGTAGACAAAATGAAACTTAAATAAATCTACTTTGTCTTGATGAGTCATGGGCTACGCCAGGCAAGCCAAGCTGAACCTGATCTTTAAACAGAATGTGATGAAATGATGAAGGATGTCCCAAGCTATTAAGCAGAACTCATATTTAGTTGCTGTTGTTATCACTAACCTTTTCTAGGCGTTCATTTAGTAAAACGGAGCAAAGGGTACACTGCACGATAGCAGCGATAGAAAAAACGGGTTGGGTCAGGTCGGGTGAACACCCTTCTTTACTCGACTCGGCCCAAGGCTCACTTTTTCTTTTCGGCTCCGCCGTGACTATCGTATCGTTTACTGTGCACTTCGTTTTACAATATGAACGCCTCGAACAGGCTATGTTATCACTCAATAAGCTGCCCAAAAATAATAATAATAATAATAATAATAATAATAAAGCTGTGATGCAAAATAAAAGTCACCACTATAGACATTTTCTTCGAGTTAGTAGTGGAACCACTTATTAATCAAAAGGAATCGAGAGTTTGACAAAATGAATGCAATCACCTGTCGTTTACATAACAACTTTAATCGTTACCACGTTAATGTTTTGCAACCAAATAATGACTCAACAAAAAAAATTAACTTACCTTAATAGTTTATAAAGCAAACAATATTTGTAGCTTTATGCTTTACACTTATGAAATGATTGAATATTTTATTCCATAACAAAACCGTATTGCAGAATAAACGCTACTGTGATAGTTCGAAAAAAAAACATGAAAAAAACCTTGGCTTAAATAACATGGTACTGGTGACAATAGATTCATCGAAACGAAATATTCAAACTACTTCCTGATCGAGACACATCTGCGCTGCAACCTCTCTGTTTTTCAGCTTGCCGCATGTATTTCATCATAATTCTGACAAGCGCCGAGATCACAGCGTCTGTCAATAGCTTTCAGTGAACGTTTTACTTACTCATACATTGATTTTTTTCCACCACATATTTTGAAACAATTGTCACAGGGGGAATAAATTTGTCCCTGTTATACGATGCCACATCCAATATGTGGTTTACAAATTTGATAAACAGGTAACTAAGACAAACAGCGTTGTTCAGTGGCAAAATTCCACCTTGAAACAAGAGATAATTTGCTCACAAAATGTTTCCCGTGGGAGGAATATTTAAATTATCTATTATCTTTTGAACAACATTTCCATCCTTGGATCTATCTAGAGACCTTTCAGGGTGTAACGGCAGAATAAATGGTCGTAGGATTTCTTTTCGCTGAAAAACTGATTCTTTTTTAGTATGGTTACTTAATACAAATTACACATGCCGAGCTATGGGGAAATTTTAATTTGTTCTGTGGCACAAGAGACTCTTGAGATCGGTTGCGCATTTCAAATAGGGTAAATGATACCATTTAAAATGCTTGAGTATATATATGCATTATTAAAAGATGAGATTTAAGCCACAGTGGATGTGAAGTTGTCGTGAAGGCGAAATATCTCTGTTACATCCAAAGAAAAGTAGACACTGACGATGTCGACCACAAATTTAACAGTATTCGAAAGGCAAACAAAAACATTTGAAGACCTGATTTGCTCGCCATCACTGGCAGGTGGATTGCAACGACAATCAATTTATTTCACGGCAGTTCACATTCTCCTCTCGCTCATGGCACTTTCTGGGAACTTTCTCATCATTGTTGCCCTTCACAAAGTATCTTCCCTTCATCCGCCGTCCAAAGTCTTGTATCGTTGTTTGGCAGCAACTGATCTGTTAGTTAGTATTGTTAGCCAGCCTTTCACTGCCAGTTATTGGATGTCCTTGGTTCACGAAGAGTGGTATCTTTGCCGAGTCGCATACATGGCAACTTACATAACAACCTATACATTATGTTTAGTGTCTTTGTTGACAACGGCGGCCATAAGCGTGGATAGACTTCTCGCCCTGTTGTCGGGGCTAAGATACCGACAAATTGTAACTTTAAAGCGCACTTACTGCATGGTAGCAACCTTCTGGGTACTGTTTGTCGTCGCTTGTTTATGCTATATTTTAGAATACCGAATAGATATGTGGTACAGCCGTATAATTATACCATCTTGCTTAATAATCTCAGTAGCTTCGTACACAAAGATTTTCTGCGTTCTCCGTCATCACCAGGCTCAAGTACAAGGTTTTATACAACAACAGCACAACCAACCAAATGCACTAAACATGGCGCGATACAAAAGGGCAGTGTATAGTGCACTATGGGTGCAGTTAGCATTAGTGAGTTGTTATGTCCCAATAGGTGTATCAGGAATTGTTATTGCATCTAGTAATACATACTCATCGAATTTAATCGTCACCTGGGGAGTGGCACTTCTTTTAGTTTATTTTAACTCGGCTTTAAACCCCATCCTTTACTGCTGGAGAATCAGTGAGATGAGACAAGCAGTGAAGCAGACAATTAATCAAGCATTGTGCTGTCCATTGAATTAACTCTCCTCTGACTTACACATGTATCAATCCTGAAAAGCTGATGTATAAAATTATCAAAAGCACGTCCATTAGTGTTTGTGCCTTGAAAATTGTTCTCCCCCCTTACCTCGATATGAAATTTGCGTCATGAAAATATCATTCTCTACTTAAAACACATCTTTACATACTTACAATGATCGATATGACATGTCCACTATCCATTATGAACCAGCGCGTTACAAGTTTTGATCAAAACTTTTACTCTCTGTAGAAGGGGAAGACATGCCATTTCTTGATAAAAAGAGTAAGGAAAACATGGAGAGCTACTTATAAATGATATAGTACATTCGAGTTATCTAATGAAGAACTCACAGATGAAAAATTGTAGTTTAGAAGCCACGAGAAAACAATAACATGTCTCCAATTTGCGCATTTCTAATGAAGTAGTAAAGCTATTATTTGGAATCAGAATGCACTCAGGGCTTTTCTTTGCGATCAAAACTTGATGATGATGTCACCTGAGCTCAATAATATGGTTTAGTGATAACGCGCTGTTAACGAAGCCAGCCGCACAATTTTTTCATGATTGGGAATTAGCCATAGTGCTCCTAGCGAAACTTTGTAAATTAAAGATGCAGACTTTGTTAACAGCTATTCAAATGTGCAGTAGGAAATGCTTAGAAAGGAAATTGGTAATCTCTATTTCATATAGAGTTATCGTTTGAGACCAATCGTTTGCCTAAGATTAAGCTCGCAAATTATATTATTGTTCGTTTTACTAGCTGAAAGGGTTAACAGGCTGTGTTGTTACTCGATAAGCTGTCAATGATAGCTGTGATGCAGACTACGAGTGACTACTACAGATATTTTCCTAGAGTCAGTATTGGAGCCTCTTATTACGAAAGAGGAATCGAGAGTTAGGCAAAATGAATGCAATCACCTGTCGTACACAAAACAGCTTTAATTGTTACTACGATAATATTTTGCAAAGGTTTCTGTAGCTTTATGCTTTTCGCCTATGAAGTTATTGAATATATTTATTTGGTAGCAAAACTGTATTGTAAAAGGCTAGTTTGGTTTTTCGAAAAATAAAAAAACAACAACAACAAAACAAAACCATGGCTAAAATAACATGGTATCGGGGACCATAGACTCATCCGAGTGAAGTTTTATAATTGCTTCCTAACCGTGTAACATCTACGCCGCAACCCTTTTGTTTTTCAGTTTGCCATACGTATGTGATCATAATTCTGACAAGTCCCGTGATCACAGCAATGGCATAAACACCTCGTCATCTGTCAATAGCTTTCAGTAAAGGTTTTCCTTAGTCAAACACTGAATTTGTTCATTATTTATTTAGAAGCAATTGTCATAGAGAGTATAAATTTGTTCCTGTTATACGATGCCATATCCAATACGTCGATTACCAAAGCTTACCAATTTGATAAACAGGTAACTGAGACAAACAGACAGCATTGTTCAGTAACAAAATTCAGCTTAAAACCAGAGATAATTTGCACACAAATTGTCTCCCGTGAGTGGAATGTGTGAATTAAGATCGTTTGAGCAGCATTTCCACCCTCGGATCGATCTGGAGACCTTTTAGGGTATAAAGGCAGGATAAATTGTCGCAAAATTTCTTGTCACTGAACAACTGATTCCCTTTAAGGATGGTTATTTTATGCAAGGCACACATGCTAATCTCAATGATATGTTTTGCGGCACAAAAGACACTTGAGATCGTTTGTGCATTTCAAAAAGGGTACCGTTTAAATGCTTGAGTATATATTCATTTAAGCCACAGTGGATGTGAAGTTGTTGTGAAGGCGAAAGATCTCTGTTATATCCAAAGGAAAGTAGATATTAATGATGCCGGCTTCAAATTTAACAACATTTGAAAAGCACACAAAAGCATTTGAAGACCTAATTTGCTCGTCATCATTGGCAGGTGGATTGCAACAACAATCAATTTATTTCACGGCAGTCCACATTATCCTTTCGCTTATGGCATTTTTGGGGAACTTTCTCATCCTTGTTGTAAAAATTAAAGTTTTTATATATACTACAGGCGATTGCATTAACTCTCTAACCCTCGATTCCTTTTTCGTAATAAGTGGCTCCACTACTGGCTCGAAGAAAATATATGTAGTAGTGACTTGTACTCTGCATCACGGCTTTATTATTATTATCATTTTTTATTTTTATTTTGACAGCTTATCGAGTGATAACATAGCCTGTTCGAGGCCTTCATATTGTAAAACGAAGTGCAAGGTAAACGGCACGATAGTCAAGGCAGAGCGGAAAAAAAAGTCAGACTTGGGTCGAGTCGAGTTAAGAACGGCGTTCACCCGACGCGACCCAACCCGATTCGACCCGACCCCTCTCCACCGTTTTTTCACTCTATCGCTGCTATCGTGTAGTGTACCATTTGCTCCGTTTTACTAAATGAAGGCCTAGAAAAGGTCAGTGGTAACAACAGCAACTAAATATGAGTTCTGCTTAATAGCCTGGGACATCCTTCATCATTTCATCACATTCTGTTTAAAGATCAGGTTCAGCTTGGCTTGCCTGGCTTAGCTCATGACTCAGTAAGACAAAGTAAATTTATTTAAGTTTCATTTTGTCTATGAGATATAACTTTATTTATGGCAACGTTAATTTCCTCATATTATTTACTGATCTAAAATTCGCATGCAACCTGTTATTCATTCCGTGATAATCGTAACGGTTCTGAGGACGAAAGGGAAGCGTTAAAGGGCACCACATAAAAAACGTTAGAGCGTAGCAGTTTTTAAAACAAAGTCCTTTTCCTTCCATTATACTTATTCTTTTTTCAGAACTTAAAAGACATGAATAATGTTTTGACTATCAGATGGAATTCAAGCGCGGAAATTGTCCTTGCGGTGGAGAGCTATCATACAAATCTTTTAATTAGGAGCAGTGGTAGGCGTTCAAGAGCGCGTGTTAGCAGCTTTTTTGCTCGATTGTCGTTAAAATGAGAGAATGTTTTCTCATATGACCAGCTGTGTATACAAGGCTTATGATAGAGTCACGACATGCTCTTGAATATTCGAATTTGGTGATAAAAGAGCTTTCAAAATTACTCGCTCAAAGAAATTTATGGATAACCCCCCGAGGGCTACAATTTTCTACTCGATAAACAGTCCTAACTGATGCAGATAACAGACTGATAAACAATTAGTCTTATCAACCATGTTAGAGTCTTGGCTCTATTTCTTATTATAAGTTTCTTCTGTCATAATTTTCAAACTTGCTCTCCGGCAAACGATTGGTCTCAAACGATAAATCTATAAGTGAAAATAGTGATAATCAACTCATTTTCTAAGAAGTGACTTCAAAATATTTAAATAGATGAAAACAAAGTCGACAAATTTTTGTTATAAGCAGATCGAGCCCGTGGCTCCTGTTACAATCCATTAACACTTGACCGTGTATCTGAGCCAAAGTGACATATCTCATTCAGTTTTGACAAAACAGAAAAATCGTCAGCGCATTCTGCTTGAAAAGAATAGTCTCCATTGCTTCATTATAAGTGTGTGAATTCGGCATGTGATATTTCTGTGATATATTGTATTACCAAACTAATGTTTTACCTTTTAGTTGTTCTTAAGATAACTTGAATATAAAAATGAGAAGTGACTCTTTATGGTTTTCCTCACTCTTCTATATTAAATGGTATATCCTCTCCTCTCTTGTTATAAACATGATTGTTAAATAGCTTTGGAAGAAACATGTAAACGTCGAAATGGGTCGTATTTACAGCTTTATTGCATAACATTATTTCGAAAACGTCTAGGACGTTCCGAGCCTACCATGCAGATAGGCGATGTTGTGTTAGTGTCTTGATAATGTCCGACAATCAAGTTAAAAAACGTCGCTCATCTATCTGAAAATCGAAGAAGTCCAAGCAGCGAAAACACTGGATTAAGAAGCCTTGTGCGCATGAGTAGACGGTAAAACCACTGACGAATGTCACAAACTTTATCCGGTTATTGGTTCCATCTGAACAGAACGAAACTTTCGCACAGTTCCACGTGAACAGAATATCTGGTCGAAATTTTTGGCCGGTCGAAAATTCGTCCGGTGCCGAGTGAACGTAGCCTTAATATTCGAATATTACTAAAGGTAAATCGTAAATCGCGAGAAAAATAGCAACAAAACGAATCCAGTCACTTGCCGAATACATGACTTGAAACAAGAACAAGAAAAAATAATTTAGGGTAATTCAGGAGTATTGAGTGAGTTGATAACTTAATTAACCTCCGTAAAGAGTTTAAAAGCTGACGCTTTGAGCGTTAGCGCGAGAGCGACTGGAGCAATTATGGGGTGTGTATGGGTTTGTCTACAAATTATGGAGCTACGCTATTGGTGGGAATATGGTGACGAGAAGACAAGAATAAATTGAATGAAGGTTGCTCGTTGATACCGTAAGGATTAAGAGTGCCGATTTTAAAGACAAATTTTTGTTCTAAAGTTTTGCTACTTTTCGAACTGCCTATATGTAAGGAAAGGCCGCAAACTGCCATATGCTGCTTAGAATGATTAGGGAGATTTAAGTGTCTAGCAACTGGTTTGGATGCGTCTTTGTCATTTCTTTCTACGTCGCGAAAGTGTTCTCGGAATCGGTCACCTAATCGTCTTCCTTCCAAGAAACTAGAAGCTTACCTCACTATTAATTAGATACTTGAAAAAAATGGGACCTCGAGCTTCTTAAGATAACTCTTACATTTTTTCGTGACCACAAAAAAATAATCCTGCTAAATTTGCGGCCATGAAAGAAGTGAGTAAATATAGTGAATTGAAAAGTTAAGATAGAGATGGGCTAACGACGTAACATCTGACACCTGTCGCCGTTTCGTTCCTAAGTCAACAGGGGTGCGACACGTAGAAAACAGAAATTCAAATATTTTTAGAATAACTTTGCATTTGTAACCTGCATTAATTTTGAAATTGGACTTTTTCTCTCAGTTTGCCCTTGTTGATAACAAGTCATGGTGTCCCAAGATTCCCGTGAATTAGTAATTCACCGTATTATCTGGGTAAGGAAACGAATCCGATCCAAACAACACGCCGGCCAATACGTTGGTAGCAGTGTCGGCAAACAATCGGTCGACTGTCCACCGATTATCTGTCGACTTTAGATTTCATATCACTGGTGGTTTATTTAGGTGAAGAGGTTTTTGTTCTGTTTTATTGTAAAATTTACCTATCACAACTACAGTTTTCCTCCCTCTTACTTTTAATTCAAATCGCGCAGAAAAACTCGCCTTTTTTTCTCTCTCGTGTGATAAACCTCACAGCTTTCGGGCATTTTACATAGTCAGATGCCAGTGATAAATTTTACTCGGTGTAATTGTTATTCAAAAACTAAGGTTTAATTGATCTTGACTTGGAGGATGCTGTTAAGACGAAATATCCCTCGTTGTAACTAATTATAAGGATAACGACAAGAAGTACATGGCGACAACAAATATAACGGGAAGAGGAACACTTACGCAAACATTTGACGGATCGCTATGTTCCCCAATTTGGTTAGGTGAGATTAAACAGCAGTCCATTTCACTCTCAGCAGTCAACATTCTCCTCTCCATCACAGCAACTCTTGGGAATTCTCTTATCCTTGTTTCCCTTCACAAGGAATCTTCCCTCCATCCGCCATCCAAACTCTTGTATCGTTGTCTGGCAACAACTGATCTCTTGGTTGGTCTTGTTACCCAACCTATTTATGCTGCCTTTTGGATGTCCGTGGTTCACGAACACTGGAGTCTTTGCCAATTCTCATTTTACGCAACCGGCGTAACAGGCTATGCGTTATGTTCAGTTTCCATGTTGACGCTGACGACCATAAGCGTGGACCGACTTCTCGCCATGTTGTTGGGACTGAGATACAAAGAGATTGTAACTTTGAGGCGCACATACATCATTTTAGCTATCTTTTGGATTGTATCTCTACTCTCTGGCTTGTTCTTTCATCTTAATTACCGTATAACTTTTTGGCTCAGTTTTACAGGTGCACCGTTATGCCTAGTTATATCAATCGCCTCGTACACAAAGATTTTTCGCGCAATCAGTCATCATCAGGCTCAAATACAAGATTATGCTCAACAACAGCCGAGCCAACCAAATGCACTGAACATGGCGCGATACAGAAAGGCAGTGTACAGTGCACTGTGGGTGCAGTTAGTATTAGTTGTCTGTTATGTACCAAACATGACAGTGGAAATTGTGATATCTTTGAGTCTAAAGGGATTATCGAATTTCATCGTAATCAGGGGAATGGCAAATGTCTTAGTGTTCTTTAACTCTACTTTAAACCCGTTCCTTTACTGCTGGAAGATAAGTGAAGTGATACGAGCAGTAAAGCTGACAATCAGACAAGCAATCTGCTATGCAGAGGGGTAGACCTATTTTAACGTTGGCATGTAGATTTTCTTCTATAACTTATTTGAAATATTATAAACTTTAAGAGAGAGGGGAAGACATGCCATTTCTTGATAAAAAGAGTAAGAAAAACATGGAGAGCTACTTATAAATGGTATATTACATTCGAGTTATCTAATGAAGAACTCACAGATGAAAAATTGTAGTTTAGAAGCCACAAGAAAACAATAACATGTCTCCAATTTGCGCATTTCTAATGAAGTAGTAAAGCTATTATTTGGAATCAGAATGCACTCAGGGTTTTTTTTTTGCGATCAAAACTTGATGATGATGTCAATAATATGGTTTAGTGATAACGCGCTGTTAACGAAGCCAGCCGCACAATTTGTCATGATTGGGAATTAGCCATAGTGCTCCTAGCGAAACTTTGTAAATTAAAGATGCAGACTTTGTTAACAGCTATTCAAATGTGCAGTAGGAAATACTTAGAAAGGAAATTGGTAATCTCTATTTCATATAGAGTTATCGTTTGAGACCAATCGTTTGCCTTAGATTAAGCTCGCAAATTATATTATTGTTCGTTTTACTAGCTGAAAGGGTTAACAGGCTGTGTTGTTACTCGATAAGCTGTCAATGATAGCTGTGATGCAGACTACGAGTGACTACTACAGATATTTTCCTAGAGTCAGTATTGGAGCCTCTTATTACGAAAGAGGAATCGAGAGTTAGGCAAAATGAATGCAATCACCTGTCGTACACAAAACAGCTTTAATTGTTACTACGATAATATTTTGCAAAGGTTTCTGTAGCTTTATGCTTTGCGCCTATGAAGTTATTGAATATTTTTATTTAGTAGCAAAACTGTATTGTAAAAGGCTAGTTTGGTTTTTCGAAAAATAAAAAAAACAACAACAACAACAAAACAAAACCATGGCTAAAATAACATGGTATCGGGGACCATAGACTCATCCGAGTGAAGTTTTATAATTGCTTCCTAACCGTGTAAAATCTACGCCGCAACCCTTTTGTTTTTCAGTTTGCCATACGTATGTGGTCATAATTCTGACAAGTCCCGTGATCACAGCAATGGCATAAACACCTTGTCATCTGTCAATAGCTTTCAGTAAAGGTTTTCCTTAGTCAAACACTGAATTTGTTCATTATTTATTTAGAAGCAATTGTCATAGAGAGTATAAATTTGTTCCTGTTATACGATGCCATATCCAATACGTCGTTTACCAAAGCTTACCAATTTGATAAACAGGTAACTGAGACAAACAGACAGCATTGTTCAGTAACAAAATTCCGCTTAAAACCGGAGATAATTTGCACACAAATTGTCTCCCGTGAGTGGAATGTGTGAATTAAGATCGTTTGAGCAGCATTTCCAACCTCGGATCGATCTGGAGACCTTTTAGGGTATAAAGGCAGGATAAATTGTCGCAAAATTTCTTTTCACTGAACAACTGATTCCCTTTAAGGATGGTTATTTTATGCAAGGCACACATGCTAATCTCAATGATATGTTTTGCGGCACAAAAGACACTTGAGATCGTTTGTGCATTTCAAATAGGGTACCGTTTAAATGCTTGAGTATATATTCATTTAAGCCACAGTGGATGTGAAGTTGTTGTGAAGGCGAAAGATCTCTGTTATATCCAAAGGAAAGTAGATATTAATGATGCCGGCTTCAAATTTAACAACATTTGAAAGGCACACAAAAACATTTGAAGACCTAATTTGCTCGTCATCATTGGCAGGTGGATTGCAACAACAATCAATTTATTTCAAGCAGTCCACATTCTCCTTTCGCTTATGGCATTTTTGGGGAACTTTCTCATCCTTGTTGTAAAAATTAAAGTTTTTGTATATACTACAGGCGATTGCATTTATTCTGTCTAACTCTCGATTCCTTTTTCGTAATAAGTGGCTCCACTACCGACTCGAAGAAAATAAATGTAGTAGTGACTTGTACTCTGCATCACAGCTTTATTATTATTATCATTTTTTTTTTTTTTATTTTGATAGCTTATCGAGTGATAACATAGCCTGTTCGAGGCCTTCATATTGTAAAACGAAGTGCACAGTAAACGGCACGATAGTCAAGGTCGACCCAACCCGATTCGACCCGACCCCTCTCCACCGTTTTTTCACTCTATCGCTGCTATCGTGCAGTGTACCATTTGCTCCGTTTTACTAAATGAAGGCCTAGAAAAGGTTAGTGGTAACAACAGCAACTAAATATGAGTTCTGCTTAATAGCCTGGGACATCCTTCATCATTTCATCACATTCTGTTTAAAGATCAGGTTCAGCTCGGCTTGCCTGGCTCAGTTCATGACTCAGCAAGACAAAGTAAATTTATTTAAGTTTCATTTTGTCTATGAGATATACCTCTATTTATGGCAACGTTAATTTCCTCATATTATTTACTGACCTAATATTCGCATACAACCTGTTATTCATTCCGTGATAATCGTAACGGTTCTGAGGACGGAAGGGAAGCGTTAAAGGGCACCAAATAAAAGACGTTAGAGCGCAGCAGTTTTTTAAAACAAAGTCCGATTCCTTCCATTATACTTATTCTTTTTTCAGAACTTAAAAGACATGAATAATGTTTTTACTATTAGATGAATTCAAGCGCGGAAATGGTCCTTGCGGTGGTGAGCTGTCATACAAATCTTTTAATTAGGAGCAGTTGTAGGTGTTCAAGAGCGCGTGTTAGCAGCTTTTTTGCTCGATTGTCGTTAAAATGAGAGAATGTTTTCTCATATGACCAGCTGTGTATATATTATGATAGAGTCACGACATGTTCTTGAATATTCGAATTTGGTGATAAAAGAGCTTTCAAGATTACTTGCTCAAAGAAATTTATGGATAACTCCCCGAGGGCTACAATTTTCTACTCGATAAACAGTCCTAACTGATGTAGATAACAGACTGATAAACAATTAGTCTTATCAAACATGTTAGAATCTTGGCTCTATTTCTTATTATAAGTTTCTTCTGTCATAATTTGCAAACTTGCTCTCCGGCAAACGATTGGTCTCAAACGATAAATCTATAAGTGAAAATAGTGATAATCAACTCATTTTCTAAGAATTGACTTCAAAATATTTAAACAGATGAAAACAAAGTCGACAAATTTTTGTTATAAGCAGATCGAGCCCGTGGCTCCTGTTACAATCCATTAACACTTAACCGTGTGTCTGAGCCAAAGTGACATATCTCATTCAGTTTTGACAAAACAGAAAAATCGTCAGCGCATTCTGCTTGAAAAGAATAGTCTCCATTGCTTCATTATAAGTGAGTGAATTCGGCATGTGATATTCCTGTGATATATTTTATTACCAAACTAATGTTTTACCTTTTAGTTGTTCTTAAGATAACTTGAATATAAAAATGAGAAGTGACTCTTTATGGTTTTCCTCACTCTTCTATATTAAATGTTATATCCTCTTCTCTCTTGTAACAAACATGATTGTTAAATAGCTTTGGAAGAAACATGTAAACGTCGAAATGGGTCGTATTTACAGCTTTATTGCATAACATTATTTCGAAAGCGTCTAGGACGTTCCGAGCCTACCATGCAGATAGGCGATGTTGTGCTAGTGTCTTGATAATGTCCGACAATCAAGTTAAAAAACGTCGCTCATCTATCTGAAAATCAAAGAAGTCCAAGCAGCGAAAACACTGGATTAAGAAGCCTTGTGCGCATGAGTAGACGGTAAAACCACTGACGAATGTCACAAACTTTATCCGGTTATTGGTTCCATCTGAACAGAACGAAACTTTCGCACAGTTCCACGTGAACAGAATATCAGGTCGAAATTTTTGGCCGGTCGAAAATTCGTCCGGTGCCGAGTGAACGTAGCCTTAATATTCGAATATTACTAAAGGTAAATCGTTAACCGCGAGAAAAAAATAGCAACAAAAAGAATCCAGTCACTTGCCGAATACATGACTTGAAACAAGAACAAGAAAAAATAATTTAGGGTAATTCAGGAGTATTGAGTGAGTTGATAACTTAATTAACCTCCGTAAAGAGTTTAAAAGCTGACGCTTTGAGCGTTAGCGCGAGAGCGACTGGAGCAATTATGGGGTGTGTATGGGTTTGTCTACAAAATATGGAGCTACGCTATTGGTGGTAATATAGTGACGAGAAAACAAGAATAAATTGAATGAAGGTTGTTCGTTGATACCGTAGGGATTAAGAGTGCCGATTTTAAAGACAAATTTTTGTTCTAAAGTTTTGCTACTTTTCGAACTGCCTATATGTAAGGAAAGGCCGCAAACTACCATATGCTGCTTAGAATGATTAGGGAGATTTAAGTGTCTAGCAACTGGTTTGGATGCGTCCTTGTCATTTGTTTCTTCGTCGCGAAAGTGTTCTCGGAATCGGTCACCTAATCGTCTCCCTTCCAAGAAACTAGAAGCTTACCTCACTATTAATTAGATACTTGAAAAAAATGGGACCTCGAGCTTCTTAAGATAACCCTTACATTTTTTCGTGACCACAAAAAAATAATCCTGCTAAATTTGCGGCCATGAAAGAAGTGAGTAAATATAGTGAATTGAAAAGTTAAGATAGAGATGGGCTAACGACGTAACATCTGACACCTGTCGCCGTTTCGTTCCTAAGTCAACAGGGGTGCGACACGTAGAAAACAGAAATTCAAATATTTTTAGAATAACTTTGCATTTGTAACCTGCATTAATTTTGAAATTGGACTTTTTCTCTCAGTTTGCCCTTGTTGATAACAAGTCATGGTGTCCCAAGATTCCCGTGAATTAGTAATTCACCGTATTATCTGGGTAAGGAAACGAATCCGATCCAAACAACACGCCGGCCAATACGTTGGTAGCAGTGTCGGCAAACAATCGGTCGACTGTCCACCGATTAACTGTCGACTTTCGATTTCATATCACTGGTGGTTTATTTAGGTGAAGAGGTTTTTGTTCTGTTTTATTGTAAAATTTACCTATCACAACTACAGTTTTCCTCCCTCTTACTTTTAATTCAAATCGCGCAGAAAAACTCGCCTTTTTTTCTCTCTCGTGTGATAAACCTCACAGCTTTCGGGCATTTTACATAGTCAGATGCCAGTGATAAATTTTACTCGGTGTAATTGTTATTCAAAAACTAAGGTTTAATTGATCTTGACTCGGAGGATGCTGTTAAGACGAAATATCCCTCGTTGTAACTAATTATAAGGATAACGACAAGACGATGATGGCGACAACAAATGTAACGGGAAGAGGAACACTTACGCAAACATTTAACCGATCGCTATGTTCCCCAATTTGGTTAGATGAGTTTAAACAGCAGTCCATTTCACTCTCAGCAGTCAACATTCTCCTCTCCATCACAGCAACTCTTGGGAATTCTCTTATCCTTGTTGCCCTTCACAAGGAATCTTCCCTCCATCCGCCATCCAAACTCTTGTATCGTTGTCTGGCAACAACTGATCTCTTGGTTGGTCTTGTTACCCAACCTATGTATGCTGCCTATTGGATGTCCGTGGTTCACGAACACTGGAGTCTTTGCCAATTCTCATTTTACGCAACCGGCGTAACAGGCTATGCGTTATGTTCAGTTTCCATGTTGACGCTGACGACCATAAGCGTGGACCGACTTCTCGCCATGTTGTTGGGACTGAGATACAAGGAGATTGTAACTTTGAGGCGCACATACATCATTTTAGCTATCGTTTGGATTGTATCTCTACTTTCTGGCTTGTTGTTTCATCTTAATTACCGTATAACTTTTTGGCTCAGTTTTACAGGTGCACCGTTATGCCTTGTTATATCAATCGCCTCGTACACAAAGATTTTTCGCGCAATCAGTCATCATCAGGCTCAAATACAAGATTATGCTCAACAACAGCCGAGCCAACCAAATGCACTGAACATGGCGCGATACAGAAAGGCAGTGTACAGTGCACTGTGGGTGCAGTTAGTATTAGTTGTCTGTTATGTACCAAACATGACAGTGGAAATTGTGATATCTTTGAGTCTAAAGGGATTATCGAATTTCATCGTAATCAGGGGAATGGCAAATGTCTTAGTGTTCTTTAACTCTACTTTAAACCCGTTCCTTTACTGCTGGAAGATAAGTGAAGTGATACGAGCAGTAAAGCTGACAATCAGACAAGCAATCTGCTATGCAGAGGGGTAGACCTATTTTAACGTTGGCATGTAGATTTTCTTCTATAACTTATTTGAAATATTATAAACTTTAAGAGAGAGGGGAAGACATGCCATTTCTTGATAAAAAGAGTAAGGAAAACACGGAGAGCTACTTATAAATGGTATATTGCATTCGAGTTATCTAATGAAGAACTCACAGATGAAAAATTGTAGTTTAGAAGCCACGAGAAAACAATAACATGTCTCCAATTTGCGCATTTCTAATGAAGTAGTAAAGCTATTATTTGGAATCAGAATGCACTCAGGGTTTTTCTTTGCGATCAAAACTTGATGATGATGTCACCTGAGCTCAATAATATGGTTTAGTGATAACGCGCTGTTAACGAAGCCAGCCGCACAATTTTTTCATGATTGGGAATTAGCCATAGTGCTCCTAGCGAAACTTTGTAAATTAAAGATGCAGACTTTGTTAACAGCTATTCAAATGTGCAGTAGGAAATGCTTAGAAAGGAAATTGGTAATCTCTATTTCATATAGAGTTATCGTTTGAGACCAATCGTTTGCCTAAGATTAAGCTCGCAAATTATATTATTGTTCGTTTTACTAGCTGAAAGGGTTAACAGGCTGTGTTGTTACTCGATAAGCTGTCAATGATAGCTGTGATGCAGACTACGAGTGACTACTACAGATATTTTCCTAGAGTCAGTATTGGAGCCTCTTATTACGAAAGAGGAATCGAGAGTTAGGCAAAATGAATGCAATCACCTGTCGTACACAAAACAGCTTTAATTGTTACTACGATAATATTTTGCAAAGGTTTCTGTAGCTTTATGCTTTGCGCCTATGAAGTTATTGAATATTTTTATTTAGTAGCAAAACTGTATTGTAAAAGGCTAGTTTGGTTTTTCGAAAAATAAAAAAAACAACAACAACAACAAAACAAAACCATGGCTAAAATAACATGGTATCGGGGACCATAGACTCATCCGAGTGAAGTTTTTTGTTTTTCAGTTTTCCGTACGTATGTGATCATAATTTTGACAAGTCCCGTGATCACAGCAATGGCATAAACACCTCGTCATCTGTCAATAGCTTTCAGTAAAGGTTTTCCTTAGTCAAACACTGAATTTGTTCATTATTTATTTAGAAGCAATTGTCATAGAGAGTATAAATTTGTTCCTGTTATACGATGCCATATCCAATACGTCGATACCAAAGCTTACCAATTTGATAAACAGGTAACTGAGACAAACAGACAGCATTGTTCAGTAACAAAATTCCGCTTAAAACCAGAGATAATTTGCACACAAATTGTCTCCCGTGAGTGGAATGTGTGAATTAAGATCGTTTGAGCAGCATTTCCACCCTCGGATCGATCTGGAGACCTTTTAGGGTATAAAGGCAGGATAAATTGTCGCAAAATTTCTTGTCACTGAACAACTGATTCCCTTTAAGGATGGTTATTTTATGCAAGGCGCACATGCTAATCTCAATGATATGTTTTGCGGCACAAAAGACACTTGAGATCGTTTGTGCATTTCAAAAAGGGTACCGTTTAAATGCTTGAGTATATTCATTTAAGCCACAGTGGATGTGAAGTTGTTGTGAAGGCGAAAGATCTCTGTTATATCCAAAGGAAAGTAGATATTAATGATGACGGCTTCAAATTTAACAACATTTGAAAGGCACACAAAAACATTTGAAGACCTAATTTGCTCGTCATCATTGGCAGGTGGATTGCAGCAACAATCAATTTATTTCACGGCAGTCCACATTCTCCTTTCGCTTATGGCATTTTTGGGGAACTTTCTCATCCTTGTTGTAAAAATTAAAGTTTTTGTATATACTGCAGGCGATTGCATTTATTCTGTCTAACTCTCGATTCCTTTTTCGTAATAAGTGGCTCCACTACTGGCTCGAAGAAAATATATGTAGTAGTGACTTGTACTCTGCATCCCAGCTTTATTATTATTATCATTTTTTTTTTTTATTTTGACAGCTTATCGAGTGATAACATAGCCTGTTCGAGGCCTTCATATTGTAAAACGAAGTGCACAGTAAACGGCACGATAGTCAAGGCAGAGCGGGAAAAAAAGTGAGACTTGGGTCGAGTCGAGTTAAGAACGGCGTTCACCCGACGCGACCCAACCCGATTCGACCCGACCCCACTCTCCCCCGTTTTTTCACTCTATCGCTGCTATCGTGTAGTGTACCATTTGCTCCGTTTTACTAAATGAACGCCTAGAAAAGGTTAGTGGTAACAACAGCAACTAAATATGAGTTCTGCTTCATAGCCTGGGACATCCTTCATCATTTCATCACATTCTGTTTAAAGATCAGGTTCAGCTTGGCTTGCCTGGCTTAGCTCATGACTCAGTAAGACAAAGTAAATTTATTTAAGTTTCATTTTGTCTATGAGATACAACTTTATTTATGGCAACGTTAATTTCCTCATATTATTTACTGATCTAAAATTCGCATACAACCTGTTATTCATTCCGTGATAATCGTAACGGTTCTGAGGACGGAAGGGAAGCGTTAAAGGGCACCACATAAAAAACGTTAGAGCGTAGCAGTTTTTAAAACAAAGTCCTTTTCCTTCCATTATACTTATTCTCTTTTCAGAACTTAAAAGACATGAATAATGTTTTGACTATTAGATGAATTCAAGCGCGGAAATGGTCCTTGCGGTGGTGAGCTGTCATACAAATCTTTTAATTAGGAGCAGTTGTAGGTGTTCAAGAGCGCGTGTTAGCAGCTTTTTTGCTCGATTGTCGTTAAAATGAGAGAATGTTTTCTCATAAGACCAGCTGTGTATACAAGGCTTATGATAGAGTCACGACATGTTCTTGAATATTCGAATTTGGTGATAAAAGAGCTTTCAAAATTACTTGCTCAAAGAAATTTATGGATAACCCCCCGAGGGCTACAATTTTCTACTCGATAAACAGTCCTAACTGATGCAGATAACAGACTGATAAACAATTAGTCTTATTAACATGTTAGAGTCTTAGCTCTATTTCTTATTATAAGTTTCTTCTGTCATAATTTGCAAACTTGCTCTCCGGCAAACGATTGGTCTCAAACGATAAATCTATAAGTGAAAATACTGATAATCAACTCATTTTCTAAGAATTGACTTCAAAATATTTAAACAGATGAAAACAAAGTCGACAAATTTTTGTTATAAGCAGATCGTGCCCGTGGCTCCTGTTACAATCCGTTAACACTTGACCGTGTATCTGAGCCAAAGTGACATATCTCGTTCAGTTTTGAGAAAACAGAAAAATCGTCAGCGCATTCTGCTTGAAAAGAATAGTCTCCATTGCTTCATTATAAGTGTTGTAGCCATAAAGTTAAAGACATCGCATACCGTACTCTTGTAAGGCCTAAACTCGAATATGCGTCCTCTGTATGGAACCCATATAGGCAGCATAACATAAGCAAAATTGAATCTGTCCAACGAAGAGCCCCTCGATTCGTCTTTAACGACTACTCGAATTATAGCCACGTTACACCTATAATACAAAGTCTTGGCTGGGATTCATTCCATCACCGAAGACTTCTTTCACAAGGCACTATGTTTTATAAAATCTATATGGGCCACGTTGGCATATCACTCCCATCTGATGTCACACCAAATGAAAGACTATCAAGAGCTCCAAACTGTCGTCCTTTCAAACAATTGAAAGTGAATAATGATATATATATATATATATATATATATATATATATATATATATATATATATATATATATAAATACTCTTTTCATCCAAGGATAGTAGTTTTGTGGAACAATATATCTCTAAGCTCTTCTAACATTGTTAATATAGATATATTTAGATCAAATGCTCTTTCATTTATTAGGTCGGTTTAGCCCATACTAATTTTATCTTTACGCTATTATATTATTTTGTTTTATCCAAGCTTTGTTTTTCTTACATTGTTAAATCTTAAACTTTATAAAAAATTATTTAATTTTATTCTTTGTAATTAGTCTTCCTGGTATAGTTATTACTGTTTCAGGAGTATCTCGATTAAAGGCACTTGTTTTAGTTTCTTTTAACTCGGCTTTAAACCCCGTCCTTTACTGCTGAAGGATCAGTGAGATGAGACAAGCAGTCTACTCCAATCTTTTTTACATTATACGTGTATACATGTATAATTACATTATATATGCCCTTACCACCGAACGACAGAAACTCCAAGGAAACAAGGCCATGACTAGCTTCATGTGTGCCTCGTGCCCTAAAGGAATCGCAATGTCATTTCATTCATATCCTTTTTATTCCAACCGGTAGTTGGCATTTCGGTTGACTAGCTTGGAATTAAACACGAGAAAAATAGACCAATTTTTTAATGGTTTTCTGGGTTTTCTCTAACCTAATGCTTTATTTCCTGTTTTCCACGCAATTCAGTAACAGGAAATACTAAAAAAACCACGGTTTTATCTACAATTCTTTTAGAGAGACTCTGCCAACAACATTTCGAGGTGTCCTCTAAAGAAAAATTTGCAAGTTGTAAATATTCCGCTGACTTCTGTTAAGTTAAGAATCCTTCCAGAGACGGTGATATATCCAAGCTGCTCCGAATCAAACCTTATTGTTCTTATACCTCTTGACATGGCTTCACCAAGCATTTAAAATCAAAAGACAAAGAAATTACAAAAGGCAGGGGGGGACGAACGTTGACTCGAATTCGAACTTGCCCTGTGGATTGAAGAATAATTTTTTTTACGCATAGAGAAGTGTCTTGACTAAGAGGTTCCTTAACCCCTTAACTCCTATGAGTGATCAACCAGATAAGTAATGAGAATAAATCAATATATCAATTTGGGGATAATTAGTTGATCCAATATTAAATTCTCTGCACTAACATTATAAGAATTGCATGGTTGACAGTAAGGAGAATTACAAATTTGATCTGGGAGTTAAAAGGTTTAACTTAATACTTGAATTCAGGTGTTGAAAGATACTACGACTAGAAAGTGGAGCGACTAACAAATACGAAATGTATGCTCTGATAAAAGGTATTACATTTACAGCATTCCCAGCCTTAGATTACTATTGAAAATATCTGAGGGCGACTCCGTCAGCTGCTTGTCTCCTGAATACCTAGCAACATAAAATTATATAATCTAATGATGTTAATGAATGGATGTCACATTTTGCTGGAAGTATTACTTTATAGCTAATCCTCTACGTTGTAGGTAATGATTACTCCATAATGCACCTATCATTTTAAAGCTTCAACATTTCTAGTTAAACTCAAAATGAAGCGATCTGGTACCGAAACATCTGCAACACAACCGTGTGTAAGCCTTGAAAAAGAGGGTGTTCAGTTCTTATTGAAAGGTTGCAAAATCGGGAAACTAGGCTCTATTTCATTCATTATTAGCTGGAAAAATGTTTGTTTAGTTGAGAAAATTCGATTCCTTGTCATTTCAGCAAATGCAGACTAGCGCGCAACTTGATTAGATTTTTTTATTTCCACACAGACCAGCAAGCACAAGGAAAACCATTTCGTAACCAGTCTTCTCCTCTTTGAGTTAGCCGAGCAAAAGAAAAACGGGTAACTCTTCCCCTAAGTGCCATGTATTTGTCATATTATTTGTTTCCATTTCGTCTTTTATATCATATTCACTTTTCAATTTCTCAGTAATGTAATCAGTACAAACGCTGTTCTCAAATGCCAGATAAAACTTAAATGTGCTGAAAATATCATTGCAATTGCTTGATGCCTGGCATTGATTGTCTTGGCCAAAGTTTCCCGAACAGTCGCCATAAACATCAACTTTAATGTATTTCAGAAGTTTTTTTACGTACTTATCTCGAGTTGTCCCTCAATTGGAAATAACATAACATAACATAACATAACACAACATAACATAACATAACATAACACAACACAACACAACACAACACAACACAACACAACACAACACAACACAACACAACACAACACAACATAACATAACATAACATAACATAACACAACATAACATAACACAACATAACACAATATAACATAACATAACACAACATAACATAACATAACATAATATAACATAACATAATATAACAGGTATCCGGTCGTTTCGCCTACGGGTCGTTTCGCCTACGGTCTGTTCGCCTACGAATAGAGTCGATTCGCCTACGTCTTATATGTCAGTTCGCCTACGAGTTAACAGAAACGTCAGAAGTTTAATAGTTAAGGTTAACTTTAGGTTAAGTTACACATTAATTTAAGTAAAACTTATGATCGCAAAGTCGATAAGCATCGAAGTTAAGTTAAGTCGAGTTTAGTTAAAACAAGCCGGTTAAGTTTATGATTTCAAGATTGTCAAGTATGAAAATTAGGCTAAGTTTTCTTCGGTTGGCTTTCCTTTAGGTTAAGTTGCACATTAATTTAGGGTAGCTAAGTTTAGGTAGAATAAGGCTGGAATTTCGAACTTAAGGCGAAATAGATAGCAAGGGTTACATGTGAATTATTTTATCAAGGGGCGGGTGTCACTAGGACAACCCACACGTTCCCGCATGTAATAAGTGTATTAGAATTAACACAGAGTGCGGAGGAGTAACATATTTTGTAGTTAAATTTTATGATCGCTGACGGTTTGATTGTCGATTATACAGTTAACACAGGCGAATCGTACGATCGGCTCGGTAAACTTTTCGCCTCGCCTACCGTCACAATGAACTCCTCTGCGCCCTGTGGAATTAAACGCGAATGATCTGTTGTTTAAGGGGCAGGTGTCACTCGGATAACCTAAACGTCCTCGCATGTAATAAGTGTATTAGAATTAAAATGTCGCGAAATGAGTACGCTTCATGGTTACTGAGTGTAATTGGAGAACCGTGTAATTCGCAACTCAGAATATGCGATATTTACATAACTTGTTTTTACTCGAACGAAGATGAATCAAATTAAAACGGAAATTTTCAGGTAAACCAACGCTCCTTATTTACAATTATTTAACTTCGATAGGCTTGACTTTATGAGTCACGCTCTAGGAATTGAATCGCGATCGCACATAAAGTAGATGAATCAACTGTTGTAAGACATGTTTTAACACGTAGGCGAACTGACATATGAGACGTAGACGAATCGACTCTAACCGTAGGCGAACAGACCGTAGGCGAAACGACTCGTAGGCGAAACGACCGTAATTCATATAACATAACATAATATAACATAACATAACATAACATAACACAAATTTTTTTTTCTCAGCTGCATGGGCAGGAATTTTCGCCGGTTTCTTAGCTGACGGCAAAGAAACATAATTTCCATAAGGATAGGGAAAATCTGACTCCCTTTTGAAAGTTATAGTTCAATTAAAGAAGCCCTCCGGCAAGGAAAGACGGTTCTTTTAATCTGGGTTATCGACAATGGATTATTGGTTTGAAAACGCCATTCTTTGCTGTGGGCACCGGTAATTGTGAATTTCTTTCGTTCTTACATAACTTTGCACATCACGAGCATGAAAAATAAATAAATCACTTTTTCCTATATCGTAAACATTATACGTTATTTGGGATTTTTTGTCGGACATTTCAAAAGATACTCTTCCGTGGAGTTGGCTCCGGGCCATGGCTTGCTACCAAACATAGGAGTGTAGAGAAAAATGGTTTTGGTGTCATTACTAAAGTAAGCGCTTTAATGTCTTGCGAGGTTGATTTTGTATATGTGCTGTTTCCATTGGCTGGCCCGACTTGAATGACTCCGATGACCGCGTGCTACACTGGACTATGTACCTCAATGAGAATTGGAAGAGTTAATTATCAGTCAATTGTTTTCAGTTGTAAATATTACGCCAAGGTATACTACCACGCGAGATGGTATAGCTTGTCTTGGTAAATGCCGTAACCAATCGGATCGCGCGTAGTGACAGACACGTGCCAAATACTCTTTACTGGCAATGTTACTTAACAGGCGCTCGTATCTTGGCTCAGTCTGCCTCGTGGCTTATTAAAGTTCGGAAAATCCTGACGACTACAATAATGCTTCCCGTTTTACCGATCTACCATCCCTCCGCTGCAGTTGGATTCGTCAATTCCTCAGCCAGGACAATACTTATTTCATAGCACTGGCGCACAGAACCAGAACCAGAACCAGAACCAGAACCAGAACCAGAACCAGATGGGTGTTGTTTCCATTTTGAATCGACAGGATTGCTATATTCCGTCGAATTCTCCTCGTCTGAAGTGACATCAAATGCAACGTCTGCAAGAATCGCCCTCTCATTCGCATAGATATAACGAAAATAAGGACAAGAGAGGTCATCAAAAACGCTTCGTCTCCTGCCATTTTTGAAATGTGCGTGCTTTTGTAATTTGAATCGTCAGCGGGTTAAATCCTGAGTCAAATTTTCCAGTTAAAACAGATGTCACGTTTAACTAGCAAACGTTAGTCTCTAAACAAACATCTACAAAGAATTTTTAGCTAGCTAATCGGCCTAATAAAAAGGCACTCTCAGTTTGCCTGAGCTGATAACAATTCATGGCGTTCACAGATCACTTGAATTAATAATTCAAAATATGTCGAATGTCGACCGACTGTCGGTCTACTTTCGATATCCTATTACTGAAGGTTTTTTTGAGTGAAGAGGTTTTTCATTTTATAATTTTTTTTTTTTTTTTTATTTTTTATGTTGTGTTAGGAAATTAACCTATCATAAATGCATTTTTAATTTCCCCTTATTACTAATTCAAATTCGCGCAGAAAAACCGGCTTTTTTTTCTCTTTCGTGTCACAAATCTCACAGCTTTCGGGCATTTTACATAATCAGACGCTAGTGATGAATTTTTTACTCTCTGATCTAGACTTAGAGGGTGCTGTCGAAATATTCTTTGTTTGTAACTAAGGATAACCTGTAAAAGAGTGGAAACGACTGCAGGATGATAATGATAACAAATATAACGGGAAGTGGAACACAGACGAAAACATATGAAAGATTGTTATGCTCACCAGTTTGGGTAGGTGAATTAAAACAACAGTCCATTTCATTCTCAGCAATCAACATTCTATTCTCCATCACAGCAATCCTCGGGAATTCTCTTATCCTTGTTGCCCTTTACAAGGAATCTTCCCTCCATCCGCCATCCAAACTCTTGTACCGTTGTTTGGCAACAACCGATCTGTTGGTTGGTCTTGTTACCCAGCCCCTCTGTGCTACTTATTGGATGTCTTTGGTTCACGAACACTGGAGTCTTTGTCGATACGCAAGGGACGCAATCTACATATCAGGCTATGCATTATGCGGAGTGTCTTTGTTGACTCTGACGGCCATAAGCGTAGACCGACTTCTCGCCATGTCGTTGAGATACAAAGAGATTGTAACTTTAAGGCGCACGTATATCATTTTAGCTATATTTTGGGTTGTATGTCTAGTCGCTGGTTTATTCTCTCTTTTCGATTACCATATAACCTTTTGGTGCGGCTTTATAGTTATATCATCTTGCCTGATTATCTCCATCGTCTCGTACACAAAAATTTTCCACGCTATCAGTCATCATCAAGCTCAAGTACAAGAGCATGCTCAACAACAGCCGAGCCAACCAAATGCACTGAACATGGCGCGATACAGAAAGGCAGTGTACAATGCGCTGTGGGTGCAGTTAGCTCTAGTTGTCTGTTATGTACCACAATTTACACTGAAAATTGCGATGTCTCTTAGTAAAGAACGATTTCCGAATTTCATTATAATCAGCGAAATGGCAACTTTCATTGTGTTATTTAACTCTACTTTAAACCCGTTCCTTTACTGCTGGAAGATAAGTGAAGTGAGAGGAGCGGTAAAGCAGACAATCAGACAAGTAATCTGCTATGCATAGGAGTAGACCTATTTTAACGTTGGATTGTACCGTTATTCTATAGGTTATTTTGAAAAATTATAATTGTTATAAGAGAGGGGAAGGAATGCCATTTTATGATAAGAAGAATGAGGAGGAAATATGAGGAGCTACTTCTAAATAGTATATTGTAGTTGAATTATCTAACGGACGACAAACAGGCGACAAATTGTGGTTTAGTAACAAACAAAACAATAATATGTCGCAAATTTGCGCATTTCTAATGAAGTAGTGAAGGCTATCAGTTATTTTGGAATCAGAACGCGCTCAGGATTTTTTTTTCGATAAGATATTTATCACCTTAGATCGGAAATAGGGTTTCGTGATAACGCACTGTTAACGGATCCGGCCGCTTGATTTTGTCATAATCGGAAATTAGCCATTGAGTTTACAACGAAACTTTGTAAATTAAAGATGCGGACTTTGTTAACATCTGCTCAAATACACAGAAGGGATTGCTTAGAAAAGAAGTTTATCATCTCTCTTTCAAATGGATTTATCGTTTGAGACCAAGATGATTTGCAGAAAAAAGAGTTGTCCCAAGTGAAGGAGAATTCGTAATGTTAATGATGTTTGAAGTAAACTGTTCACTACTAGATCTATCTTCACACTTTTTAGGGCATAAAGGCAGAGTTTAATGTTGTTTGATAGGTAGAGAAATTGTGATTATCTAAAACCGGTTTCAGTCAAGTGCGACGCGTACAGAACAAAGAACAAAAATTCAAATTTTCTTAGAGGTAACTATGCATCTGTAACCATACATTAATTTTGAATAGTTTTATTTCATCCAGTTTTCTATTTTTCCCAATACCGATTACCGTTTACAAAAAAGGCTTTTAACTTCAACTAAGATAATTCACGGCGTCTTAAGGTTGCATAAATTATATCAACCAGCTTATCAATGAAAGTTTATTTGAGTAAAGAGGGTTTTGTATGCATAGGGGTAGACCTATTTTAAAGTTGGAATAAACTGCTTTTTCTGTAGCTTATTTGAAAAATTATAATTGTTAAAACAGAGGGAAGGTATGAAGAGCTACTTCTTAATAGCATATTCGAATAACAAATAACCAATAGGTGAAAAATTGTAGTTTGTAGTCAAGTTGCGCGTTTTTGATGGAGTAGCAAAGGCAATCAGTTATTTTGGAATCAGAATACGCTCAGGTTTCCTTTGCGATCAAAATTAAACTTTATGAGATATGTCACCTTAGATCAGAAATATGGTTTAGTGATAACGTACTGTGAACGGAGCCAGCCGCTCGATTTTTCATGAGTGGAATTAGCCATGGTGTTTTTAACGACACTTTATAAATTAAACATGCAGACTTTGTTAACATCTGTTCAAATATGGGGAAATGCTTACAAAAGAAGCTGATCATCTCTATTTATTATAGAGTTATCATTTGAGACCAATTGTTTGCCTAAAATTATCTCGCAGATTATAACACAAGAAAATTATAATAAGAAATGATTGAAAAAGCTCTAACATGGTTGATAAGAGTAGCTATTTTTCGGTATGTTACCAACATCAACTTTTTACCGAGTACCCTAATGAGCCTACAAAATTTTGACCGCTGCAATGAAGAATATCGTTGTCGATAACAGCACAGACCACAATGAACCATGGCCACGGTCGATTTCTTAAATGGAGAATTTTCGCTAATAGCAATGTTTACTACTAGAACCTAACATATATTATAAAAGCTGAAGATGATTTGCAGAAAAAAGTATTGTCCTTAGTGAAGGAGAATTCGTGTTGTTAATGATGTTTGCAGTAAACTGTTCCCCGCTAAATCTATTTTCACACTTTCTAGGGCACAGAGGCAGAATTCAATGCAGTTTGATTAGTAGAGAGGTTGTCATTACCTCAAAGTTCCATTCAGGTGTGTCACGTAGAGAACAAGGAACAAAAATTCAAATATTTTTAGGGGTAACTATGCATCTGTAACCATACATTAATGTTGAATAGGTTTATTTAATCCAGTTTTGTATTTTTCCTTATACCGATTAGCGTTTTCAAAAAAGGCTTTTACCTTCACTTAAGATAATTCTCGGTGTCTTAATTTTGCATAAATTATATCAATAGTCGATAAACCATCTTATCACTCCCCAATGAAAGTTTATTTGAGTAAACGGGGTTTTTGTAGTCGTATTGTGAAATAATTCTACCACAAATGTATATTTGCTTGCGGGGTGCTGCTGATTCAAATTCGCGGAAAAACCTGGCCGTTTTTTTTCTTTTTCGTGTAATGCACCAGACAGCTTGTTAGTGCATTTTGCATAATCAAATGCTACTGATGAACTTTATATGTAATCATTATTCACAGATTGAGGTTTGGCTCATTTACAAGATCATGTTTGACAACAGCCTAACAAAACAAATTCATCGAACATGGCGCGATACAGAAAATATCTTAAAGTTTAAACCGATTATGGAATTTCTCCATAATCAGGGGCATAGCGAATGTTGTAGTTTTCTTTAACTCCACTTTTAAACCCGTTTCTTTACCGTTGGAAGATCAAAGATGAAGAAGAAGAAGAACCTTTATTGATTTATACCGCTCAGGGTAGCCCTTTCAGATGCAAAAAGCTGTCTGCTATCAATGGAAGCCCTGAGGACAACAAAGCACTAAAAATATGGTATACATGTGCATTACAATGATACTGATATTAATATAGATAGAAAACTACGTACAAGTAAAAAATTTAGAACTAAATAAATACGAAATACCGTCAAGATAGTTCGTTAAAAAGAGTGCACCCATAGTAATAGAAAGATCGTTTTGTGATCTCAGTCCTCACAGCGGGCGGATGTAAAAGGTTGCTTTATCTAGTGGCGCGGGCGTAAATTATAATATATAGATTTAGGCAAGCCTAAAAGCGGAGCTCTCATTTTTTTTCCCGCACATCTCTTCAACAAAACTAAAGCCCCTACTATGGATAAAGTGTGTGGTAATATTGATGGATTTTCATTCGCAACTTCTCCATTTCCTTATAGAGGATTGATTATATTACAGATGCTATGGGGTTAAATTTAAAAGTATATGTTTACTAACAGTATATATGCTATTGATGGTAATCAAAAGTCTATACGCAAATTTTGGGGGTCTCCATAAAAAAAGCTTGCAGCGAGAAGTTGAAAATTATCAAGAACAGATAAGAAAATTATGGAAACCGTTAAAAAGTTTTCCCAACAAGAAAATGTAAGGACTCGTTTAATTTTGAGCACGTATGGTCACTTGCCAATTTTCCAAAGAATGTGAAACTGCGGTCTCAACCTCTCAATACACTGCTAGTGCTCATAAAGCACGACACGCAGTATTCCAAATCGCAAATAATTGTTATCCGGAAGCGCAGAAGGCGCTCAGAAACTTACTAAGCAACCTGAGTAAAAGTCGGCCATTGAGACTTGCAATGAAAACTCCGCCCGACAAAAGGCCAGCACAAGATCTCCAAAATAAGACATCTATTACGGCTAATAAAGGAAGAAATACAACACGTTTGCGTTTCACATGAAAATTCGAAGTGAAGATGAACTGAAGGATTGACGATTGATTGTGCATTCTGGGTAAGCTATGTACAAGCTCCCATTGGAGCAATAAAGAGGTATGACGGAGGTGTGTCCATAACCACGGTTACTGAAATGAACTTTTTGAACTTTTTTTCCTGCAGGAGAGAGGATAGTAACTCGTGAATCTGCTTCGACTGCAACTGATCGATAAACCGATAAACATGTAATGCGGATATATTGCACAGCATCACATGGATAAACATTTTATCTCTGAGACGTAATTTATTGGCTCCACTGCGGTAAGTTAATGGAATATTCACAATTATTTACCAAGTATCAACTCATGCAAACCAGATTGCAATATTTGAGACCTGCTCCTCTTCTATGTTTCTTAAAGTAAAGGAATGTCGACGTGTGTTGTTTCAGGAAATACTGAAGGCACCCTATAGCAGCCAAGCTGTGAATGGTGTATACATGTATCCTAACACACAGTGCAAGAATGAAAACCAAGGGCAAGGAGTTAGTTAAGATTATCGATATATGCGACAGTCGTGCACACTAGATTTTTCCAGTTGCAATAAATTTCAATATCTGTTGGAACAACACAATTCAAACTTAACAGAGTGTCTCTGTAAGAGCGGTCCGGTCGATTTTGCTTGAGACACGGATTTCGCTCATTTCTCGTGTGTTGTAAGACATTCATGTGCCTGTACTAAAACCACAATCAGTTTGATCGGATCTCTTTATTTTTCAGAGTTTTACGGAAATTAAATTTCACTCGAGAGAAGGCTTGTCGTGACACTTTTCAAGACTTTAATTTCATACAACTTTAGAGGACAATTTACAAAAAACTACGGAACTCAGCAAGAAACAAATACCACAGCCATGAATATTAACTCTATTTTATCTATCGAGGCGACTTTCGTAAACATCACGTGTCAATCAAGGAAACAGGAAGACTTGAATGACACCTTATCGGTTCGCCTAAATCACACACGCCAAAACCGATCAAATTCAAGGTAAATTTTTGAAAAAGTGAGGCGTTCTTAACTGATCCAACTAACATAGCTAGGAAGTAGGTGCCATAGAAAAGGTAACTACAGAAAAAAACTTTGCGGCCCGACCTTTATGAGAACTTTATAACTCCGTGAACTTACCTAATTTTCGGCAATCTCCAAGTTTGGCCGCCATTTTGAGGGACTTGTCAACATGAAGCGTAACCGATATAAATCAAGCAAGTAGATCTAAAACCGTCAGAAATGCATACGAAAGTAATTCAAATGAACTTTATCTTCAATTCAAACGGCAAAATTTGAAATTGTTCGTTAAACTTACCATCCCCATGCGACCATTTATTCCAACAATTCAAACACTACAACTTTTTTAATTCCCCTCGTCGATTCCACCACAAGAAATAACCTGTGCCACCCAAGCTTCGACTCGAATGTGAAGTACGAATCAAATAACATAACTGCTTCATCTTTGCGGCAATATCACGCTGGTATTTTGATTTTCCGATCGACAAGAACGGTGATCAAGAATCGATCGGTTTGTTTACCTCATAAACGTGACCGCCGACCAGCTGCTGAGTGAAAACAGTACGGTTCAAACAAAAAAATGTATATGAATTAGTATATCAATCCAAAGATACTCAGTCCATGGGTTGTTAGTAAAAGTTAGCAAAAGAAGTACATTGGTTCTAAAACCCTTTATATCTAGTCATAGTAAAAAACTTAAAAAAATACAATGCCGTTGCTGGCGCATATGTAATCATACTGATAAAGGACTTGCTTTACGCGCTGCCTGATACGAAAACACGAAACACAATCAGGGATAAAAATTGGGAACGTATTGCCCAACCAAATGCAACCGGCGGCACAAACTCTGGGGGTAAGAGGTGTAAATTACTGACTAAAATTGTGATCAATACATTTTGAAAGATCGAGTATTGAGCTGAATACCGTACAATCATCGATCCTTGCGAAAAACCTTTACAACAATCGCCCACTAATTAGGGCTCCAATACATATATGTTATCACTAACTGTAACCATTATTTTGCTAACTTCCATTTTTACAATATTGTTGCCTTGAAGTAACACTTATAGGGAGATCTCAAGTATTTCAAACCACTAGACAATTTAACAACATTTACATCTGATATATTGGTCTACTACTGCCATAGTAACCGATAATGAAATTACCATTTTATAATTAGAGTGGGGAGGGGGAAGGAGTTCATTGTAGGGAAGCTTTAAAGTATCTACCGATTGTTTTTTCAGCAAATTTCATCACGGATATTGTAGTATACACATGCATTAAGTTATCATTAAAGCTGACTTTTTGTGCTCACATAAAGTGACAGATGATTAAAAACTACATAGAATCAATTTTGTTAAATAAAAGAAATTTACAAAGTTTCAGTGCAAAATAAAGATTTCATTATAACTCAAAGTGAGGAGTTATTTTTTTCTGTTGTATTGTAAAATTAAACTATCACAAATGCAGTTTTGCTAACCCCTTATTGTTAATTCAAATTCCCGCTGAAAAACTGGCCTTCATTTACTTTCGTGTGACAAACCTCGCAGTATTCGGGCATTTTACATAGTCAGATGCTAGTGATGAATTCTTACTCTCTGTTATTGCTATCCAAAAACTAAAGTTTAACTGATCTTGACTTGGAGGCTGCTGTAAAGACGAAATATTTCTCGTTGTTACTAACTTAAGGATAACTTGCAAAAGAGTGGATACAACAAAAAGAGCTACAACAACAGATATAACAGGAAGTGGAACATAGACGAAAACATTTGAAGGATCGGAATGCTTCCCCTATTGGGTGGGTGAGTTTAAACCACAGTCCATTTCATTCTCAGCAGTAAACATTCTCTTCTCTATCACAGCGACTCTTGGGAATTCTCTTATCCTTGCTACCCTTCACAAGGAATCTTCCCTCCATCCGCCATCCAAACTCTTGTATCGTTGTCTGGCAATAACTGATCTGTTGGTTGTTCTTGTTAATCAGCCTGTCGCTGCTACTTATTGGATGTCTTTGGTACACGAACACTGGAGTCGATACGCGAGGGACGTAGGCTACATAACAGGCTTTACATCGTGTGGAGTTTCTCTGTTTACAATGACGGCCATAAGCGTGAACCGACTTCTCGTCGTGTTGTTGGGACTGAGATACAAAGATATTGTCACTCTGAGGTGCACGTACATCATTTTAGCTATAGTTTGGGTTGCATGTCTAGTCGCTGGTTTATTCTCTCAACTCGATCACCGTATAACCTTATGGTGCAGCCTTATCAGTATATCATTTTGCCTGGTGATCTCAGTCGCCTCATACACAAAGATTTTTCGCGCTCTCAGTCATTATCGGGCTCAAATACAAGATCATGCTCAACAACAGCCGAGCCAACCAAATGCACTGAACATGGAGCGATACAGAAAGGCAGTGTACAGTGCACTATGGGTGCAGTTAGCTTTAGTTGTCTGTTATGTACCACAATTTACGATGCAAATTGTAATCTCTCTTAGTACGAAACAATTTTCGAATTTCTTCATCTTCCCGGGAATGGCAAATGTCTTACTGTTCCTTAATTCTACTTTAAAGCTATTCCTTTACTGCTGGAGGATAAGTGAAGTGAGACGAGCAGTAAAGCAGACAATCAGACAAGTAATCTGCTATGCATAGGAGTAGACCCATTTTAACTTTGGCATGTAAATTTTCTTCTATATAGATTATTTGAAAGAATTCTAGATATTATGAGTGAGGGAAAGGTATGCCATTTCATGATGAAAAAGGGTAAGGAAAAATATGAGGAGCTACCTCTAAGTAGTATATTGTATTTCGAATTATCTAACGAACAACTTAAACGTGACAAAGTATAGTTTAACAAAACAATAACACTTCTCCAATTTCCGAATTTGTAGTGAAGGCTATCAGTTATTTTGGATTTAGAATGCGCTCAGGATTTTTCTTTGCGATCAAATTTTGATCAAATATGCCACTTTTGCTCAGAAATATGGTTTAGTGATAACGAGCTTTGAAAATAGCCGGCCGCTTGATTTTGTTATAACTGGGAATTAGACATACAACGAAACTTTGCAAATCAAAGATGCACTTTTTTAGTTGTCATAATGCTTTTTACCTTAAACTAAGATAAGCGTCCTAAGTTTGCAGAGATTATATACAGTGTACTTTGGTAACAGTTAGCTTTAGCTGTTTGTTATGTCCAAACTTAAGAGCGCAAATTGTGATATCTTTGAGTTTAAACCGATTATCGCATCTAAGAGAAGGTTGTCCATAGATTTCTTTGAGCAAAATCGAATATTCAAGAAGATTTCGTGGCTCTATCACACGCCGTGTACACACAGCTAGTCTTATGAGAAAACATTCTCTCATTTTAATGACAATCGAGTACAAAAGCTGCTAACTCATTTCCGCGTCTGAATATCATCTGATGGTCAAAAAACTCTTTATGTATTTATATATTTAGTTGCTGTTGTTATCACTAACCTTTTCTAGGCGTTCAAATAGTAAAACGGAGCAAATGGTGCACGGCACAATAGCAGCGGTGGAGTGAAAAAACGGGGGAGAATTGGCTCGGTCGTGTCGGGTCGGGTCGGGTGAACGCCGTTCTTCACTTCACGCTCTACCGTGACTAACGCGCCGTTTACTTTGCACTTCGTTTTACCATATGATCGCCTCGCACAGGCTATGTTATCACTCAATAAGCCGACATATGTTAACAAGTTACTATTACAGATATTTTCTTTGAGTCAGTGGTGGAGCCAGTTATTACGAAAGAGGAATCGAGAGTTAGACAAAATGAATGCAATCACCTGTCTTTTACATCACAACTATAATTCCTACTATGGTAATGTTTTGCAGTCAAATAATGACTCAACGAAAACAATTGACTTACCTTACTTAATGGTTTATAAAGGAAACAATATCTGTAGCTTTATGTTTTGCGCCTTTGAAATGATTGAATATTTTTATTCTTTAGAAAAACCGTAGTGTAGAAAAACGCTACCGTGATAGTTCAAAAAAAAAAAATAAACAAAACCTCAGTTAAAATAATATGGTATTGGTGACAATAGATTCATCTAAAGGAAGTCTTCAAGCTGCTTCCTGATCGAGACACATCTCCGCCGCAACCTTTTTTTTTTTTTTCAGCTTGCCTTACGTATGTGTTCATAACTCTGACAAGCGCCGAGATCACAGCGTTGGCATAGGCACTTCGTCATCTGTCAATAGCTTTTAGTGAAGGTTTTCCTTAGTCAAACACTGAGTTTTTTCCCACCAAATATTTTGAAACAATGGTCACAGGGAGTATAAATTTGTCCCTGTTGTACGATGCCATATCCAAAATGTCATTTACCAATTTGATAAACAAGTAACTAAGGCAAACAGCATTGTTCATTGACAAAATTCCGCCTAGGAACCAGAGATAATTTGCATTCACGATGTCTCCCGCGGGAGGAATATTTGAATTATTTATGATCTTTTGAACAAAATTTCCATCCTTTGGTCTATCTTGAGACCTTTCAGGATATAACAGCAGAATAAATTGTGATAGGATTTCTTTTCGCTGAACAACTGATTCCCTTTCAGGATGGTTAATTAATGCAACGTATGCATGCTAACCTCTGAGGAAATTTTGATATGTTTTGTGGCACAAAAGACACTTGAGATCGTTCGCTTATTTCAAACAGGGTAAATGATACCGTTTTAATGCTTGAGTACACATGCATTATTAAAAGGTGAGATTTAAGCCACAGTAGATGTGAAGTTGTTGTGAAGGCGAAATATCTCTGCTATATTCAAAGATAACTAGATACTAAAGATGCCGACTACAAATTTAACAGCATTTGAAAGGCAAATAAAAACATTTGAAGACCTAGTTTGCTCGCCATCATTGGCAGGTGAATTGCCACAACAATCAATTTATTTCACGGCAGTCCACATTCTCCTATCGCTCGTGGCATTTGTGGGGAACTTTCTCATCCTTGTTGCCCTTCACAAAGTATCTTCCCTTCATCTGCCGTCCAAAGTCTTGTATCGTTGTTTGGCAGGAACTGATCTGTTAGTTAGTATTGTTAGCCAGCCTTTCGCTACCAGTTATTGGATGTCCTTGGTTCACGAAGAGTGGTATCTTTGTCGACTCGCATACGAAGCAGCGTACATTACAAGCTATGCATTATGTTTGGTGTCTTTGTTGACAACGGCGGCCATAAGCGGGGACAGACTTCTCGCCCTTTTGTCGGGGCTAAGATACAGACAAATTGTAACTTTAAAGCGCACGTACTTCATGGTAGCAACCTTTTGGGTACTGTTTGTCGTGGCTGTTTTATCCTATATTTTAGACTACCGAATAGATATGTGGTGCAGCCGTATAATTATACCATCTTGCATGATATTCTCAGTGGCCTCGTACATAAAGATTTTCTGCGTTCTCGGTCATCACCAGGCTCAAGTACAAGGTTTTATACAACAACAGCAGAACCAACCAAATGTACTAAACATGGCGCGATACAAAAAGGCAGTGTATAGTGCACTATGGGTGCAGTTAGCATTAGTGAGTTGTTAAGTGCCAATAGGTGTATCGGGAATTGTTATTGCATCTAGTAATACATACTCATCACATTTAATCGTCACCTGGGGAGTGGCACTTGTTTTAGTTTATTTTAACTCGGCTTTAAACCCCGTCCTTTACTGCTGGAGAGTCAGTGAGATGAGACAAGCAGTGAAGCAGACAATTAGCCAAGCATTGTGCTGTCCATTGAATTAACTCTCTTCTGACTTACACATGTATCAATCCTGAAAAACTGATTTATGAAATTACGGCCGCAAGAAGAGAGGAAAGTTTTATTAATAGCAGCGGTCAGATTTAGATCTTTTGTTTTTTTATAATGATCAAAGATTGAATAGAGAATCGAAAAGCCAACCATACCTCACCAGTAATGCGTTTATCATGGTGACAAAAACTTGTAATCGAAAAAAATATATATCTTTATGTTTGGATTGTCTAATCCAATCTTTTTTACATTATACAAGTAAAAAATAGAATGAGTAAGATGGTAAATTTTGTATACGGTACTGAACCAGAGAAATATGTTTTTCGTCTTGTCAAGTGTGTAGATGGACGCAAAAGGGGGTCAGTAAAGCCGATGAAGCTTCGATTTTGTTAATAAAGTGCTGGGGACAGTTACAAGGAAAACGTATGGAAAAGATTCAACTATTTCGTATGATTGACTCGACGTCTTAAATTGATTGATCATGTGTTTTTCTTTGCAAATAATTTTTTTCCCCAAGGTTAAATTTTAATGCGAAAAACAAAGATGAAATTAAACATACTTTCAATATCCGAAAATTTTTAATAGGAATGGTCGATTTAATTCATATTGCTAGAATAAAAGGAGACAAAATTATGGAAATTTTTTCTTGTCTAAATAGTGTTTGACCTGTGGAACTGATGTAATGATATGAATGTTCCTGGTTTCAGTAGCATGGCCATTAGTGTTTTTCTTTTGAAAATCTTCTCCCTTCTTACTTCGATATGAAATTTGCGTAATGAAAATAAAAATATATATCACTACTTAAAACGCATCTTTGTAGACTTACAATGTTCGATATGACATGTCTACTATCCATTATGAACCAGTGCCTTACAGGTTTTGATTAAAATATTTACTCGATCGGAGGTAGAATGTCTTTAATTATCCGTCAGAATCGAATTCATACTACGATCCTTGTGTTTAACACAGTCTTGAAGTTAATTTGATAACTTAGGGGGAACATTCTTACATTATCTAATGTGAAGAAAAAATATAGACCCCACTCACTTGTCATGTTTATTTAAAAAAAACCGTTCCTCGTCTTATTTCCAAATTCACTTTGAAAATAGGAAAATGGTCGAAAAAAAATTGACGCCGAATGCAATTTCTCGCTCCAGTAACCAACTTCCACTTTTGAGTTGAACCATTTAGAATTGAGAGGAGAGGGTAAAAACTCAATGAAAGAAATTATGAAGGCAAAATTGTATAAAACAAACCTTGGTTTGGCCATTTAATATTTCCAGCTCTCTTTTTCTTTTTCAGGTTCAATTACAATTAGATGTGACCCGTCAAACATTATGTCAATGAACGTCGACGGACATTTCAACTACAGGTTTTTTCTTAATTATATCCTCTGACAGTTGAATTGAGAATGTTCTTGGTGACTTCTAGTTTCTTTAAATAAAAGTTTACCACTGATTTTGCTTTCCATATATTTGAAGCTACTTTTTTTCTCAAAAAGGCATCAGATCTCCCATGGATGCCCCTCAAGACATTTGCTATGGTTTCATCTGATTTCACCAAATTTGGTTATTTGCTACATTACTTGCACTTATCGCAAAAAGTTATACATTGGCGAGACAGGAAGACGGCAAGGTGACCAATTCTGAGAACACCTTCACAACGTAGAAAGAAATGACAAGGACGCATCCAAACCAGTCGTTAGACTAAAATCTCATTGCAGCCTTTCCTTGCACCTAAGAAGTTCGAAAGCAATTAGAAAGGCATCTAAGCAGTTCGAAAGCCGAAAAACTTTAGAACAAAAATTTATCTTTCAAATCGCCAAAGTGTATCTCTATTTTCTGCATATAAACACACACACAACCCACAATTCCTCCATTCGCTCTGACGAGTGACTAACGCTCGAAACGTCAGCTTTGAAGCTCTTTACGGTGGACAATTTACGTTATTAACTAAGTTGATAATACCAAATTACCTTGTTCCAGGCTAGGTGATTTCGAATTTCAATTCATTATCATCAAATTGCAACAGAATTTAGTGAAAAAAAAAAAAAAAGATAAAAATCGTTCACCTGCCGTTTACGTGGCAGCTTGTTAAGAAAAGGCTTGTGGGAGTTTTCTACGACTCGATCTTTTCTTTTCCTTCTTGGAAACCAGTGGCAGCTAAAAAAAGCAAAGTGCGCTCAAGAATCTTTGCAGTATTGGCTGGTCCAGGCGAGGTTGCGTCAAAGATAGGAAAACGTTGGGGAGTCGTTCTCGATAATCATTCACTACATTGACTACATTCAAATGGTGAATAACTCTTCCAATATAGTCTGTTCTTTCCTGAAAAAAGAGGGGTTGTAACTTACACTCTAATTAAAGCCGGATTGAAGATCGAAAGCATTTCCGTTAAATGGTTGTTTTCTAAATAAAGAGTTAAGCTCAAAAGTGTTTGACATACTCTATGTAGATTAACTTGCAAACAAAGAGAAAAGGTTACATAGACAAAGGTTTTTTCAATTTTCTTCTTGTCGCGAGCGTGGAACAAAGAAAAATTCTGAGTCCTTGTAAGGAATTGAGCCTTAGGCTAGGAATTCTTTGCCCTTACCAGTGAACAACAGAGACTCCGAGGAAACAAGGCCATAACTAGCTTCATGTGTGACACGTGCCCTAAAGGAATCCGCAATGTCATTTCGTTCATATCCTTCCTATTCTAACCAGTAAATGGCATTTCGGTTGACTAGCTTGGAATTAAACATGAGAGAAAAGTAGATCAATTTTTAATGGATTCGCTGGATTTTCTCTAGCCTAAGGCTTTATTTCCTGTTTTCTACGCAATTTAGTAACAGCTAATAATAAAAAATCGTCGGTTTCATCACAATCAGAGAGACTCTGCTGACAACGTTTCGAGATGTCCTCGAAAGAAAAAATTGCAAGTTGTAAATATTCCGCTGGCTTCTGTTAAGTTAAGAATCCTTCCAGAGACGGTGATATATCCAAGCTACTCCGAGTCAAATCTTATTGTTCTTATACCTCTTGACATGGCTTCACCAAGGATTTAAAATCAAAAGACAAACAAAATTACAAAAAGCAATGAGGAAAGAACATTGACTACCACATACAGCAAATGTGAACTAGCACACAACTCGATTTGATTTTTTATTTCCACACAGTCCAACAAGCACAAGGCAAATCATTTTGTAACCAGTGGTCTCCAGTAGGGAGATAAAAGTTGACTTGTATCCCCTTGGTTACCCCTTTTTCTTTCCCTTAGGTGCCCTGTATTTGTTGTATCATTTGTTTCCATTTCGTCTTTTTTTATCATATCCACTTTTCAATTTATAGACTTTATTTTGTTTTGCTTCTGTAGATGTGCTGTGTAGTGTTGCTTGGTCCGACTTGAAGGACTTCACTGACCGCGTGCTTCGCAGCTCAGGACTATGTACTTCAATAAGAATTGAAAGAGTTAATAATCAGTCAATTATTTTCAACGGTAATTAGCAGATAACTTCATTATTTTTAGGCTACGTTCACACGGCACTGGACAAATTATCGACCGTGGGAGAGTCGTGCGTTGAGACGTTTCGTTCACATGGAACCACGCCAAACATACGAAAATTCGGACGCCCAAGAGTTCAAAATTTTGCATACCAAAATTGAGGACGAATTTTTAGCCGCTGCAGTCAATAATTTGACCGCCATGGTGTGAATGTCTTAAACTTAGAAATTTTTGTACTGTGAAGGCGCGGCTGCATGGATGCGTGGTATCTAAGTAAAATAACATGGGAGTTACCACATGACGGTTGACGAACCGGGGAAAAAAAATGTCAGAAATACGAGTGGTCAGCGGTGAATTAGCTTTCATGCCGCATGTAGAAACAAATCATTTGCTGCTCCTGTTAATAATCGTGTTATTTATCCTAAAATGATAACAGTATATAGAATAAGAGAGATGGTAAGTTTTGAGCTCGGTGAATAAATAGAGAAGGATGTTTTTCGTCTTGTCATTAGCGTGGGACAAAGAGAAAATCTTTCCCTATTTCTTTACTAATTTCAAAATTTGCCATCTCTCTTATTCTATTTACCAAATGACATGAGTACAATTTTATGCCAAAATGGAACGCGTTGGTATATTTACTGCGGTGCACGGTAATATTTACAGCTTTATTGCATAATATTATTTCGAAAACGTCTAGGACGTTCAGAGCTTACCATGCAGATAGGCGATGTTGTGTTAAACAAGTTAAAAAACGTCGCTCATCTATCTGAAAATCGAAGAAGTCCAAGCAGCGAAAACACTGGATTAAGAAACCTTCTGCGCATGAGAAGACGGTATAACCACTGACGAATGTCACAAACTTTATCCGGTTATTGGTTCCATCTGAACAGAACGAAACTTTCGCACAGTTCCACGTCAACAGAATATCTGGTCGAAATTTTTGGCCGGTCGAAAATTCGTCCGGTGCCGAGTGAACATAGCCCTAATATTCGAATATTACTAAAGGTAAATCGTTAACCGCGAGAAAAATAGCAACAAAAAGAATCCTGTCACTTGCCGAATACATGACTTGAAACAAGAACAAGAAAAAATAATTTAGGGTAATTCAGGAGTATTGAGTGAGTTGATAACTTAATTAGCCTCCGTAAAGAGTTTAAAAGCTGACGCTTTGAGCGTTAGCGCGAGAGCGACTGGAGCAATTATGGGGTGTGTATGGGTTTGTCTACAAAATATGGAGCTACGCTATTGGTGGGAATATAGTGACGAGAAAACAAGAATAAATTGAATGAAGGTTGTTCGTTGATACCGTAGGGATTAAGAGTGCCGATTTTAAAGACAAATTTTTGTTCTAAAGTTTTGCTACTTTCGAACTGCCTTTATGTAAGGAAAGGCCGCAAACTGCCATATGCTGCTTAGAATGATTAGGGAGATTTAATTGTCTAGCAACTGGTTTGGATGCGTCCTTGTCATTTCTTTCTACGTCGCGAAGGTGTTCTTGGAATCGGTCACCTAATCGTCTTCCTTCCAAGAAACTAGAAGCTTGCCTCACTATTAATTAGATACTTGAAAAAAATGGGACCTCGAGCTTCTTAAGATAACCCTTACATTTTTTCGTGACCACAAAAATATAATCTGCTAAATTTGCGGCCATGAAAGAAGTAAGTAAATATAGTGAATTAAAAAGCTAAGATAGAGATGGGCTAACGACGTAACATCTGACACCTGTCGCCGTTTCGTTCCTAAGTCAACACAGGTATGACAAGTAGAAAACAAAAATTCAAATATTTTTAGAATAACTTTGCATTTGTAACCTGCATTAATTTTGAAATTGGACTTTTTCTCTCAGTTTGCCCGTGTTGATAACAATTCATGGTGTCCCAAGATTCCCATGAATTAGTAATTCACCGTATTATCTGGGTAAGGAAACGAATCTGATCCAAACAACACGCCGGCCAATACGTTGGTAACAGTGTCGGCAAACAATCGGTCGACTGTCCACCGATTATCTGTCGACTTTCGATTTCATATCACTGGTGGTTTATTTAGGTGAAGAGGTTTTTGTTCTGTTTTCTTGTAAAATTTACCTATCAAAACTACAGTTTTCCTCCCTCTTACTTTTAATTCAAATCGCGCAGAAAAACTCGCCTTTTTTTCTCCCTCGTGTGATAAACCTCACAGCTTTCGGGCATTTTACATAATCAGATGCCAGTGATAAATTTTACTCTGTGTAATTGTTATTCAAAAACTAAGGTTTAATTGATCTTGACTTGGAGGGTGCTGTTAAGACGAAATATCCCTCGTTGTAACTAATTATAAGGATAACGACAATAAGATGATGGCGACAACAAATATAACGGGAAGAGGAACACATACGCAAACATTTGACGAATCGCTATGTTCCCCAGTTTGGTTAGGTGAGTTTAAACAGCAGTCCATTTCACTCTCAGCAGTCAACATTCTCCTCTCCATCACAGCAACTCTTGGGAATTCTCTTATCCTTGTTGCCCTTCACAAGGAATCTTCTCTCCATCCGCCATCCAAACTCTTGTATCGTTGTCTAGCAACAACTGATCTTTTGGTTGGTCTTGTTACCCAACCTACCTATGCTGCCTATTGGATGTCCGCGGTTCACGAACACTGGAGTCTTTGCAGATTCTCGTTTTACGCAACCGGCGTAACAGCTTATGTGTTATGTACAGTTTCCATGTTGACGCTGACGACCATCAGCGTGGACCGACTTCTCGCCATGTTGTTGGGACTGAGATACAAAGGCATTGTGACTTTGAGGCGCACATACATCATTTTAGCTATCTTTTGGATTGTATCTCTACTCTCTGGCTTGTTCTTTCATCTTAATTACCGTATAACTTTCTGGATCAGTATTACAGGTGCACCATTATGCCTAGTTATCTCAATCGCCTCGTACACAAAGATTTTCCGCGCTATCAGTCATCATCAGGCTCAAATACAAGATTATGCTCAGCAACAGCCGAGCCAACCAAATGCACTGATTATGGCGCGATACAGAAAGGCAGTATACAGTGCACTCTGGGTGCAATTAGTATTAGTTGTCTGTTATGTACCAAACATAACAGTGGAAATTGTGATATCTTTGAGTTTAAAGGGATTATCGAATTTCATCGTAATCAGGGGAATGGCAAATGTCTTAGTGTTCTTTAACTCTACTTTAAACCCGTTCCTTTACTGCTGGAAGATAAGTGAAGTAAGACAAGCAGTAAAGCAGACAATCAGACAAGCAATCTGCTATACATAGGAGTAGACTTATTTTATTGTTGGCATGTAAATTTTCTCATGTAGATTTTTTGAAAGAATTCCAGACGTTAGGAGAGAGGGGAAGGTAATGAAAAAGGGTAAGGAAAAATATGAAATAAGTAAATTGTATTCGAGTTATCTAACGAACAACTAAAAAGTGAGAAAGTATAGTTTAACAAAACAATTTACGTCTCCAATTCCCGAATTTGTAGTGAAGAGGTGAAGGCTATCAGTTATTTTGGATTTAGAATACGCTCAGAATTTTTCTTTACGATCAAATTTTGATCAGATATACCACTTTTGCTCAGAAATATGGTTTAGTGATAACGAGCTTTGAAAATAGCCGGCCGCTTAATTTTGTTATAACTGGGAATTAGCCATACTGTTTACAACGAAACTAAGATAATTCACGGCGTCCTAAGTTTGCATAAATTATATGCAGTGCACTTTGGTTACAGTTAGCCTTATCTGTTTGTTATGTACCAAACTTAACAGCGCAAATTGTGAATATCTTTGAGTTTAAACCGATTATCTAATTTATCATAATCATAATAATCATTTGCCATAATGGCGAATGTTTTAGCTTTTCTCAACTCCACTTTAAACCCGTTTCTTTACCATTGGAAGATCAAAGATATGAGACAAGCAGTAAAGCAGACAATCAGACAAACAATTTGCCTTGCATAGGTTTCGACCCATTTCGACGTTTACATGTTTCTTCCAAAGCTATTTAACAATCATGTTTGTTACAAGAGAGAAGAGGATATACCATTTAATAAAGAAGAGTGGGGAAAACCATAAAGAGTCACTTCTCATTTTTATATTCAAGTTATCTTAAGAACAACTAAAAGGTAAAACATTAGTTTAGTAATAAGATATATCACAGGAATATCACATGCCGAATGCACACACTTATAATGAAGCAGTGGAGACTATTCTTTTCAAGCAGAATGCGCTGACGATTTTTCTGTTTTGTCAAAGCTGAATGAGATATGTCACTTTGGCTCAGATACACGGTTAAGTGTTAACGGATTGTAACAGGAGCCACGGGCTCGATTTGCTTATAACAAAAATATGTCGACTTTGTTTTCATCTGTTTAAATATTTTGAAGTCAGTTCTTAGAAAATGAGTTGATTATCACTATTTTCACATATAGATTTATCGTTTGAGACCAATCGTTTGCCGGAGAGCAAGTTTGCAAATTATGATAGAGGAAACTTATAATAAGAAATAGAGCCAAGACTCTAACATGGTTGATACGACTAACTGTTTATCAGTCTGTTATCTGCATCAGTTAAGACTGTTTACCGAGTACAAAATTGTAGCCCTCAAAGGGTTATCCATAAATTTCTTTGAGCAAGTAATTTTGAAAGCACCTTTATAACCAAATTCGAATATTCAAGAAGATTTCGTAACTCCACCACAGGCCGTGTACACACAGCTGGTCTTAAGAGAAAACATTCTCTCGTTTTTATGACAATCGAGTACAAAAGCTGCTAACACGCGCTCTTGAATACCTACCACTCCTCCTAACTAAAAGATTTGTATGACAGCTCACCACTGCAATGATCATTTCCGCGCTTGAATTCCATCTGATGGTCAAAAAATTATTTATATCATTAAAGTTCTGAAAACAAAAATAATAGGAATAGGACGTTGTTTTAAAAACTACTACGCTCTAACTTGGTATTTGATTTCACTATATCATCCAGTCTTTTTGATATTATACATGTAGAAAATAGATGGTAAATTTGTGCACGGTACTGAACTAGAGAAAATATCTCCGTTATTGTAGAAAATTGTTAAATTGTAGTCCTCAGAAGGTTATCCATAGATTTCTTTGAGCAAGTAATTTTGAAAGCTCTTTTATCACCTAATTCGAATATTCAAGAACATGTCATGCCTTGTATACACAGCTGGTCTTATGAGAAAACATTCTCTCATTTTAATGACAATTGAGCAAAAAAGCTGCTAACACGCGCCCTTGAACACCTACTACTGCTCCTAATTTAAAGATTTGTATGACAGCTCACCACCGCAAGGACCCTTTCCGCGCTTGAATTCCATCTGATGGTCAAAAAATTATTCATGTCTTTAAAGTTCTGAAAAAAGAATAAGTATAGTGGAAGGAATAGGACTTTGTTTTAAAAATTACTGCGCTCTAAAATCTTTTATGTGGTTCCCTTTCACGCTTCCCTTCCGTCCTCAGAACCGTTACGAATATCACAGAATGAATAACAGGTTGTATGCGAATTTTCGATCAATAAATAATATGAGGAAATTAACGTTGCCATAAATAAAGGTATATCTCATAGACAAAATGAAACTTCAATAAATCTACTTTGTCTTGATGAGTCATCAGCTAAGTCGGGCAAGCCAAGCTGAACCTGATCTTTGAACAGAATGTGATGAAATGATGATGGCTATTAAGCAGAACTCATATTTAGTTGCTGTTGTTATCACTAACCTTTTCCAGGCGTTCATTTAGTAAAACGGAGCAAATGGCACACTACACGATAGCAGCGATAAAGTGAAAAAACGGGGGAGAATGGGGTCGGGTCGGATCGGGTTGGTTCGCGTCAGGTGAACGCCGTTCTTAACTCGACTCGACCCAAGCCTCACTTTTTTTCCGCTCTGCCGTGACTATCGTGCCGTTTACTGTGCACTTCGTTTTACAACATGAACGCCTCGAACAGGCTATGTTATCACTCAATAAGCTGTCAAAAAAAAAACTGATAACAATAATAAAGCTGTGATGCAGAATACAATCACTACTACATATATTTTCTTCGATTCAGTAGTGGAGCCACTTATTACGAAAAAGGAATCGAGAGTTAGACAAAATAAATGAAATCACCTGTCGTATATATAACAACTTTAATTTTTACCACGGTAATGTTTTGCAATCAAATAATGACTCAACAAAAAAGATTGACTTACCTTAATAGTTTATAAAGCAAACAATATTTGTAGCTTTATGCTTTACACTTGTGAAATGATTGAATATTTTATTCCGTAGCAAAACCGTATTGTAGAATAAACGTTACTGCGATAGCTCGAAAAAAAACAAAAAATAAAACAAAACCTTGGCTTAAATAACATAGTACTGGTGACGATAGATTTATTCAAACGAAGTCTTCAAACTGCTTCCTGACCGAGACACATCTACGCTGCAACCTTTTTGTTTTTCAGCTTGCCGCATGCATTTAATCATAATTCTGACAAGCGGCGAGATCATAGCGTTGGCATAAGCACTTCGTAATCTGTCAATAGCTTTCAGCGAACGTTTTACTTAGTCATACACTGATTTTTTTTCCACCACATATTTTAAAACAATTGTCACAGGGGGTATAAATTTGTCCCTGTTATACGATGCCATATCCAATATGTGGTTTACAAATTTGATAGACAGGTAACTAAGACAAACAGCATTGTTCAGTAGCAAAATTCCACCTCAAAACAAGAGATAATTTGCACACAGAGTGTCTCCCGTAGGAGGAATATTTGAATTATTTATGATCTTTTGAACAACATTTCCATCCTTGGATCTATCTAGAGACCTTTTAGGGTATAACGGCAGAATAAATTGTCGTAGGATTTCTTTTCGCTGAACAACTGATTCTCTTTTCGTATGGTTACTTAATGCAAATTACACATGCCGACCTATGGGGAAATTTTAATTTGTTCTGTGGCACGAAAGGCTCTTGAGATCGTTTGCGCATTTCAAATAGGGTAAATGATACCGTTTAAATGCTTGAGTATATATATGCATTGTTAAAAGATGAGATTTAAGCCACAGTGGATGTGAAGTTGTCGTGAAGGCGAAATATCTCTGTTATATCCAGAGAAAAGTAGATACTGATGATGTCGACCACAAATTTAACAGCAATCGAAAGGCAAGCAAAAACATTTAAAGACCTGATTTGCTCGCCATCATTGGCAGGTGGATTGCAACAACAATCAATTTATTTCACGGCAGTTCACATTCTCCTCTCGCTCATGGCACTTTCTGGGAACTTTCTCATCCTTGTTGCCCTTCACAAAGTATCTTCCCTTCATCCGCCGTCCAAAGTCTTGTATCGTTGTTTGGCAGCAACTGATCTGTTAGTTAGTATTGTTAGCCAGCCTTTCACTGCCAGTTATTGGATGTCCTTGGTTCACGAAGAGTGGTATCTTTGTCGATTCGCATACGAGGCAACTTACATAACAACCTATGCATTATGTTTAGTGTCTTTGTTGACAACGGCGGCCATAAGCGTGGACAGACTTCTCGCCCTGTTGTCGGGGCTAAGATACAGACAAATTGTAACTTTAAAGCGCACGTACTTCATGGTAGCAACCTTTTGGGTACTGTTTGTCGTCGCTTGTTTATGCTATATTTTAGACTACCGAATAGATATGTGGTACAACCGTATAATTATACCATCTTGCCTAATAATCTCAGTGGCCTCGTACACAAAAATATTCTGCGTTCTCAGTCATCACCAGGCTCAAGTACAAGGTTTTATACAACAACAGCAGAACCAGCCAAATGCACTAAACATGGCGCGATACAAAAAGGCAGTTTACAGTTCATTATGGGTGCAGTTAGTATTAGTGAGTTGTTACGTGCCAATAGGTGTATCGGGAATTGTTATTGCATCTAGTAATACATACTCGTCGAATTTAATTGTCACCTGGGGAGTGGCACTTGTTTTAGTTTATTTTAACTCGGCTTTAAACCCCGTCCTTTACTGCTGGAGAATCAGTGAGATGAGACAAGCAGTAAAGCAGACAATTAGCCAAGCATTGTGCTGTCCATTGAATTAACTCTCCTCTGACTTACACATGTATCAATCCTGAAAAGCTGATGTAAGAAATTATCAAAAGCACGGCCATTAGTGTTTGTCTCTTGAAAATTGTTCTCCCCCCTTACCTTGATATGAAATTTGCGTAATGAAAATAAAAATACAATTTTCTACTTAAAACAAATCTTTAAAACTTACAAAGAATGAAGGATGAAAACCTAATAAAAGAAATTATGAAGGCAAGAAGTGTATGAAAGAAACTTGGGTTTGGTCATTTAATATTTTCAGCTCTCCAGATGTGACCCCTTTGAAAAGCTAGAGGTCTTTGTCAAATATTATATAAATGAACGTCTAAAAACATTTAAAGTAGATGGTTTTTTCGTAATTATATCCTCTGATGGTTGAATTGAGAATGTTCATGGAGAATTCTTGTTTCTTTAAATAAAAGTTTACCACTGATTTTGCTTTACATATTTGAAGTGGCCTTTTTCTCAAAAAGGCATCAGATGTCCTATAGATACTCCTCAAGACATTTTGCTTTGGTTTCATCTGCTTTCTATCAAATCTGGCCTAGTTACCTATGAAAGGCTGTTCTACAAACCTATCGAAGCTTTAATCTTTTAATGACCATATTTCAAGTTTAACTTTATACGAAATTATGAAATTATGCACTTGATATAGCAACGTAATTTTGTAAAAACTGAAATTGCACAATTTGTTTGTAGGAAACTTTGTGGAGCGTTATGTTATAAATGTTATATTTACCTTGAAAATAGAACATAAAAATATTTTGGAGAGGGGGAGCATGAAATTAATAGTAATAATAAAAAAAGCCTCTCTGAAAAAACTTAGTTTACTTTTAATCCATCAAATATTTTTGCTTGCACCCGTTTGGTCTAAATACATTAGGTGACCGAATATCCCCGGTTAAGACTAAGGAATATCCGAGAATATACCAAAAGACAAAAAGTGTTATTCCCTCTTTGTCAAACTTATTCGTCCAGTGGAATGAAAGTCTTCGTTTTATTCAATTTTATTCAAGATGAGAGAACGTTTTTTGATTGTTCCAGAAAAAGAAATATGTTTGTTCATAAAATTGTACTAGAGAACATTGAAAAGTAAACATCCCACGCAGTGAACGGTAAGCTGTTCGTAAGATATTTTACCGCGCGTTGCAAAATATTTGAAGGATAATAAACAAAATAACCTGCAATGGCGTGAAAATATGCTCTATGTTAGTCTATGGCCATTATCTGTTCGTAAAAGCTCACAGTTTTCTTCGAGCTTCGCTCTCAGAAAAGCGTTTGCGACTTTTACTATCTTTTCACAACCTCCACTAATTTCATTCAAACGCGACAAAAACATAGGTAATTTTTTCGTGAGAAGTTCATTTTAAACTAACAACAACTTGGAACTTTTAAATGCGCTCGCTCACGATGCAAAACTTGTCCTTTCATTCATAACGTAGAGAAAATGTCGGGGCCCAAGAGATCCATTAAGATCGCTGATCACTTCACGTGCACCTCCGCCAATGTCATTTGCAGCATAAGTTGTATTTATCGCCAAAAGTTATACATTGCCGAGACAGGAAGACGACAAGGTGACCAATTCCGTGAACATCGCGACATGGAAGAAATGACAAGGACGCATCCAAACCATGACGTTAGACTAAAATCTCATTGCAACCTTTCCTTGCATTTAGGCAGTTCGAAAGCAGTTCGAAGGCATCTAGGCAGTTCGAAAGCCGAAAAACTTTAGAACAAAAATTTATCTTTTAAATCGGCACTCTTAATACCCACAGCATCAACGAGCGCTTTCATTCAACTGATTTATTCTTGTTTTCTCGTTTTCATGTTCCCCCCAAAGCGCAGCTCTATATTTTGCATATAAAGACACACACAACCCACAATTCCTCCATTCGCTCTGACAAGGCACTAACGCTCGAAACGTCAACTTTGAAACTCTTTACAGTGGACAATTTACGTTACTAACTAATATGCTAATACCAAATCACCTTGTTCCAGGCTAGGTAATTTCAAATTTCAATTCATTATCATCAAAATTGCAAAATAATTTAGTGCAAAAAAAAATAAATAAAGATCGTTCACCTGCCGTTTACGTGGCAGCTTTTTAAGAAAGAGTTTTTCAATTGACATGTGGGAGTTTTTTGGAAGTAAAAAAGAGCACCTTTTATTTTCGGAATGTGCTTTGGGAAGAGCGCTCAAGAATCTTCGCAGTATTGGATGATCCGAGCAAGGTTGCGTCAAAGATAGGAAAACGGTGTGGAGTCGTTCTCGGTAGCCGTTCACTGCATTAACTACATTCAGACGGTGAAAAAGTCTCTCAATATAGTCTTTTCTTTCCTGAGAAAAGAGGGGTTGTAACTTACACTCTAATTAGAGGCGGATTGAAGATCCAAGCATTTTCCGTTAGATGGTTGTTTTCTAAATAAAGAGTTAAGCTCAAAAGTGTTTGACATACTCTATGTAGATTAACTTGCAGACAAAGAGAAAGGTTACATAGACAAAGGTTTTTTCAATTTTCTTCTTGTTGCGAGCGTGGAACAAAGAAAAATTCTGAGTCCTTGTAAGAAATTTAGCCTTAGGCTAGGAATTCTTTGCCCTTACCACTAAACAACAGAGACTCAAAGGAAACAAGGCCATAACTTGCTTCATGTGTGACACGTGCCCTAAAGGAATCAGCAATGTCATTTCATTCAAATCCTTCCTATTTTAACAGGTAAATGGTATTTCGGTGGACTAGCTTTGAATTAAACATGAGAAAAGTAGATCATTTTTAATGAATTCGCTGGATTTTCTCTAGCCTAATGCTTTATTTCCTGTTTTCCACGCAATTTAATAACAGCTAATACTTAAAAATCGGTTTTATCCACAATTATTTTAGAGACTCTGCCGACAACATTTCGAGATGTCCTCGAAAGAAAAAATTGCAAGTTGTAAATATTCCGCAGGCTTCTGTTAAATTAAGAATCCTTCCAGAGACGGTGATATATCCAAGCTACTCCGAGTCAAATCTTATTGTTCTTATACCTCTTGACATGGCTTCACCAAGCATTTAAAATCAAAAGACAAACAAATTACAAAAAGCAAGGAGGAAAGAACATTGACTATCACATACAACAAATGTAAACTAGCACACAACTCGATTTGATTTTTTATTTCCACACAGATCAGCAAGCACAAGGCAAATCATTTTGTAACCAGTGGTCTCCAGTTGGGAGATAAAAGTTGGTTTTTATCCCCTTAGTTACCCCTTTTTCTCCTCCTTAGGTGCCCTGTATTTGTTGTATCATTTGTTTCCATTCGTCTTTTTTATCATATCCACTTTTCAATTTATAAACTTTATTTTGTTTTCCTTCTGTAGATGTGCTGTGTAGTGTTGCTTAACCCGACTTGAAGGACTCCACTGACCGCGTGCTTCGCAGGACTATCTACCTCAAGAAGAATTGAGAGAGTTAATAGTCAGTCAATTATTTTCAACTCATCGCCAGAAATCAAGGACATTTCGAGCCCGCTAACAATTATCAGCGGTATATCGTATTACACTCCGGAACAATAGAATATCAAGAGAATTCAATATGGCGGCGATCACGGCTCGATCTGCAAAGAAGAGTTTCGTACCATGACTTATACAATTTGAGCACCGCAGATCTTCTATTACATGAAAAGAAAAAGAAAAGAAGACCTGCAAGTAAATCTTTGGGATTTTTCGAGGCGGAGCGATGACATGATGTCAGAATTTTTATTTGCTTTAACTTAACTTTCGCGCTAAGACTGCTGAATTTGCATTCAGTGCCTGGCATATTTTTATTCCGAAAAGGACCTGAGAACTAATTTATTTCCCTGCAAGAACATAAACAAATATGGCCGACGATTCGAAGATCAGCGTTGCTTGTGTTTAACTATTTCAGTCATAGTTTTCAACATGGAAAATAAGGGATATTCTGGCGCGTTGGGAAGTTTTTTGATGGGAGGAAATGGTAATTTTACAGGATATTTGGACGCTTCGAACTCTGTAGCAGTCAATTCGATCGAGAGCAGTTGACTTTATTGATGCACTTTCCTGTAATAGGCGAGTGTTTGGGATGATGAACGACGGATTTTGAAGAACTGTATGACGACCTAGGTCAATGATCAATGACAAAAGAACTGGCTCGGGAAGTAAGTGGTTTTTATTTATCGAGTCCCTGTGAGGTTTGATGAATTGCAGAATCAGTACTGAATATGTCTCGATCGAGAGCAGACGGGACCATGAGCTCCTGATTGTTATATTTTAGAAATTTTTACAAATTTCCATACAGTTTCTTACATTATTTGGACGCCATTATGGAAGAAATACGCAAGCGCGGCCGCCATCTTGTCCAATATTTCTGCCGATGGTAATTAGCAGACAACTTCATTCTTTTTAGGCTACGTTCACACGGCACCGGACAAATTTTCGACCGGTGGGGAATTCGTGCGTTTAGACGTTTCGTTCACATGGAACCACGTCAAACGTACCAAAATTTGGACGCCCAAGCGTTCAAAATTTTGCACACCAAAATTGAGGACGAATTTTTAGCCGGTGCAGTCAATGATTTGACCGCCACGGTGTGCATATCTTAAACATAGAAATTTTTGTACTGTGAAGGCGTGGCTGCATGGATACGTGGTATCTAAGTAAAATAACATGGGAGTCACCATGACGAACAGGGGAAGAAAAAATGTCAGAAATACCAGTGGTCAGCGGTGAAATAGCTTTCATGCCGCATGTAGAAACAAATCATTTGCTGCTCCAGTTAATAATCGTGTTATTTATCCTAAAATGATAACAGTATATAGAATATGAGAGATGGTAAGTTTTGAGCTCGGTGAGGAAATATAGAAGGATGTTTTTCGTCTTGTCATTAGCGTGGGACGAAGAGAAAATCTTTCTCTATTTCTTTACGGATTTCAAAACTTACCATCTCTCTTATTGTATTTACAAACATGACGCTATCGACATTGCTGATCCTAACAGAATGCAGGACAAGTGGCATGTGAACTTCGCATAAGACCTCTCTGTAGCTCAGTGGTAGCGCATCGAAGCGCGGAATCCGTAGGTCTGAGGTTCGATTCCTCATGGGGACTCAAAATTTTCTCTTTGTCCCACGCTCGTGACAAGACGAAAAAACATATTTCTCTGTGAACAATAAATATGCTTCGCTAATTAAGTAAAAAGTTAAGCAATTTTTCAAAAGTGTTGACTGCACATATATCTTTTACTGCTTTAGTAAACAATGGGTGGATAAAAACGTATTAAAGACTCGAAAAATAAATGAATCGAGAAATACATTTTTGGAAAGTTGCTTAGCTTTTCATTTTTCCGGAAAAAAAAAAAACAGTGGAGATTGCAAAATTCGAGTGAAAAGCAAGCCAACTGTGATTTACGCCTTGAACAACCGGAAGTCAATTAAGATACTTTTTTTCATCCCACAACAAGTTACAAAACGTCACAAACTTTATCCGATTATTAGTTCCATCTGAACAGAACGAAACTTTCGCACGGTTCCAAGTGAACAGAATATCTGGTCGAAATTTTCGGCCGATCGAAAACTCGTCCGGTGCCGAGTGAACGTAGCCTTAATATTCGAATATTACTAAAGGTAAATCGTTAATCGCGAGAAAAACAGCAACAAAAAGAATCCAGTCACTTGCCGTATACATGACAGCGTGCTTGAAACAAGAACAAGAAAAAATAATTTAGGGTAAATCAGGATTATTAAGTGAGTTGATAACTTAATTAACCTCCGTAAAGAGTTTGAAAGCTGACGCTTTGAGCGTTAGCGTGAGAGCGACTGGAGCAATTATGGGGTGTGTATGGGTTTGTAAACAAAATATGGAGCTACGTTATTGGTGGGAATATGGTGACGAGAAAACAAGAATAAATTGAATGAAGGTTGCTCGTTGATACCGTAGAGATTAAGGGTGCCTATTTTAAGAGAATTTTTGTTCTAAATTTTTGCTGCTTTTCGAACTGCCCAGATGTAAGGAAAGGCCGCAAGCTGCCATATGCTGCTTAGAATGATTAGGGAGATTTAAGTGTCTAGCAACTGGTTTGGATGCGTCCTTGTCATTTCTTTCTACGTCGCGAAAGTGTTCTCGGAATTGGTCACCTAATCGTCTCCCTTCCAAGAAACTAGAAGCTTACCTCACCATTAATTAGATACTTGAAAAAAATGGGACCTCGAGCTTCTTAATACGACCCTTAAATTTTTCTTGACCACAAGAAATAACCCTGCTAAATTTGCGGCCATGAAAGAAGTAAGTAAATATAGTGAATTAAAAGTTAAGATAGAGATGGGCTAACGACGTAACATCTGACACCTGTCGCCGTTTCGATCCTAAGTCAACACAGGTGCGACACGTAGAGAACAAAAATTCAAGTATTTTTAGAATAACTTCGCATTTGTAACCTGCATTAATTTTGAAATTGGACTTTTTCTCTCAGTTTACCCTTGTTGATAACAATTCATAGCGTCCCAAGATTCCCGTGAATTAGTAATTCACCGTCGGCCAATACGTTGGTAACAGTGTCGGCAAACAATCGGTCAACTGTCGACCGATTATCTGTCGACTTTCGATATCCTTTCACCGGTGGTTTATTTAGGTGAAGAGGTTTTTGTTCTGTTTTATTGTAAAATTTACCTACCACAAATACAGATTTCCTCCCCCTAATTGCTAATTCAAATCGCGCAGAAAAACCCGCCTATTTTTCTCTTTCTTGTAACAAACCTCACAGCTTTCGGGCATTTTACATAGTCAGATGCCAGTGATAAATTTTTACTCTATGTAATTGTTATTCAAAAGCTAAGGTTTAATTGATCTTGACTTGGAGGGTGCTGTTAAGACGAAATATCCTTCGTTGTAACTGAGGATAACGATAGCAGGATGATGGCGAGAACAAATATAACGGGAAGTGGAACACATACGCAAGCATTCGAAGAATCACTATGCTCCTCGGTTTGGGTAGGTGAGTTTAAACAGCAGTCCATTTCACTCTCAGCAGTCAACATTCTTCTCTCCATCACAGCAACTCTTGGGAATTCTCTTATCCTTGTTGCCCTTCACAAGGAATCTTCTCTCCATCCGCCATCCAAACTCTTGTATCGTTGTCTGGCAACAACTGATCTGTTGGTTGGTCTTGTTGCCCAGCCTATCTATGCTGCCTATTGGATGTCCGTGGTTCACGAACACTGGAGTCTTTGCCGATTCTCATTTTACGCAAGCGGCGTAACAGGCTATGCGTTATGTACAGTTTCCATGTTGACGCTGACGACCATAAGCGTGGACCGACTTCTCGCCATGTTGCTTGGACTGAGATACAAAGAGATTGTAACTTTGAGGCGCACATACATCATTTTAGCTATCTTTTGGATTGTATCTCTAGTCTCTGGCTTGTTCTTTCATCTTTATTACCGTATAACTTTTTGGATCAGTGTTACAGTTGCACCATTATGCCTAGTTATCTCGATCGTCTCGTACACAAAGATTTTTCGCGCTCTCAGTTATCATCAGGCTCAGATACAAAATTATACTCAACAACAGCCGAGCCAACAAAATGCACTGAACATGGCGCGGTATAGAAAGGCAGTGTACAGTGCACTGTGGGTGCAGTTAGTATTAGTTGTTTGTTATGTACCAAACATAACAGTGGAAATTGAGATATCTTTGAGTTTAAAGGGATTATCGAATTTCATCGTAATCAGGGGAATAACAAATGTCTTAGTGTTATTTAACTCTACTTTAAACCCGTTCCTTTACTGCTGGAAGATAAGTGAAGTGAGACAAGCAGTAAAGGAGACAATCAGACAAGCAATCTGCTGTGCATATGGGTACACCTATTTTAACGTTGGCATGTAAATTATTTTCCATACCTTGTATGAAAAATTATAGACTTTAGGATAGAGGGGAAGATATGCCATTTCATTATAAAGGAAAAAGTAAGGAAAAATAGGAAGAGCTACCTCTAAATAGTATATTGTATTCGGATTATCTAACGAGAAACTAACAGGTGAAAAATTGTGGTTTAGTAGCCATAATAAACAATGACATGTCTCTAATTTGCGCATTTGTGTAATGCGTTTAGGATTTTCCTTTGCCATCAAGACTTGATGAGATATGTCACCTGAGCTCAATAATGTGGTTTAGTGATAACGTGCTGTTAACGAAGCCAGCCGCTCAATTTTGTCATGATTGGAAATGAGCCATAATGTTTCACAACGAAACTTTGTAAATTAAAGATGCGGATTTTGTTAATATCTGTGTAAAGAAACAGAAGGAAATGCTTAGAAAGCAAGTTATCATCTCTATTTCATATAGAGTTATCGTTTGAGACCAATCGTTTGCCTAAGATTAAGCTCGCAAATTATATTATTATTCGTTTTACTAGCTGAAAGCGTTAACAGGCTGTGTTGTCACTCGATAAGCTGTCAATAAAAGCTGTGATGCAGCAAAAGCTGTGATTACGAGTGACTACTACAGATATTTTCTTCGAGTCAGTAGTGGAGCCTCTTATTACGAAAGAGGAATCGAGAGAAAAAATGAATGCAATCACCTGTTGTATACATAACAGCTTTAATTGTTACTTCGATAATGTTTTGCAAAGGTTTCTGTAGCTTCATGCTTTGCGCATTTGGTAGCAAAACTGTGTTATAAAAGGCTAGTTTTGTTTTAAAAAAATTAATAAAAAAATTTAAAAATTAAAAATAAAAATAAAAACCATGGCTAAAATAACATGGTATCGGGGACCATAGATTCATCCGAGTGAAGTTTTATAATTGCTTCCTAACCGAGTAACATCTACGCTGCAACCCTTTTGTTTTTCAGTCTGCCGTCCCGTGATCACTGCATTGGCATAAGCACTTCGTCATCTGTCAATAGCTTTCAGCGAAGGTTTTCCTTAGCCAAACACTGATTTTTTTTCACCATTTATTTTGACACAATTGCCATAGAGAGTATGAATTTGTCCCTGTTATGAGATGCCATTTCCGCATTGTCATTTACCAGTTTGATAAACAGGTAAGTAGGACAAACAGACAGCTTTGTTCTATAGCAAAATTCCGCCTTAAAATCTGAGATAATTTGCACACAAATCGTCTCCCGTGAGTGGAATATTTGAATTAATATCGTTTGAGTAACATTTCCACCCTCGGATCTATCTTGAGACCTTCTGGGCTATAAGGCAGGATGAATTGTCGTAAAATTTCTTTCGCTGAACAACTGATTCCCTTTTAGGATCGTTATTTTATGCAAGGCACACATGCTAATCTCTGGGGTAATTATGATATGTTTTGCGGTACAAAAGACACTTGAGATCGTTTGTGTATTTCAAATAGGGTAAATGATACCGTCTGAATGCTTGAGTATATTTTTATTATTAAAAGGTGAGGTTTAAGCCACAGTGGATGTGAAGTTGTTGTTGTGAAGGCGAAATATCTCTGTTATATCCGAATGTTATATCCAAAGAAAAGTAGATACTGATGATGCCGACCACAAATTTAGCAACATTTGAAAGGCAAACAAAAAAATTTGAAGACCTAGTTTGCTCGCCATCATTGGCAGGTGGATTGCAACAACAATCAGTTTATTTCACGGCGGTCCACATTCTTCTCTCACTTATGGCATTTTTGGGAAACTTTCTCATCCTTATTGCCCTTCACAAAGTATCTTCCCTTCGTCCACCGTCCAAAGTCTTGTATTACTGTTTGGCAGCAACTGAATGTCCTTGGCTCACGAAGAGTGGTATCTTTGTCGATTCGCATACAAAGCAACGTACATAACAGCCTATGTATTATGCTCAGTGTCTTTGTTGACAATGGCGGCCATAAGCGTGGACAAACTTCTCGCCCTGTTGTCGGAGCCAAGATACAGACAAATTGTAACTTTAAAGCGCACCTACTTCATGGTAGCAACCTTTTAGGTACTGCTTGGTGTCGCTGGTTTATGCTACATTTTAGACTACCGAATAGATATGTGGTGTGGCCGTATAATTATACCATCTTGCCTAATAATCTCAGCCGCCTCGTACACAAAGATTTTCTGCGTTCTCAGTCATCACTAGGCTCAAGTAGAACAACAACAACAGAGCCAACCAAATCCACTAAACATTTTGCGATAGGCAGTGTATAGTGCACTATGGGTGCAGTTAGCATTAGTTGGTTGTTACTTGCCAATAGGCATATCGGGAATTGTGATCGCATATAGTAATACATACTCATCACATTTAATCGTCACCTGGGGAATGGCACTTGTTTTAGTTTATTTTAACTCGGCTTTAAACCCCGTCCTTTATTGTTGGAGAATCAGTGAGATGAAACAAGCAGTAAAGCAGACAATTAGCCAAGCATTGTGCTGTCCATTGAATTAACTCTCCTCTGACTTACACAAGTATCAATACTGAAAAAGCTGATTGATGAAATTACGGCTGCAGGAAGAGAAGAAACGATTTTATCAGTAGAAGCTGTCAGGTTTAGATCTATTGTCTTTTTCTAATGATCAAGGGTAAGGTAAAGAATCGCAATACCAACCATACCTCACCAGTAATGTGTTTATAATGGTGATAACAACTTACATATTTTAGAAACAAACTTGATGTTTGATTTCACTATCTAATCCAATATTTTTTGGCACTATAGATGAAGAAAATAGAATAAGTAAGATGATAAATTTTGAGTCTGTCAGGTGCGTAAGATGAAGAAGAAATTCTGAGTCCTCCACAGGAAAGTATTGGAAAAATTTTCGCCATAACCATCACGGATGGACGCAAAAGCGGGTCACTGGATTGAAAGGAGACAAAGTTATGAAAATGTTTTCTTGTCCAAATATTGTATCACCTGCGGAAATGATGTAATGATGTGAATGTTCCTGGTTTCCATAGCACGGCCATTAGTGCCTGTCTCTCAAAAATCGTTCTCCCCTCTTACCTTGATATGAAATTTCCCTAATGAAAATAAAAATATCATTCGCTACTAAAAACACATCTTTTCAAGTTTGAAATGTTCGATATGATATGATCACTATCCATCTAAGAACCAGCAAGTTACAAGTTTCGATCAAAATTTTTACTCGAGGTAAAATATCTTGAATTATCCATCAGAATCGAATTCAGACTAGGATCATTGTTTTTAACACGGTCTTAAAGTTAGATTGATAACTGAAGGGGAATATTCTTGAGTTATCTAATGAGTAGAAAAAATATTAGCCCCAATCAGTTGTCATGTGTATTTAAAAAAAAACCGTTCCCCATCTTATTTCCAAATTCGCTATGTAACAAAGGAAAATAATCGAAAAGCAAATTTATGCAGAATGCAATTTCTCGCCCTAGTAAACCAACTTCCACTTTTGAGTTGGATCATTTAGAATAGAGTGGAATGAAAACGAATGAATGATGGATAAAAACGCAATGAAAGAAGTACGTAAGATTTTTTTCCCGCGCGTTGCAAAACATTTGAAGGGTTATAAACAAAATAACCTGTAATGACTCGAAAATATGCTCGATCGTATGTTAGTCTGTACGTAAAAGCTCACAGTTTTCTCAAGCTTCGCTCAGAAAAACGTTTGTGACTATCTCTTTCACAACCTTCACTAATTTCATTCAAACGCGACAAAACATACGCAACTTTTTTGGTCAGAAATTCATTTTAAACTAACGACAACCTGGAACTTTCAAAAGCGCTCGCTCACGATGCAAAACTTGGGAAATGTCTGACCCAAGAGATACATCAAGATTACTGATCACTTCACGTAAACCTCCGCCAATGTCATCTACTGCATAACTTACACTTATTTCAAAAAGTTATACATCAATGAATTAGAAAGACGACTAGGTGACCGATTCTGAGAACACCTTCGCGACGTAGAAAGAAATGACAAGGACGCATCCAAACTAGCCGCTTGACTCTTGAATCTCATTGCGGCGTTTCCTTACATCTAGTCAGTCCGGAAAGCCACAAAACTCTGGAGCAAAAATTTATCTCTCAAATCGGCATTCTTAATGATCAGGGTATCAACGAGCGCTTTTCATTCCAGTATCTCTATTTTCTGCATATAAACACAACCCACAGTCCCTCCATTCGCTCTGACGAAGCGCCAGCGCTCGAAACGTCAGTTTTGAAACTCTTTCCGGTGGCCAATTTCTGTTATGCTGATTATACTAAATTACCCTGTTCCAAGCTATGTGAGTTGAAACCGCAATTCAATATCATCAAAAGAATTTAGAGCAAAAGAAAATCGTTTACGTGGCAGCTAAAGGTTATCACATATTTTCTAGTGCAGTATGGAATAGATAGGCGACAGGAATTTTCTAAATAACCTGCTAAACTGTACGAGCCTGTAAGGCAAATCCAGTTTGATACGTTTAATAGATATTCAGATGTTTTTCATGGGAAAAAAACGAGAAAGCATCTCACAATTAGTGTATAGAAGCAAAGCAAAGCAGAAATGATTCATATAAACTCTCAAAAGGCCAATGAGCATTTGGTCAACGCAACTCCGTTCAAACAAGTAATAATCTAAGACTTCTGATATTTTTTTCTTTTATTCCGGCTGAATTGTTTGTCATATCTATATGAACTGAATTAATTACCTCTCCTTGGAATTATTTTACCTGAAAACTGCATTTCTCTCAGCCAATCTGCATGAGGAAATTTCTCTCACTTTCAAATATAACTCGTAATCATACTCCTACCTCGATACCGCTAAAAGTTTTTATTTTCCTTTTGCCGAGACTGATAATGATTAAAGACCTTCAAGAATACAAAAATTATATTTTACCTAACCTGTCAATGGAAATTTTAGTATTTGAATAAGAGGGTGTTTTAATTTGCACCACATAATGTAAATTCGTACCTGAGGCACACTCACACATAAAAGAAAACTATTGATAAAAACTACAGACAGTTGTCTCGCGCTTTGCTTAATGTGATTATCATTATCAGGAAGGCATATTTACGAGTTAGGCGAGTGTTAGTAAGACGAAATCTCTCCCGTTCCGATCGGTGGTAGCCTCCAGTAAAAGAAAATGACAGAGAGAATGACTTTAAAAAACAGTTCTACGGAAGATGGAATGCACCCGAATACCTTTCAAGAGCAGTTCTGTTTTCAATCATTGGTTGGTGAATTACGACAGGAATTAATCTCTTTCTCAGTGGTTAACATTGTCCTCTCCACGACAGCATTTCTCGGGAATTTTCTCATCCTCGTCGCCCTTCATAAGGAATCTTCCCTCCATCTGCCGTCCAAACTCTTATATCGCTGTCTGGCAGCATCTGATCTGTTGGTTGGTGTTGTTAGTCAGCCTCTCTTTGCTGCCTATTGGATGTCCTTGGTTCACGAGGAGTGGAATCTCTGTCGAAACCTATATGACGCAGTCCACATAGTGGGTTTTGCGTTATGTCTAGTCTCCCTGTTCACGTCGACGGCCATAAGCGTTGACAGACTTCTGGCCTTGTCGTTGAGACTAAGATACAGGCAAATTGTAACTCTGAAGCGCGTGAGAATAATTGTGGCCGCCTTATGGCTTGTATCCGGTTGCGCTGGTTTATTCTACATCTTGGATCCTCGTATATCCTTTTGGCTTGGTCGAATCCTAACCCCATCTTGTCTTCTGATCTCAATCGCCTCGTACGCAAAGATTTTCTGCACTCTCACTCACCATCACGCTCTAGTGCAAGATCAACTGGCAAGCCAATCAAATGCTCTGAACATCGCGCGGTATAAGAAGGCAGTGTACAGTGCAATATGGGTGCAGTTAGCATTAGCTGTGTGTTTTTTACCATACAACATACAGGCGAATGTAATCAACCATAGCCAAACATATTCATCACATTTCATCGTCATCTGGGGAATAACGGTTGTTTTATTTTTCTTCAAATCATCTTTAAACCCTGTTCTCTACTGCTGGAAGATTACCGGAGTTAGAAAAGCGGTAAAGCAGACAATCACTCAAGAACTTTGTTGTCCGCGGGGTTAAATCTTCTTTGACCTCCGTCTGGATGACAGCTAGTCTTGTGATTATCATTGTTGAATTAAAATATATCGATTTCAACAGCTCCCATCTAGCGTATCCGTAATTCTGTCGTTTTCCGCTGATATAATCATAAAGTCAAGCCGGGGAATGCTGCTGATTTTTGAAAAATAGCTGGTTTAATCGAGAATGAAACGATACATTGTTTTAGGTTACGTAATAACTTGCACCTGGTCTTTATCCTCTTGTAAATCCTGTCGAAATAAAAGCGTAGCGTTAAGAAGAACCTTGGTGACTCTGTTTGTTATAAATTTGAATTCAAACCACATAATAGAAATAAGTTAGCCTATCCAACTCTTTTTTTCATCTTTCCTGAGACCCATCTTGGACGTAACTTGAGGCTAGCAAAAAATCCCACGCAATTGCTCGTCGCTGAGAGGTTTCATGTTTCTCGTTATGGGTAATTACAATAATTGTAATGCAAACGCATGAATAGTATTTTTGACCAAACAAAGGAAAAAAAAACCAGTTAGGTCGCGCACTTCAAATGAACTAACAATATATGGGAAGTTGATGTTGTGAAGTTTTTATGAAGAGTAAACAATTTGCTGTTCGTGGAGTGGTTTACTGGAGTGGTTTTCTGCAGTGTTATCGCAAAATATCTTCCGTTATATATGTACAGAGAACAGCAGAAAAGAGGAAACGAGGGGTTTCTACATGATAGCAATAGGAACTTGATTTTTTCAGGAAGTCGATTGATCACACAATGATTTTAGAATTACAAGCGTCATTTCAATCCAATGACTGTTATTATTTCGTAATAGTAATATTGCGAAATAATTGTTACAGATGTTATTGGATGCTTGCCTTCAAATGCTAATTCCACTTTAAAAAAGTGGAATAAATTCATTATTGTATCCCATTAGGTAAATTGCAGACAGTATGACCAAAAGGTCTGGATAGCAGCAGATATGTAACAAATTAAAGAAAATAAACTACACTTTTTTAGAAACATGTTTCGACAGTTCTCCTGTCATCTTCAGTTCTGATTTTACAAAGTACGAAGTTGAATTTAAACTGTATAACAAAATGCTGATTGGACAAAACAAATAATGGTAACAGAACAATGTATATAATTACAAGGAAAATTTTAAATTAACATGATAAAGTTGATGATTAAGTGTGGGTTGCTCCCATTGAATATCGCACTCGACTATTTTAGCATCTTAGATCACGCTTCCACAACTTTCCAACTTAAAATCAAAGAAGCTATCCACATTCAATGGGAGCTGACGACGCACCTGGCGATTTTATTCGCCAGTCGCGGCGAATTTGATCGCGGACGAAAATCGCCGATATATGACATGCCAGATATCGGCGTAAATGCCAATCTCGGCGGTCGGCGAAAATCGCAATCGCTGCACCGAGCACACCTGGCGATTTTCGCCGATCGTCTTGATCGGCTTGCGAAATCGCTAAGTACGTCGCTGGTCTTGCATGAAAGTGGGGAATGTTGCTGATCTTTGAAGTACAGCAATGTTAATCGAGTATCAAAGATGTTGTAAAATAGAATTTAGAGGGAGAGCACATCGTTTTTAATTGCGCAATAATTAACTTGCTACTTTCATATTTCGTTTGTAATTCATGGCTCTACAGAAGAATCTGGAAAAGTCTGTTGAATAAAAAGTTAGATTCAACTGCTTTTCAAAATAAGTATGCTTGTTTGACCATTCATAAAATTTTGAATAGTTTTATTTACTTTGAGATATATTTTTTTACAGATTTAACATCATTTTAGCTTGAATTTTTTATATCTAATTTGACAAAGGTGATTTTTATCTCACCGGTGTCTAGATCGTAATGCGATCATTTTGGAAATCATCTACCCTTGAACATGTTGAATAAAATTTTATCTTAACGCAGGCAGTGGTTTCGTGGCATTGTTAAACTAAGATCTTACAAACATTTTCTTTAACGTTCATTCCTAAACTTAGACTTTTCTTATCTGTTGCACGAAATACAGTCACACACACACACACTCCTATTTAGTAATACTGAAACATTCCACGCGTGGCTTTGATGCAAAAACGCTTCAGTTATAGCTTTTAAAGGAACTTCCGGTGGAGGAGTGGATTGATTTTGGGGGGGTGGGGTGGATAGGCGTATAAATTGTTTTTGGTGTCTTGGCGCATCTCTCCAGGATATAATTTGAGGCTGGCATAAAATCTCACGGATCGAAATGGTTGTCGTTAGGAAGTCATATGATTCAGTTTATCGGTAATAATAATTCTACACCACTCACACGAACTTCAAGGGAAAACTGTCATGTTTTTGTCATGTCTTCAGTTCGGTCGCACATGTTTGACGAATAATCAATTTTTAAGGAAGTTTAGTGAAATTGTTGAGTAGAGCTTTTACTAATTGTGATCAGGCGAGTGCCTTTCTAACGACATATCTCCCATTACAGGCATGACAAACCTGTGGTAAAAAAGAGAACGATTAAAGTGTATTAGATTTCAAGGAATTTACAGTAGGTGGAACACGTGAACTGTGTGAAGAACTGATATACTCTCCAGCTGTGCAGTCAGTCCGTCACTAGGCTTCCATGGTCAGCGGATTAGAGGCGACGATTTTCTAGTACGCTAACAAATTATCGTATATAAAAAAGACGTTTTTCGTCTTTACACGAGCGTAGGAAAAAGAAAAAAAGAGTACCCATGAGGAATCCAACCTCAGACCTTCGGAGCCCGCGCTCCGATGATCTACCACTGAGCTAAAGAGACTCTTCGGTCAGCGAGGTCTATTACGAAGTTCGTATTACACGCGTCCTGCATACTGCTAGGATCAGCAATGCCGATAGCGTCAGAATGAGAGAGATGGAAAGTTTTGAGCTCGGTAAAGAAATAGGGAAAGATGTTTTTCGTCAGAATATTTTCTTTGTCCCACGCTTGTGACAAGGCGAAAAACATCTTTCTCTATTTCTTTACCGATCACAAAACGTACCATCTTCCTTATTCCAAATTATCGAATAGGTTGAAATATAGATTTACCGCGCATTCTTAACCCTCCTCGTTATAAATCCCTTATTAGGCAATAAAAATAGCAGGATCACTGTCTCTCAGCATGCTACCGTCATTCCCCCCCCTCCCCCCTACAAAAATTGTGTAAAAATCCTACCGTTCGCGATGAACGCTGGGATATTTCAGATGGTCTATCAACAGAGTTGAGATGCATGAAAGTAACGTGATTTGGCGAAGACGATCTCAAAAGCTGTAAGTTTCTTTAGAAAGAAACTCTCTTGGGTGTTCTGGGCTTGAATGGTTAATCTAAAAAGAGATTCAAGACTGAGGAGTTCATTGCTGCCTTTACTCATGTCGCTAACACTTGAAATGCTGTTAAGTTAGCTGAAAACATCCGTTACGTAAGGAGAGGGTACGTATCGACGCAAGGATAGTATCTTTGGCTATGAACTCGCTCTCGAACTTTTAACCATCGCTAAACCGTTTTATCCTCTTCAGCAATGGGTAGCCGAGTCATTTTACCGACAGTCTCATCAAGGTCTGCCCGTCATCTTGCCAGATCTTATCATGGGTCGACACAGGACAGTTTTAGCTCTGGTTTCGATGACTTTACCGAACCACTTCTTCGCAGAACCAGTTTTGAAGGTTCGGTCCACTATCAATCGATTTATGATTCTTCTGAGTTCAACGGTGGCCAGAGAAATCGCATCGAAGTCATGAGAAAACGACTCAAATCGCATTTCATGAATCCGTACCAAAAGTACAAGCATCGTGGAAGAAAACCTTGGAAGCTTTTATTACAACTGCTCAAATTAATCATGGTTACTGTCCAGGTAAACTCATTATTATTGTTTGGATACGTTATTAATTCATATTCCTCTGCTTGACTAAATGTAACGTGGAAGTAATTATTTTCTTAGTTCACTCATGATCTAGTTGATTCCGTTCAACGTTAAACCTTATATTTACAGCTACGAAGTCTGTAGTAACTTTTCAATTTTTAATTCAAGCCATGCTTGATACATAACTGAATTCTTTAACGTCCACATATTTGTATAACGGTGAACGTTTTGAACCAAGAAATGACAATTGCTGTGTATTCAGATTGTCCGGGTGAGAGAAATCCTGTAAGTCGCAGTTAAAGTTGTACCAGCGATCCGGTATCAATCCTGTCTACGACTACCCTAAGACTCCGACGATCGGACCATACTCGTTACATTGCATTTCTCTCTGTAGTGTTACAAGACTCGCTAACTGAGCTAGGCCATATCGTAATTTCCAGTGTACGAGGGAAAAAAATAATTCTTTTTCTGAGAAGTCTTTTGTGGAAATTGAACAATGGGATTGAAATGTATTGGTGATGTGATGTCATGATCACTTTCAGTTTCAGTTGTTTTTCTGTGTTGTGGTTCCTGATCATGATCTTGTAGTGAACCAGAATTCCTATTCTAGTTTACACATTGTTTGCTTGTTTGCTTTTTTGATATCATTGTTCATGCATGGGAGGATGAAAGAGCTTTTTGTTGTGAGTGGGAGAGAAAAGAGGAGGAGAAGGGAAAACTTGTTGAGTTTTTAGCTAAGAAAGGTTATTTGAGGCATATTCCAAAAAAAAATTGTTCAAATTACATATTTCACCACTGCTAGTGTATGTTGTATATAATTCTTCTTAGGTCTGTTACAATTTCAGTTTCAAAGTGCTAAGTCAGACCCCAAAATTAGCTTGTCATGTGATAGAAGCATGCTTTCTCATGTTAAAAAAAAAGATCCAGAATATCTTTTTAGGTATTAGTAAAATACCCGGTGAGTCATAATGACTACTGAAGCTGACTATGCACTTAAGTCCCTTTTGAAACTTGGTCTCTTCTCATTTAGCAGGGCTCGAAGTTAACTTTTTGGTCGACTAGCAAAGTTTTGCTGGTAAGATTTTTTTCCACTAGCAAACTGGTGAGACCACTAGCAAATTATTTCCTTTTGAAATGTCAATGACCATATCTGATATAAAGATTAGAATTGATATTTCGCACAGGCTAGTAATGAGCTGAAAAGTTTTATAAAAAAGGTGGTAAATGTTTGGTCTCCTTTGTCGTTGTCCTGACAACCACCACCTCTCTACTGCATGTTTGGGAGACGTGGATGATTCTAACTAACAAACGTTTGCTAGTGGAAACTTTTCTCACTCGCAGATTAACAAAATCACTCGCATTTTGCCAGTTTGCGAGCTTTAATTTCGAGCCCTGATTTAGTATCAATATTTTTAAGGCTGGTCACTCTTAGTGGTAAAAGGGGGAACCTTTTAACCACTAAGAGTGACCAGCATCTAATTACTCCAACAGTATCACTCTCAAATCACACATTTAGGTCTAGAGAATATGGAAATCATCAAAAACTAAAGAAGCACTAGATTCTTAAACAAATTTTCCTTGTCAGTACCTTAGGAAATGTGTAGAAAACAGAATGGAGAATGACTGCATACTGATGTTAAGGGTTGACATTTGATAGGCTGAATTATGCTCACATTTTGATTGGTTTTTACTTCAAAGATCTCTGAGTACAGACACATGGTTGACATCAATATTAACCCTTTAACTCCCAGATCAAATTTGAAATTCTCCTTACTGTCAACCATACAATTCATATAATGTTACTTCAGAGAATTCATTATTGCATCTACTAATTATCCCCAAATTGATATTTTTCTCCATTCCCATCACTTACCTGTTTGATATTGTATTGATATTGTAAGGAGAAATTCTGTCTTGGTCACTCATGGGAGTTAAATGATTAACCAGTTTTTGCTTCTGTATAATGTAAATCAGATAAATTCCATGTTGCTGTCTTTGGATGGTAACAGATCACAGATGATGTCAGAATGTGATAACAACATTAGTGACACACTCAGCTGCTTTTCCTTTTTGCCATGTTTCCTCCACTTTTTTTTTTTCAAGATTACACATTTTTGTTTGAAATTATCTGTGAAGAACATATTTTGAATGCATTGCATGCCAGGCATCAAGTTTTGTAATTGATTGGAAGGATCAATATGTAAAAAGGTGAAATTATCACAGCAAGACTACCCAACAGGTTTTTGGCATCATAAGGATTGAGGAATTTGATTTAATTTGTAATATTATCTTTATTTTGTTTTGGCAGGTGTGCCTCTACGCCTCAGAGCTTTTCTCTGTTGTTAACTTTTTGAAAGGTAGTGAGGAAGCATTTAATTATCTGTTCCTTCTGAACCCCAATCAGTCAGACTACTCAATTTACACAAAGGACCAGTTTTACTCTCAAGTCCGTCACACTGTTAGACAGGTTAGTCTGGAATTTTTTTCTGGAACACTGTGTGAGATATACAATGACTTAGCTTGTGATCAGGGTTTTGAGCTGTGGTGAGACCTCCCAATTTTAACCCTGTTTGTGTCAGTATGTTGTTTAGTTGGTTAAGTAGTCCTCTTAGTACATGTATGCACATACATGTGGGCCATTTATTCTTGTGAGTTGCCTGTTGGTCAGATTGTGTTATTACTGCCAATTGCAGTAAACATTTGTGGTTGACTCGGGTTGGAAAGTCATCAGGTGGCTTGCATCATCCTCTTTTCAAATGTATCCAATGTTTTTAATTCTTTGATTCTTAGAAGTGATTAACATGTAAATTCTATGTATAATATCCATACATTATCCAAAAAGCAGGTAATGAGAATGCCCAATTTTATCTTGAAAGTAGAGGGTGTTATCTTGATCTGATACCAAATTCTTGTAACTAATTTACAAGGAAATGTGTAGTGGTTAGAGGGGAGAATTTGTAGTCAGATCTGGAAATTAAAGGATTAAGTGTTTGGTCTAACACTCTTAGTCTGTCTTTCAGTATTATCAAATCCAAGACATAGCTGTTGGAACATTTGGGTATCTGAAAAAAGATGGCAAGATTAATCCACCAATGTTGTGCACGCATCGATACATCAATAGTTCTGTGGACCCAGAAAAAGAGTCTTATTACTTTACACGAAAGACAAGCTATTGTATCCTTACCATATAATGACTTGATGTCAAATGTCAAATTATTAATTCTGTTTAATTCAATTAAATCAGGGCTGGAAAATCTTTTTGTGTGTGTGTGTAGAAATCCTTCAAACTAACAGATACACTGTAGGTCTTACCATCTCAAAGACCATGTTAACCTACAAGTCTCTTTATCTGATCATTATGGTTACTAGTAATCCTTGCTATTGTCAGTGGCACATCCCTGCAAGATTATCAGTCATGAGAATTTGGTATTTTATTGATTTAATGCCCTTGTCTGATGTTTTCTTGTAACCTGTTTCCTGCTGGTTATGGTTTGAAATTGCAAGTAGAAGGTACATGTTAATCCCATCTCAGGGTTGGGAAAGTTATGGGGGAATTAAAACACCTATTTTACTGGTTGGCTGGGCACGCTACATTTCTCTATCTGCTTTTCTGCCTTATGAGAAACGAGTAGGAAAAAAAAAAAACAGTTGTAGAATTAGTAACTCATTAGACATTTTGGTGTGTAGTATTGCTTAGTATTTTTACTTGTTGTTCATGTTTGACTCTACCTCTAGGCTTTTCAGAATATGGCACAACTTGCAAAAATACTCAGCGATACCACTACACACCAAAACATCAAAAAAAAAAAAAAATATATATATATATATATATATATATATATATACATCTTTTGCTTCACCATTAATTATAGAGTAGAGAAATTTGGTATCAGGAGAACAGTGTTAAGCAACTGAAGAATACCCTTCATTCATTTTCCACAATTCTCTGTTTTTCATCTTTCTTTTGAAAGTTCAGCTCCCTTTAACTCTTTATATATTTATAATTATATAGTATTTATTTTGTGATATTGTTTCTAGAAGAAATTAGAATTTGGTGTGTGAGTTAATATGGTTCAAAGTAAAATATTTTGCTTCTTTTCTATTTATTTGAATTAGTGCTTTTGTTATGATCTGTAGGAGGAAAAGACCTTATCATCGCATCTAATGAAATTTCCTTTACACATGAATATACAGCTTGCCATCCTTTGTTAAAAACAAATGCATCTGATCAAAACATCACATACTTCTTGAAACAAAACAAGCTTCCTGAGTCATTTGAAGGGTAATTTAACAACCGAAATCATTTGAAAAACTTGTAACATTGTTTTATATTTTGTGGCTGAAATGTTAGCTTGGCTTGGTAAATACGTTTCAAACTGACTGTTTATTCTTCTCCTGTGTTTTAGCTGGTGATATTTAGTCTTTGTTTGAAACAAAAGAATATTATTTAAACTGTTTGGAAGAAGAAGAAGAAGAAAAAACTTTGATTTAAGCTGAGGAAACATTTGAACTGCATGTGTTTGTTTTAAGTCTTACCTAAGGTACATTGTATGTATTGGATATAAAGTACTGGTAGCAACCACAGGAACCCTGTTTGGCTTGGTTATTCATTTGGATTAGGACAAGGAATAATTTTATAGCAGTGATAGTGCTGTATGCAAATCACATAACATGTAAACTTTAAACTAAAAATAGTTGAGTAAAATTTATACAGACCTACAAATGGCTGCCAAACCTGAGTTTGCCCAATTGGCATACTTGCTGAAAATTTAGTGATAAAAATATTTTATGATACTTGTAATGGCGTAGACCTGTTGCAGCTTGGTATTTGGATAGCATGCATGTTGCGGTAAAGATTAGACATATATATGTACTGCTGTGGTGACTCTTATAAAGCATTCCTAGAAATGTTTGCTTATTTTTATGTTTTTCCTTTTTCAGCATTATTAGCATCTCTCTGTATGTTGGATTGCGTTCTCTTCATGTGCAAGAGCCTCCTAGAAAACCAGTATGCTACAAGTTCAATGTTACTGTAAGTGCAAATTGCAAGCCAGTTTCTGTAAACTTGGTCGTCAGTATTTGTTCCTTATTTGTTGAAGGTCAAGAGTGTAAATTTGATTGGCTCATGGGAAGACAAATTGACAGAGAACAGAAAGTCAAATAAGATAATTTGGTTTGATCAACTGAGTTGATAGAGTCAATTGGCCACTACAAAGAGTTTCTATAGCTGATGTTTGCCCTTTACGTTTGCTCCGATGAAGGGCAAACACTCGAAATGTCACCTCATAAACTCTTTACGGTACCCAATTTACATTATCAACTCAGTTGATCAAACCAAATCATCTCATTTTAAACCCAAACAAGTTTGAAATCATTTTATGACCCAAGCTTGGGACAAGGTAAAAGACCTGAACCTCAAACAAAGAAATGAACCTAAGGCCAGATTGTTTGAAGCTGGGCTAAGAAAACCCAGGATTAGTGTGAAATTAGATTTCAAATCTAATAGCTTTAAAAGAAAATTCATCATGAATAATAAAATTATTTTGTCTAAAATTTAATAATTAGGTGCTCTAAAAAGAAAAGAGGAAATTATCCCAACAAGGCATTTGGAAAAAGGAGTAAGGAAACCTGGATAAAAGTTTATCCTTGGGTTATGGCTAATTGGTCTTCAAGCAAACAGGCCCAGAACTTTAGAAATATTATAAGAATTTCTTCTTTAAATTTGCAGATACTATTTGATAATAGTAACCACGATGGAAAGGTGCCTGTCACTTTGATTTCTGAAGGAAGCATTACAAATGCCTGCGCTAATAGTAACTCAACTTATCAAGGAGTTGAAGGTACTAGAAACACTAACTTTGTTCTCTTTATACAAACTGCAGACGCATAGATGTATGCTGTAAAAATATGCCTACCAGGTGTCATGCCTGCGGGCAGATCAAAAACTTCAATTATATAGGCAGGGATATAGCTAAAGTTTTTAACAGGCGGGAATCTTGCAATGATGGGTGGGTATTTGGGCCGAAGGCCCACTCTAGCGTGCCTTTGGCACGCTATACCTAGATTTGAAGGTGTAAACAAATGAAATAAATAAATAACAATCTTCTGACAACATTTAAAAACATTTTGGAGAAAGAAGTAGTACTTCACAGCCGGAAAAATCGCCTTCACAACCGAGTAATTTTCCCGGCTATTATCTACATCCCTGATAGGGAAAAGAGAATTTGTTTGACAATAAGGAGCTTTTCTCTCATGACCTCTACGTTTGATCAAGGCTCATACTGTAAGGAGAAGTTAGAGGCCAATCACTCTCAGGGGTGAAAGAGGTTTTAAAAAGTTAAAACTAGCTCCTTTGTATTGCCTCTTACACCTAAGAATTTTGGTTTATACGCATTTATATTTATATATATTGTTTTTGCTTTGATCGTTGTTTAGATTATCAAACATCCAAAACACTGCGCATATTTGTGGACATTTTGCTAATAATCTGGTGCATTCTCTCAGTAACCCTGTGCTTACGTTCAATCTTCCGCCACTTGCAGCTTGTAAAGGTAAAACATTAAATTGGTTGAAACCACTGTCTGAGTTTAAGAATTTAACCCCCTTGGTGGCCTCTTGGGAATGCTTGTGTTGTTCAAAGCGTAATATGACCCTTACGGTCAGATGACGCCATCATGTGGAATGCACACTAGGCGCAGCAGAGAGTGTCACTGATTTTCCTATCACATATTGACGTCTGTCATCTATTACTAAACAGACGCACGGTATGATATGAAAGCAAGTTCTTGTTGAAGGTGACGTTATATTTGCGTTTGTGTATAGATAGATCATGACTTAGAACCAATTAAAAATGCCTGAGCTGATGAGGGTAAAGCCCGAATCAATTTTCACGCACAGAAATCGAGAGTAACTAAGACTACGGTAATTGTTTCTCCTCTTGTATGGGATTCTATAGTACGCCATTGTGACAGGTTTTCTCCCGAGAAGATCGCTTTTTTTTTTTTTTCCCAAAAAGAGATTTGAAAGAGCTTCCAAGCATCTTGAGCCCTCTTCCGATCGGCATACTAGCCGTTGGAAGAATCTCGTACGTCAATGAAGCATGCCATTTTAAATAACCACAAATAAGTTTCCAACCCAAATCTGTTTTCTCGTTAAACTTATTTGCGTTGCAAATTTTGATGATATTAAATGATGTATTTCAGGTTAACCGGAGATTTTTCTCTCGAGAACTTAGACCGTTGAACCCTTTTCCGATCGGCACACTAGCCGTGGGAGGGTCTTGTACGTTAATGGAGCATGCTATCATAAATAATCAAAAACAAGTTTCCAACCCAGATCTTTTCTCTCTTTAAACCTATTTGCGTTACAAATTTGAATGATATTTTGTTCTATTTCAGGCAACCCGAAGATTTTTCTCTCGTGAACTTGGAGACCACCTGTCTTGGTATGACTGTTTAGACCTTATGAACTTGTGGTTTGTGTTGATTGCCATCAGTGACACCTGCGCTATCTTTGGATCCGTGATGAAATTTCTGATCGACTTAAACGTAAGGAGTTTTCTTTTGTAACAATCAGATAGACTTATCACCTTTTGTAAAGTTAACCTAGACCTCGCTCTCACAGGCTTATCTCTATGTTAGGGAAAGTTTTGTTCTGTCGGTGGCACACTTCTTTCCGAGAGATTTTCAAAGGTGATATGATATTGGAATTTTAGCCAGTCACTGGGAAGAGGGGGTATTGGCCACGGACTAGCTTCCCTTCTTGGGATAGTAGCAGGTCTCCTGTTCGTCATGGTATGGGAATTAAGCCGCAAGACTCACTTCATTCAACTTTCGTGCGAGAATTAGAAAGCCTTAATCATTCTAGGATCAAAAAGGAGCCAGTTATATTTCAGAAGAGTTTTCAAATACAACTTCCCTTAGCGACGGAGGGGGGGGGGGGGAGATGTAGCTCACTACTTCCCCCGCCTCCTTGCATCTCTACAAACTAGTAATATTTCCAATTCATGTAGTGACAACAAAGTTAGGTGGAGATTAATTACTAATTTAATAAATATGTTGCCCCTTTTTTCCGCTTTCCCTCAACGAGTACCATTTTTTCAGAGCAACTGAATGTTCTGGATATGTGAGTATCATTTATTGCGAAGTGGTAAAAGAGATAAGTGGAGATTCAGTTCTGATTTTTGTGTTGCTAACGAGGGTTCTAACCCGTGTATCTGTATTGTAGGTTACGCAAGAAGTTTACGATCTTTGCAGCATATTCCTCGGGGTGGCGGTTTTGCTGACCTGGTGTGGATTGTTGAGATACCTCGGTCATTTGAAGAAGTACAATGTAAGTTAAATCAAGATATCCGATCTGCAAAGATTAGTGATAAGGAAAAAATTGGGTTCTTTCGAGGATTGGATGATACATGTTTGACTTTTCATGAGAAACGGGAAAGTCTTGGCAGGACAGAACTAAGATCCGCATATTGCTAGCCCGTATTTGAAATCCATGACAAGCTCTGATTTTATTTAATTTCAGCAATTATTCACCGAAGTGGAAGTGTTTAATAGCGGTTATTTACCGTGCAATTTTCGTACGTTTGGAACAGCTGCCACTTTCTTCGAAAATAATAATTTCTTATTTGGCAGTCGTACCGAAACGGGAAGCCTCTGAGTTTTTCTGCAGTTGCTCGAGTATTTAGGTGAATATTACTCCGCAAATCCCCTCTGAGCCAGGCAATCAGCGCGAAAAAGATCCTAACGTTTATAGAACTTTTCAACAGCATTATCGTTACGATCATTCCCTTGGTAGAACATTGAGTAATTAAACAAATAATCAATCCCGTCTGAGTTAAAAACCATATTTTCTTGCAGATTCTTTTGGTTACTTTAAAAGCAGCTGCACCCAGCGTGCTGCGTTTTTCAGTGTGTGGTTCATTGTTGTATTTTGGTTATCTTTTCTGTGGTTGGATCGTTCTTGGACCTTATCATGAGAAGGTATGCAGCGAATTATTTTCCGTAAGCGTTACGCAGTTGTTAGACTTGTCGTCACGCAATGCTCTATACATTTTGTGGTCGAAATAACTGCAGTGAACAAATTTGAGCGGCAGACTCCATGTCATGACGGTAGTTGTCGTTTGGGTTCGTCACACAACTTGCTCTATCTTGTTACGTGACGAGCCAAGCGAAGGGTTCGAGTGGGAGTTTCCCGAGTTGCGTGACGTATTTACGATGGTTGTAAGGAAACACGTCCTTAAAGAATTGTCGCACATTCTTTACTTTGCTTTCTGGTTCATTAGCATCGAACATCAGTAAGGAAGGCACGATGTCCCCGGCTACGCGATCAATACGAGTTAGATGATATGGCTTAAGTAGAAAATATACGGATGATATTAAATACATCAAAAAACGAATACTCTATCTGAACTGCGCAAGGATACAAATTTTTGGTAGCGAAAAGGAGCCCGAAGTCAACTCGCGTCTTGGAAAGACACGAACTGCATTTACACATTACTTTTTGCTAGGGTAGGAAAATTTCTAAAATTCGCAAAATTTAAGAACACAACAAGGAACCTAGAGAATGAAGAAGATTAACACACCATTTTCAGTGGCGAGTGTGCCAATTTTATGTTAAATATTAGGGATCCTAGAAATACAAAATTTTCATGCTCTGTCATGTTTCACCGTCTCTTCACTTTCCTCAGTTCCGTGACTTGTGGACCGTATCAGAATGCATGTTCTCGTTAATCAATGGAGACGACATGTTCATGACGTTTGCAGAGATGAATCAGAAGAGCTACGCTGCCTGGGTTTTCAGCAAGATCTACCTGTATACCTTCATCTCACTGTTCATTTACGTGGTCCTCAGTTTGTTCATTGGTATCATCAGCGATACGTACGAGAGGATAAAGGTAGGAATGGCTGCGTTACATTTACTAGGTGCTGCGTTGTATATTTGAAGCATGGAGAAGGGGGATATGAAGCGAAAACCGGCTCTTTAGTTGACAATACCAGTGTAATGCGTGTGATATCGAGAACTAAACGGTGCCTATGAGCACTGACACAAACATTGCTAGTATTTGTGAGTAAAGAGTTGGAACACGACATTAACTTAAGTAACTAACCCAAAAGGGCAACCTCGCTTTACCAACAGATCGATATTGACCAATCACAACTGAAGTAGGTGAAGTGAGTCTCGAAGACAATGACTTCACGTCAAAACCGACCAATCAGTGTCTTTTAAGTATACTCGGAACTTCCGACTAGCAACGTGGCTTTTGGAATGTCAGGCGCTCGAAACGACAACAGTTCATACTTCCGAGACTCAAGTTAGCCTTTTTTATTTTTTTTAATTTTTAACGTCATTTCTTTCAGGATTGGGGTCACCCCCCTTGCACGAAGCTACAGCGATTCGTCCACGGTAATAATTGCCAGCGGTGTAACGTGGAGTACAGAGACCAAGGAGAGGTGAATGAAGAGTTAACAGGAGGAGCATCAGATTAGAATATCACGATTTCAAACACATTTAAAAATAAATATAAACAATTAAATCTACGAAATTATGTACATGATATTTTAAAAAAGCATGGCTTTTACTCGAATCTAATTTGACGTATCAATTTCACAATGATCCAAATCAAGGTATATTTTTTCTCTAAGGAATCGTTGTTTAAAAATCTCTTTTCCAGGTTATCGATTTCTGTTCACCCTGGTGTAAAGCATGAAACAATGTTAATTTGTTTGTGCTCCATTCGAAAAGTTTAAGTTATCCGTGTCGGATTCAATACGAAAATTTTATGGTGGCAAATAGTCCAAAATACATTCGATTTCAGACGTAAAATCAGCCTCACTGATCCAACCATATTCAAATTAATCTAATAAGTGGAACTGAAACAGAGGGGAAAATATTTTTTTACATTTCGAATCAATTTGGTCTTCCTCCTGTCAAAAGTGGGCTGTAAGTTATCTTATTTGTTCGTCCGAGTTTTTTTGGTTTCTGTTTTTTTTTTTTGTTTGTTTGTTTTTTTTTGTGATCGTCTGGGTAGAGTTTCTGCAAATGGTGCTTACTTGAATTTGCTCCTCTTCAGGGCTGGTCTCTCTTTGTTAAACACTTCTTTTGCTCAATACTGGAAAGCCTCTTTTTGGGAGTGATGATGAATTTTTTTATTTTCATGTAATTCATTTTTGTTTGCTTCTTTCTTTTTATTGGGAGTGGGAGTGGGGGGAGGGGATGCAAGGCAGGATTGGTCTCTGTCAAGATTGTAAATATTCAGAAGGAACAAAGAATTGAAAGAAACTCGTCTTAATGTCTGGTAAATTTTTCTTGCAAAAATATTTTTAATTGAAACCACACCCTTGAGACTTGTAGATTATCTTTTTGACGTTTGCAAGTCATAACGGTGAAAATAAAATTTAAAGAAAAATAAAAAGCCTCTTCTGTAAATTATTTGTTCGTTTGTTTGTCTTTTGTTTTATTTTGTTTTGTTTTGTTTTTTTGTTTTTGTTTTTGTTTTTTTTGTCGTAATATTCTAGGCAAGGTTGGCGGGGCACAAATCACACCTTTTTTTCCAAAACTCGCTAATCCGATTCACTTTTTTCTCGTTTTTCATTCAAATTACCATCACACATGAAATTACAGAATTTTGTACTGCTAGATCGTATTGTCCTTAAGCATTAACTTGCACAGCTCATCGACCCTATTTGTATCTTTATTTACTTTTTGATCTTGCATGTTCTTGTCTAACTGTCTGACGAAATCAAATCGTGCTTTTTGATTAGAATGACCAGTATACGACACATCACAGAACAACTTAGATGAGTTGACAATTTGTGTCAGCACCCCTTACGTCGCAAATGGTAAAAGCCATTTACTACACTCGCGACACCGAAAAAAAAAGTATTATTGCAAAAGGACACTAATTCAGAAAAATACTGGAACACTTCAACTGAAAGCCCTTCGGAGGTGGGACCACTGTGTGCAAGAGAATTACGTGTCACTTCCAAAACCCCTGATTGACTCCCTCCTTTAAAGTTTGACCCATAATCGTTACTCGATTGAAAAGACTGTACGGTACTCTTAATGTAAGTCGAAAGACACGTGCTAGTTTAGTTCGAAACTGGAATGGTGGATAATTTTCCTATCACAATTGCACTCTGGTTAAACCCACGATTCATAAACAGAGTTATACAGTTCTGAAAGCAGCACACATTTTGACCTGAAATTGTAAAATAAATTGAAACTTTTCGTAGTTGATCAACCGTGAACCTGATTGGTCCGCCCTTCGGCTCGCCTACGCAACGCCCTCCTACACGCCTCTTTTCAAGAGCGCGTAGACTGGAACCAACCTACTTTTCCCGCCAACTTCATATTCAAGATGGCGGAGACGGTGGAGTCTCTGACGGAAATTACCGAAGTTGGCTCGCAAATTGAAGAAAATCCAGCGATCCAGGATGAAGATCAGCGTACGAGACTGACACAGTTTCCTCAAACTAGAATTCGCAATATGATGAAAATCGATCCAGACCTTCATTTGGCCAACAGAGAGTCGGTATTTCTTCTAACCAGAGCCGCCGTGAGTGTCTTTTTACACCACTTCTTCAGTTCGCTCTAGTTTAAATCGGCAGAAAGTCGAGTTTGTACGTGTGATATTCTGATTAACATTTAGTTTTCAAGGCTTTCGATCTCTGTCTAACACGTGGCTGTCGATAAATAGGGGAATTACGCATACAGTGCGTGATGGCGATCTAACCGAGTGGAGTACATCGGTCTTTGGTAATGCAAGTGGTTAGCAAAATCGAATAGCGATGCTGGACCCCGAGTATGATTACAGAGAGAACTGGATGATATAAAGTCCTTTTATTTCTTCTTGATCAACCCTTGCCATGTTGCACTACTTAGCCATAAAGGGGTGCACATGCATTGAGTTTCTATGAAAAAAAAAAAAAAAAAAAAAAATATATTTCTGTTATTGTTGTTTACACGACTACTAATTTAATGTACAAACGGCAAAAAAATATTAACTAAGTGTTTCCTTGACGCTGTGATTTAAAACTATTTTGACACTTTTTTAAACACTGTAGGAGCTGTTTGTTGATCATGTTGCTAAAGAAGCGTACAAAAGAACAATTATGGGCAAGAGAAAAACAATACAGAAAAAGGACCTAGGTAAATAGTTGCAGTGTTCATGAGAGATGATGGAAATTTAACCCTTTAGCTCACAGAGGTGATTGACAAGTAACTACTCATTATGATTCAAATATGTTGTCCTGTGAACAGGTTGTGTGAAGTCAGACATGATAATGGGCCTGCAGGTGTTATCTTGGCATAACACTAAATTCTCTTGTGCAATTTGTAAGGAAATGTTTGACAGTCAGTTGGGAGAATAACCCTATGGATATTGCTTGTTAAAGGGTTAATGTAAATAGCTATTTGTGAAATATTCAAGGTGCTGGTGAATAGGTTTTTATAGATAAGAGCCTGGAAACACATAACAATTCCTCCAGTGCTTAGAGTGTGTTTCTACATATCTTCCATAGATACTGTTGTTGATGAAAATGAAGAAATGGCATTTCTAGAGGGTAAGTAAACACCTGCCTTTTACTCTCTCTTCTATTTTTCCCCTCTCTTCTATTTTTCCCATTTTACACACTAGTAATCTTGATTTTTTTCTGCAGTGTTGTCCAAACAACTAATCTCGGAGTGTGTTTTCTAGATAAGCATAAATCTCAACTTTTTTCTCACAACTGTTACAAATTGTTCATGAGCACTTACACAAGATGACCTAATTTTTTGAACGTATATTGACTAAGTGGCATACTAAATGTTTTTTATTTATTTACTTATTTATTTTATGGAACACAATTAACCATACAGCAACTGCTAAAATAAACTATAATATCAGACAAACTAAATTGAATTAACACTAACAGCAGCAATATAGTTGTCTGAAGAAATTCCACTGCCAAAACTCTGTATGCCTTCTTCCAAATTTCCATTGATGTCACAAAAACATATCTTGTCTCACTGTTCAAGCTACATTCAGTTTGGTTGTTTTTCTCTTCCTCTTTAGGTACCTTGGACTAATCTTTGTGACTCATCTTGCTAAGCGGCCATCACTGATCACTGATTATGAAGAAAGTAATTAAATTTTCAACATCCAAAACAGATGAATGATCATGCAGCAGTTTTTGTGATAGCATTGTCGACCAGAGAATGAAGAAATGAAGGGAGACCTTCTCTCTAGTATGGCTCAGGGCTCTAAAAAGTATCTTAACCCTTCAACTCCCAAGATCTGATTGTTAATTCTCTCCTCTAGCTGCTACACATTTCCTTGTGAATTGGTTACAAGAATTTGGTGTTCAATCAAGATAATATCTTGTACCTGAGAAATCTCACTACCTGTTTGCTGGATAATGTATGGATACTGTTGGGAGAAGTTACATTTTAATCACTTCTGGGAGTTAAAGGGTTGAGATTATTGTCTTATGAATTTTAATCAAAGTTTATTCTTCATGAATAAACTTTGGTAACTTAGCTGCTGTGTGTTTGTGCTAACTGGCAGTACTCTAGCAGGCAGAGTTTAGTCTAGTCTGGGACCTTTGGACAGTTGATGCCTCACATGAAACAGTCTTTAAGAAGAAATTATGTGTCTTGTATAGTGACTTTTATAGTGCAACAGTTACACAAGATGCATAGTCTTTTGTAAAATTAGTAGAAGACCAGCAACTTTAAGTTCTGGTGACCCAATATGCACTTGTGAGAATTTGCTTTTCATTGATTAAATGCAATTGATGCATACTTGTTAAAACTGCTTAGTAATCAGCTGCATCATAGCATCCTATCTACTGAGTTTTGTCATAAAATTTTGTAAATAATGTAATTTTAGTGTTTGTTATGGTACGAAATACATCAAAGAACTAAATTTTATGCTTTGGTCCTATTTTTTAAAAATTAATGTTAATAATGGATACTAGATTGCACCAAAAACATTTCTATTCTTGATTTGTCAAAACAGACCACATCCGAAAAAAACTTACTCCCCAAAAATAATTTTCAGTCAGTTTCTTTCATATATTGATTAAAAAAATATCCTCTCAAAAGTTTTAACTATTTAAAAAGCCAAGCAAGATACCAAAACTTTTCTTACAAAACCTTACATTCCTCAGATAGAAAAACTACGCCTCAAAAAAACTATCCTCTTGATGCAAGTCAACAGCTGTCAGAAACACAAAAGCCCCAGACTGTAGAGCACCAATCAACACTGATCTAAACTTGTCTGCATTGTATTGTAAGCAACGCAGAAGGGTTTGATTCCAAAAGGAACGTGTCGTTCATCTTGTCACAAGGATAAGATGAAGAAAGACTGAGTTGTAAGAAGGAATTAAGCCCAATAACTTTTTTCTTTTAATTTGTATAGTCAATATTTTTTGTAAAAGTTAAAAATTTTTCCAAACTCGGAGCTAAAAATTAAAACTTATGAAATATTTCGTCCGTATTTCGACCGGACTTCATCAGTCAATGATATGAATGTTAAAAAGATGAATTTTAAAAAAGGTTTTTTTTTTTAACGCCTCTTGGGAGTTAGAATTGTGCCAATTCTATCACAATTCTAACTCCCAAGAGGCGTTAAAAAAAAACCTTTTTTAAAATTCATTTTTTTAACATTCATATCATTGACTGATGAAGTCCGGTCGAAATACGGACGAAATATTTCATAAGTTTTAATTTTTAGCTCCGAGTTTGGAAAAATTTTAAACTTTTATTATGCTTCCGGAGCAGGAAATTAACGTTTTTGATTGTAATATTTTTTGTGTAAATGCTTGCACTGCTGGTCAAGTCAACTGATTATGAAAACTCATCAGCCAATTACGCTAATACTTTTCTTTCTTGCTGATCACGCGAGAGTGAACTAAATACATTTATTCCCCTCCGTCGCGTGAAATTGTCCATCCTAATCTAATCTTCTCAAAAGGGTGATTATTCATGATTATTGTTGCGTAACTTATCCGTTTCCCTTCGAAGCTTTCTCGCGTGTTTCTGGTTCTCGATGGTACTCGCGCGCATATATAGAGGGAAACTTTCGATCAGGCGGCATCTACACCCTGCAGGGTGTAATTTCGAAATTTAGATGGAGTCTTTGCTATGAACTTGATGATCGGGCTAACTCTTTAGCACACGTGCTTTTGAAGGGCTCGTGTGTGTTATTTTCCGTCCTTTGTCTTCGTGCATGAGCCATGTCCATATTTGCAGAAATGCACTTTCCATATTTGTCGATGGCTCCCATAACGAGAATTCGTGTCGTAAGAGGTTCAGTTGTGGTCAAAGGACGGCCACAGTTGCATAAGCTTACTTAATGTATGTACATGTAACTAAACCGAGCGGACTTTCAAAATAATTTTTAACTTTTCAAGACGCTACGTTGAATCATGTACCGAACGGCTTTTCGCGCGGGAAAGCGTTTGTACTCGAGCGGTTTACGGAAGGCAATCGACAGTGATTTTCCTGCTAAGTCTACAGATAGGGCGATCAAAGCTTCGCTGATGCTGGTGCGATGTTCTTCAAGTTCAAGTCAGAAATTCAGTCTAAGTCAAATCGCTCCATCGTCAGATGCATTTTGTCGTCGACATATCGGACCTGATGCCGAGGAGGAAAAGGAGATGCTTCGAACACTCAACTTACAGGTAGATATACCACAAACGCAGTTTCGCGCCGGAGGCATTATTCTCTTTTAGCGTGGAGCATATCTTCTTTGATAGTCATTACAATTACTAGGCTTAAATGTTAAACTCGTGAAAATATTTTTCAGCACATAGATGATCTGATCGACAAAACTTTGCCATCCACAATCAAGTATACCAGGACCCTTGAAATCGACGAAGCTCTTAGTAAGTCTTACGACCACATGCAGTGTTCAGCGTGAAATATTACTATGTTGGTTTGCTTTTGCGCTTAAATCATTAAAATCGTGAACTGTTTTTGTTAAGATTCCCTTACATTCTTATCTAAACTACAGCACTTCATATCTTCGCATAAAAGATATCTTAAGAACACTATTTTTAGTGCGATTGTTATGAAATATTCGGCGCGGTGCCCTTCCGGTTTGAAAGGAACTGAACTCAAATTTACGAAAAAGTAAAATTCCGGGCACGGTCGCGAAAATCTTGACTCTTGTTTTAATAAAACTACTAGATAAATCGACGAAGACGATCACTATGGTGTTAATTCCGCGAGCGACGTAGTCGACCCTTCCTTGCTAGGGGTGATCAAATTAAAAATTTTAAATTTTGAATAAAATTAAGATTGTTTTGTTGGTTACGTCACGTCAATATCAAGAAATGCGACTTCTTTATGGTGCATTCTGTCTGTAGCTCAAAATTCTTTGACGCAGAAAGAAATGTTTTGCTGAAATGTTTTTGCCACTAACATGTTTTAGTTACATCTAAGCCCAACAAGTTCTCAAGGAACCGACTGATAGAAATTAATGATGCGTAGCGAAGGAACAAGTTAAGACCCGTGCAAAAAGGGTCCACTGCCACTGCCTTGAGGGCTGCGACATGCCATTAAGCAAATCTTTTGTTGAAAGCATCAAAATGAATTTGGAATGTCAAGTTTTCAATTCAACACGCAAGTTATGAATTGAGGCATAGGGAAATATTAAGGAAACGTTTTATAATATTTTTTTTTTGTTATTATTTTTATTTTTTTATTTATCTTTTATTTTCATACATTCATTTTCTTTTATTTCTTTCATTCACTCACCGTGTGAGTTATTCCCATCGTTGTAGTTAATGACATAAATGCAAATTTGTCAAGAGTCTCAAGTTTACAAGATTCTTTTGTGAAAAATGATAGATTAAGAATGAATTTACAAAGGGCTTGGGAGAGAACAAAGTAGTAAGTTTCCACTGTTACTTGGCATCAATTGTTCAGGGCAGTTCAGAAGTGATCGTCAACAATACCCTCAATATGGACTTAATTAAAATCTTGGAGCCATCTAAAGAGCCTCACCCTCCCCACCCTCCTTCCCTTTTTGTGGTCAAGGCTTTTGTAAACATTCTAAAAGATCTCATGTAAAACTTTAGGTATGTTTCTAATAAGCCCTAGTCTCAATCCTTCCCCATTTCAAATGAAACCAGTGGGAAAAAAACTGTTGTTGGATTCTATATGAGGGATTGTACCACAGTTTTGTTATCTAGTCTGGCTAACAGTGCTAAGAACACTTGAACTTGAAAACTTGTTTAAGTAACTATTTCAGATATAATAATTTTTTAATCAAATTAAGCACAATACCAAAGGCAGAATTTATTCGAGCTGGGTGACTGTTGAGAAGAAAAATGTTGATTAGAATGAAACAGCCCCCAATTAGTCTTTAATTGGCCAGCTCTGATTATCCCTGTCTGTAAGCCCTGGAAAACAAAGAGCCCTCATGTACCTTGTTATTACAAAAGCCTTGAAAATTTCCTTAGTTTTTTCAACCATTCACACTCTAACATCAGCATGCACTGTCCATATAACTCTCTATACATTTCCTAAGGTGCTGCAAAGGAGAATTTGTTTGACAATCAAGAGCTTCTTTAGGGGGTGATCATTTCCTTTATTCTTACTAGTGACCTTATTTTGTGATTCAGGAGAAATTAGGTCCTGGTCACTATTAGGGCCAAACGGTTATTATTAGTCCTTTTCATGAATCAAACAGTGCAAAAGCACCAGTTATTGCAATAAACTTATTGCAGCTTAATTAATAATGGCAAAAGGGACTGAGTGGAGTTCAACTCAGTCTGTGATCATACAAGTGATTAACAAAATCAGAAAACTGCAAAACAAGATTCAAATTTGTTAATCCTGAGTACAATTAAAGACAGAATTTGGACAACATGAAGTCTTGTGAATCAAAACTAAGACAATATTTGAGAAAGAAACTAGATATTCATTATATATAAGTTTTCATTAAAAAAAAAAACAAAAAAAACAAAAAAAACAAAAAAAAAAACAGTTAACTCAGTGAAATGCACATAACAGCAGGATACTTTTGTGACACTTACTGTCTGCTTACACAAGCATGATGTGTCAACTGTCCTATTATACTGTCCAATTACAAGCATGACATGCACAATGTTCTATTAGTGTTCAAATCAGGCTGGTGATAACAAATCATATTGAAGAATTTTAAAGTTTTGATTAAATCTGTTCTGGTATTGCTGTACAGGTGAACCTGATCTTTTGGAGAAGTTACGACAGGTGGCTAAGCACAATCAAATCTGGAGGTCATACATTGGAATGGGATATCACAACTGTCATGTACCTACCACAATCTTGAGAAATATTTTGGAAAATCCTGGCTGGTATGTTTTATCTTGGAATTCATTGAAATGTAGATAATTATTCTTGATGGCATCAAAGTATTATGCACAAGTGCAAGTTTCAATTAAATATGGACAGTGATCTTTCATAGTTTTAGTTTTGCTTTACTTTGCTACAGTCTAGAAAACTTGTTTCTACATCTCAACCAATCAAATGCAAAGCTAATTAAAAAGCAATCCTTACTTCAACACAGGCTTGAACATTGGAAGGTTATATGCATAACAAAATATTACAATCAGCAATTAAAGTTCACTACCAAAAGTGATTTAAATTGTAAACCACTACACAAATTTTCATTAAAATCCATTAAGCAATCCATTAACACCAATAATCAGCATTTTTTCTTTTTGTATTTAAATGGGAATTTTTAGGGAGAATTGGAGAACTCCTGATTTTGTACAGGCAGCTCTTAAATTCCATGACTCAGGTTTTTTTAAGTCATTGTTTTGTAAATCTTGACCCCCGCAGGACCACACCCTATACCCCATACCAACCTGAACTGGCTCAAGGAAGACTGGAGTCCCTGTTGAACTTTCAAACAATGGTCAGTGACCTCACAGGGCTGGATATTGCTAATGGATCACTTTTGGATGAAGCAACAGCAGCTGCTGAGGCAATGGCATTGTGTTACAGGTAGAACTTTACTGGCTATTGTTTTTTCCTCAATAATTTTTGTTGTTAGACAAATTTTAATTTTGTTCTCATTCACATGAAATTTAAATTCCTTAAACTAGTTAAATAATGAGTTAATTTAGTATTATCGACTGAGTTGATAACGTAAATTAGCCATCTTAAAGAGTTTTAAAGCTGAGGTTTTGAGCGTTAGCTCTTTGTAAGAGTAAATGAGGGAATTGTGGGTTGTCTGTGTGTTTTATAATTATGCAGAAAATGAAGGTGAATGATGATATGGGTTCAGGTCTTGACTTTGCTCTTTGTCAATACTTAAATTTTTAGGATGAAAAATCCAATTCTTGCAGACCTACATGTGTTCCTTTTCAGCAAAGTCAAAAATAACAATTTGCAAGGTTATCTTTCAACTTATCAGACAAGTTCAAGCAACTATTATTTTTCTCAATCACTGAAGTTTAAAATTACACGACTTTTAATTTCACTCTAAGTTACATGTATATGAATTTGTAGTACTTGAGAAAATTGGGGTCCTACACTCATCAGACAAGTTAACATAATGATGTGGGTACAGGCCTTGATTAGGAACTTCAGATATTGTATTCTAGTGTAAAACCACCAACTTTTGCACTCAATTTAAACCTTGATCCTTAAGTTTTTCAAGAATGGAGGATTGATGATCAAGTTTTATGGACTTTTTCCTGTTACTGTACAGTGACTTGAGACAATTTCCTTTCTCTAAAGGACAAGAATCCCATGCAATGTAGAAGCAATACCCACCTTCATCGATAGGTTGCTATGGAAACTAAGATAATTTCTAGTCATTTGCACCACTAGGTTCCCATGTAAGCTTAATTAATATTGTATGTATTATTTAACGAAAGTTAGACTTTCTCATACTTTACTGTGAAAATCTGTTGTCTTTTGTGTGCTTTAGGCATACCAAGAAGCCTAAGTTTTTTGTGGATAAGAATTGTCATCCTCAAACCATTTCTGTTGTGCAGACAAGAGCAAGGTAAGTCCAAGTAATTTATTTCTATTTTTTTCATTAATTAGCTATTGTGATATTACTTTTAAATTGTGTTTATGCCTTACGAATTTAAAACTTCCTATTTAGGTTAGTTTGTTAGTTTTTGTTAATTTGACTGAAAAGTTTAACTGACAGGTTCAAATGGCAACACAACAATGACCTAGCATTACAGATGGACCAAAGCTGACTTATCACAACTGACTCACCCCTTGTGAGTCCAATTGACAATAACATTATGCCTAAACTGTCCAATTAGTTCACATGAAACAGACTTAATACATTTGACTGAAAATAGCACTTCACCTGACTCTGATGATGACTTTCTCTCAGGTTGTCAAAATGTTAGTTACTACTACCGACAATGGTCCTTTTCAGGACTTCTTTCACTTGAACAATCAGACTACAAGATCACATGACAATTATTGATTGTCAGTGCAAATGCAAATCAGCATCAACCATAATTAAACAACATCCACTGAGTTCAAAACTTGTTGAACTGTAAACTTTATGACAATACTGGACACATTTTTGTAGAGTAACTTTTTCTTTTCCTTCTAGCACCCTAGGTCCTGATGGGGAAGGTTTACAAATAATCATTGGTGACAAAGAATCATTTGACTTTTCCAATAAGGATGTCAGTGGAGTGCTTTTTCAATATCCAGATACCAGTGGCAAAATTGATGATTTCTCTGAATTGGTGAAAAAAGCTCATGATGTTAAGGTGTGTCAAAAGTCATGTAGATTTTGAAAATGTGTTTAACTTGGGCCACAGGCCAGCCAGCCAGTGGGAGAGATGATGACCTGATGTTCAGAACCCTAGATTTAAAAACCTAGGTTCAAACTCTGGCCATGATCATTGCTAGGATGTTGCTTGGTGAACAGATACCCATTTTACCTTTTACTCTTCTTTGAAAGCCCTGAAAACCCCACATTACACTTTTCTTCAACCATGGGCACCAACAATCTTTAACAGTTTGACCCTTAAGAGTGACTAGCATGTAATTTCACCCCTCTGTATCACCCCTGAATCATTAATTATGGTCACAAGAATAAAGGAAATGAGTACCAACTAAAGAAGCTCTTGATTGTTGAACAAATTCTCCTTGTCAGCACCTTAAGAAATTTTAAGAGAACAGTATTGAGAATATGGGTAAAAAGGGTAAATAAAATTGACATGTACTGCTGACTTGAGTGTACTAGACTAGTATTCCATCTAGGGGTAGCGGCAAAAGCTTGAGTTGGTTTGTGCTACAGATACATGTCCTGCAGTAGTAAAATAAGCTATGATAGCTATGCATGTCAGTCTTGAATGCAGACTTAAACTTTAAAATTGACCCATCTAGGCATTAGCAGTGTGTGCGACAGATCTTCTTGCCCTTACAATACTGAGGCCTCCTGGGGAATTTGGTTGTGATATTGCCATAGGATCCACACAGAGATTTGGTGTTCCCCTTGGTAAGTTAGTGATATCTTGTTATTAAAGCTGTAAGTTTCTTTTACAAAGAATACATGATCATCATAATGACTATTTCGTTGGTTTTTGTTTGTTTGTTTGTTTTTTTCATTTTCAAGTTGTTTCCTTGCATGTTTATTTTGATTAATCTTTCTTTGGAGATAAAGTCACTGTAAACAAATGATTTAGCAGTAATAACAAGAAAAGAAAAGAAATGTAACTCTTATTGCTTTAGGCTATTTTTTCCTTCTAGTCCAACAGATCAACACACAAATGGCAGCCTTCTAAATTTAGACTTTTCTTTTTTAACTTTGTTTACTCAGGTTATGGAGGACCTCATGCAGGCTTCTTTGCTGTGCGCAACAAAGGAAACTTAAACAGAATGATGCCTGGAAGAGTGGTTGGTGTTACAAGGTAAAAAAATAATAATTTTGTCAAGGGTTCTTGCCCTTCATTTATCACAGACATAGTGCTTGATAGTACAGTGTTAGTAAATGACTTGAGATATAATTATATTGGATGACTTTGTGACTGATTGAATCAGCATTCATTGCAGTTGAAGCACAGATATCACATTCAGATTTTATGTTTCGCAGAGATTCCCAGGGGAAAACTTGTTATCGATTGGCACTTCAAACACGTGAACAACATATCAGAAGAGAGAAGGCCACCAGCAACATTTGCACAGCTCAGGTACAGTGGATTTGTACTAATAATTTACATTGCAGTTCTCACTTTGTTGCATCAACTCATTCAAGTATGAATGAGTAACAGTACTCTTAAATATCAGTAATACATTAATTGGTATTAGACATTTATTCAAAAGTCCTGTCACAACCTGTCTCATGACCTGACTGTTTTCAAGGTTCTGAACAATTAATGAAACTATACTTGACATCCACAAAGAGAGAGCATTTAAGTCCCACAAGTGACCAAGACAGAATTTCTCCTCACAATATCAATACAATATCAAGCAGATAAGTTATGAGAATAAAGAAAGATATCAATTAGGGGATTATAAGTTGATCCAATACCAAATTCTCCAAACTAACATTACAAGAAAAGTATGGCAGACAGTTAGTTTAGTTACTAATGAAATCTTGGGAGTTAAAGGGTTGAAAAAAAAGCATGATATATATATATTTTTTTAACCTTCATTTCTTTTTATTTTTATGATCTTTCAACAAAATGTTACCATTAAAAATGTCTGTAAAGAAGACTCATTTTTATTCCTGACAGTTATTTTTTTTAAAAAAATCTCGTTTCTTTGCAGGCCCTTCTTGCCAATATGTCGGCAATGTTTGCAGTCTACCATGGGCCAAAGGGATTGAAAAACATCGCTCAACGTGTACATAATGCAACTCTCTTGTTAGCAGAAGGTACTGATTACATTATGGTCATTAATTGTAAAGTTATACAGTCATGTAGTTTTGTTTGTTTGTTTGTTTGTTATTAAATTGATAAAATTTACCCTTAATGAAATTTTCTCTCACAATCAGTTTTAGTTGAGTATGTCTGATTCTGAAATTTCAGGGTTGAAACGTGCTGGACACCATGTAGAGAATGATCTATTCTTTGACACTTTAAAGGTAAGCCCTTAACCCTTTGACTCCAAGAAGTGATCAACATGAAACTTCTCCCCTTAATATCCTTGCATCATCTAGCAAATAGGTACTGAGAATATTCAAACTTATCAGGTAGAAGCTGTTATCTTAATCTAACACCAATTTCTCATTACTAATTTACAAGGAAATGTGTAGCAGCTGGAGAGAAGAATTCACAATCAGATCTTGGGAGTTAAATGGTTAACCTTTGCTGCCTGGTAGCTTTTTGTCTTAGATTTTCTTACTTAGTTACAAGGTGAAACCATTTTGCTGTAACTATTTTTTTTGTTAGGTCACATCTGGCATTGGAGATGTTTCTGACATTATTGAGAGAGCTAACCAGCGGCAAATTAACCTGAGAATGTTTGATGATAAAACTGTAAGTAGCAAGGGTTTGGATCAAACTTCCTTTATGAAATATTGTAAAGCTGCAAACATGAAAGGGTGTTTATTGGAGGGTGGATAGCAAAATCATTATTATAGTTACACAAGAGTGCAGATGAAAATGTGAAATGCTCTTTGCAAGGTAATAGCTTTTTTTTTTTTTTTTTTTTTTTTTTTTTTTTTTTTTTTTAACTCAGTAGCAGCTTGGGCCCTTAATTGCAGCACAATTAAACAGGATAAGATGTTTCCTTTGAATAGTACAATTGTACATGCATTTAAATGCACTTACAGCAAGGATTCCTTTGGTGGATTATAATTACAATTCTACTTAGTACATGAAGACAGGCACAAAGAAAACTACACCATTTTCACAAGAACATGACAATGTGCATGTACATTCTTGCTAAAACTTTATATAATTATTTAATTCGGTTCAAAGTAAATGTGAGCTGTTCTAACCATGCCACAACTGCCTTTTACATTGCTGCAATGTAATTCAAATTCTTTAGTGATGGAGTTCCTGCAAATCAACTGTAATCTTTTTTTCCTTTTTTAGGTTGGTGTATCATTGGATGAGACAATCAAAGAAAAGGATTTAGCTGATCTTTTGTGGGTGTTTGGTTGTGACAGTTCAGTTGTAAGTATCCTATATCTTTTCAAACTTCCTTTCTCACAGCACAGTTGTTATGGGAAGTCCAATGTGTTGTCGACAGCTCACAGATGGGCGTACAGAAATCTTATGTTACCAACTTAAGT
>CALNXJ010000024.1:2540000-2615000 GCA_942486045.1 Pocillopora meandrina | reverse complement strand
AAATAATATTATTATCATGGTTATTATTTTTTAGTATTTTTTTAAATCTTGATTCCTTTAAGTTACATTTATTGGTAAAACAGCAGTAAAATCTTCATTGCACTCACATTTTGTGTCTGAAATTTTTACGGTGAAACTCAGACTACAGTCAAGACAGGGAATATTTCTGGTAGACCATTGTATTTGAAAGAACAAACCAAGAAAACAAGAAAACTTATTAACTTTTGCACAACAAGGCTTTAAATTAGTTAACATATGTTTCCACAATTTGATCACAGTCCTCAACTCTCATATGATTGGCTATAACACACATTCAGGAGTTCATGTTTTTCTGAGTATGACAACAGATAGGTCAGAGGAATGCAGTTGTAACATTTTATAATGTTGGTCCATGGTACAGCCAGGACACTGCAAACTTCACACAGTGCCTCCCATAGCTGATGAGAAACAGAAGGTTTCTGCTTAACATTATTCAATGTACTTTTTTTTATTGGCTTATTACTAGTTTTTTATGTTTCATTTTTGTTTCAGTGGAGCACAAGGAGAGTACACTGGTCTGAGAGCCATCAGAGCGTACCATGAACACATTGGAGAAGAGAACAGAAAGGTAGGACTTTTTTCATTGATACTTCACCACGTGAGCTTCACTTTATCAAGTCTATGCTGAAGGTGACAGCCTAACTGCCAAACCCAGAGAACAAAATTAATTATTATTTTTTCTTTGGTACAGTAATTTTCAACATATGGGAAGGGTGAAAAATAATAATGCACCTTGAATGGAAATAATTTGACATTTGGGCACATTTTAAGGCTTTGGTCAGCATTTTCCACCAGAGAGGTTTTGCACTGTCAACTCATTGTAATTTATAGGAGCATACCCAATGAATAAAGGATATTTTGAAGAACAAATAGCACTCTCTGTATTTTTGTACACTGCGTCGATGCAAGCATTATTCTTCATGGGGAAAATCATTAGTGGGTGTAGAGTGCATATTAAACCTCCCCCCCCGTTAGATCTGTCTGGTGCCCTTGCTGACGTTTGGTATCTGGTATCTCTCATATTGTGTCCTTAAGGTATGCCTTATCCCTGTTTCTGCGCATGGCACCAACCCTGCCAGTGCTCAAATGGCTGGTTACCAGGTGCAAGTTGTCAAAGTAGAAGATAATGGAAACGTCAGCATGAGTGACTTGAAGATGCAGGTATAAGATTTAAGAGACAGTGCCACCGACACAGTAGCACAGTTTCTTTAGAAACGTACACTCCTTATTAATTTGCAAAACTTTTCCAAGGGTTTCAATGAAAGTTAGTTGCTGGCGGCGTTTCAACATTCGAAGTGATTGGACTTGAGCCAGAAAAACTGGGTCTAGCACACGAGATCGAGGCTTTCGGGCAAACTTCCCGGAAAATGAAATTGGCTTTTCAAGAGCCCAAATTGGACAAGTCAAATCCCGATAGAAAAGTTGTTTTTCCTCGCGAAATGTACCCGTAAGTCTTGACTTATGAAATCGGTATATTTCCCTGGTTCTTCACATAATGAATAAATAAAATATTAATTGTAGTCGAATCATTACTTGCATAAAAAAGGGGCTTATGTAGAAGTGTTTAATATTACATAAGAGGATATCAACGATGTAAAATAACAGAATAGAGCAATGATAATATGGTCTGTAGTTAACCATTTTTAATACCAATGAATAACACTTTGACTCTAATAATGTCTTGTCAGGTTGAGAAGCACAGCAAAGATTTGGCCGCCATCATGGTAACATATCCTTCCACTAATGGAGTCTTTGAAGAAGGAATCAGGTAGGCGCCAACGATTTTCATATTCATATAAACTTTTGAAGTGTTGGTTTTGGCTAGCGAGGCAAACTGTTGGTGTGGAATTGGGTAAACTAGGTTGGGAGTGAGCAACCTGTTGAAGTTTGCCCTCAGTTATTTATTTTCTACATCTTCTCCTTATTGACTAAGTTTAAGATTTGACCTGGTAAAGGAGGAGGGAGGGGTAGCACAGTAGACAACGGAGGGCGTGATGCCTACAAAAAGTGATATTTCAAACAACTCTTCTAGACACAATTGCTTTAGAGCTGCTCGTCTAGCACGCCACTCCACCCCAGTCCCCTCCGTCACCCTTTTTCACCTCGTATTGCCCCATCAGACATAAAAAGCGACATTTTCCTTAGTTATGTTTGTATGTCAGTTGTTTACCTCTGGTTAGGCTATTTTTTCTTATTTCGCCCATTCATAACCCTGTCAAATTCTTGAAGCGAGGAGGTTAACTAATTTTCGTCAACCGCGACAAAATTTGGAAATAAGTTTAAATAAAAAGACGAACCTTATTAGTAATAACTCAGTTGTTTTGAATGTGATAGGGACATTTGTGACTTGGTACATGAACATGGAGGACAAGTCTATCTCGATGGCGCTAACTTGAATGCTCAGGTTTGTTTATATTTATGTTGTTTATTGTACGGGTGGCATCGCGTGCACAAAAGATGGAACAAACTCTTAGTTCCGATTGGCCACTCAGCATAGGTCCATCTGGCCCGACTTTCTTTCACGATTAAGAGCTTGAAGCCCAATCTTGGCTTCATAACAAATCCTTTATTGATTACGTTTTCTCAGCCGAGATCACAGGATGTAATCATTCCCTGTTACGTTCACGAAGGCCTTAGACACAAAAACGAGAGTAACAATGGGTCAAAAGAATGAAACAAAGATACATGAACATCGCCTAGAGAACAGAAACAAGTCACGACAGTGATTTGGGTCGATTGAATCGAGATCTTTGCAATATCGTGATAGACCTTTCTTTTTTTTTTCTGAGCATTTTTGTGTTTGAAATTACCTTCTAATAATTACTTGTTTTTGTAACAGGTTGGACTTTGTCGACCAGCGGATTATGGCGCCGATGTTATGCACACAAATCTACACAAAACCTTCTGTATTCCTCACGGGGGCGGGGGTCCTGGTATGGGGCCTATCGGAGTGTAAGTATACAGTTCACTCTTGGCATGGTTTGACTTGGTGTAATTGAAAATCGATGATGTCACTCTTCTTTAGGTCTTTACTAAACAAATGGAATCAAGACTTCCGGACTTTTTTTTTTTAATGGCAGTAACTAGCTCTCCGTATAGTGCCTGGACAAAACATATTTTATAAAAAGGATCATGTTGATTGTTGTAGTTTGCTCATCTGTGAATTGAAGATCAACAAAAAATGCACTAGATAATGAGGAAGACGTTGATGAGTCAACAACAAACTATTCTAAAGATATTAGAGCGGATTAATGTCACTTTCGACTTTTAACGAGTTTTAACTGTTTGTTTAATGCCCCCACAGGAAAAAGCACCTCATTCCATTCTTGCCGTCCCATCCCGTGGTTGCACCTCAGAGTTCCAGAGGTGAACGTACCCATCCATTTGGGGTCATTTCAGCAGCTCCATATGGCTCCAGTGCTATTTTACCCATTTCCTGGTCGTACATCAAACTTATGGGCCCCAATGGTCTCGCACATGCAACTAAGGTTAGAATCATTCTTTCCTTTTTTATATTATTCAGAACATTTCTAGTTTTGATTTAGATATTTCCCCAAAGTGGAGCCATTTACGTGTAAACAGTATGGCATTCGGTTAGAAAAGTTTTCTTGCAGCATGATTTGTGTGTAACAACCTCAACTAGGCTAGAATGGCATTTTCCTTTTCGTAGATTATCATTTTGTAATCTTTTTGCTTTTTTTACTTTATAGATTGCAATTTTGAACGCAAACTACATGGCTGCCAGACTGAAGGATCACTATGATGTTCTGTTCATCGGAAAAGACGGTAATGTCGCTGTGGATTTGGAAAAGTGATTTTGGATCTTCCATTTAGTGAACTCTCTCGGGACTGGAAAAAATTTCCCTGAATAGATGTGTCCAAAAGTGAACAAAAGTGTCGAAACTTTTTTTTTTTTTCACTTTTGGTAACTTTTAAAAGTTTCTTGACATTTTCTTTTTCTTTTTACCAGGTTATTGTGCCCATGAGTTTATTGTTGACGCCAAAGATTTCAAGAAATTTGGTATTGAAGCAATCGACATTGCTAAGAGACTTCAGGATTATGGTAAGGAAATGTAACGACTGTTTGGATGAACCAAACAAGGCCAATGCAAAATGAAACCATCTTTCACGGCTCAAAAAGCAAGATAACACATAATGAGAACCGATATTGCCGGGAAGCATGTTGCTTGTTGCGTGAAAACGAGGTTCTGATTAAAAAGCGCGGGAAAATGAGTAACGGGTGCAAAGCGTGAAAATATGTAACACGTGCCAAGCGCGGAAAAATATGTAATCGGTGCCATAACAAGAACAACAAATAATCTTCTGGGGCGTTGTGATCGGTCGCCTAGGTATTTGGGCAGACAGTGGTTGGTCAAATGGGATTATCATATTTTATTTTATGAAACAGTGTTAAAACTGTTCTTTGAATGGAGATAACAACTTTAAATTTTTCAATTTTACTGTAGGTTTTCATGCGCCCACTGTATCTTGGCCAGTGAGCACTGCCCTAATGATCGAACCCACAGAGAGCGAAAGCAAAGCTGAGTTGGACAGACTATGCGATTCACTCATAAGTAAGTAAATTCTGTTCATTCTTTAAATGGTAGTATGAATTTTTTGACAGCACTGTTTTATCATTAATTATCTCATTCAAAGTGTCTGCTCGTCAGATAAGAAAATTTCTCAGAAGACGAGGTTACTTTAAGTAGAAATATGGCCCGTTTTGCTTTCCTTTATCACTGTTTTCCTCCTCGCTTGCCTCCAGACGTCTGATTTAAGGAGGCAAGTTTACGTTACAAGATCGCGATAGTTTCCCATTTCGCTACTTTTAAGTGAATGTGGGCTGCGAGGTGTGCTGCCAAGATGGCAGCTTTATATTTTTATTTTACTTCCTCTTCAATTCCCTTCTTTCTTTTTGCCAATTTCTAATTCAAAAAAAAATCGGAATATGGCAATTTATGTTTTGTGATATAGTTTTTTGATAACCAAAAAACGAGTAATGAATAATAAAAATAAAAGATGACCTTTCTTTCCCCCTTTTATCTTTTTCTCTCATTTTCTTTTTTCATTACTTCATTAGTTTATTTGAATTGTTTGGGATGATAACAGTGAATTTTTTTTTTGTTTTTTTTTTTTTATCTGCAGTGATCCGCGAAGAAATCCGTTTTATAGAAGAAGGCCTAATGGATAAAGCAAATAACCCAATTAAGGTACATTTTGTATTAAATCGTTTGAAAGTAGAGCACTTACTCCTTATTATCGAAAGAGAGCTGAACTACTGTAAACTATTTCTGAACTTGCCTTTCAACAATTTTCGTTCGTTACATAGATACGTTCTCTCCTTAAGACGCTCCTTTGAAGAACGATTTATGTAATCTTGTCTTCAATTATCTACAGAATGCCCCACACACCCAGGATGTAGTCACTGCAGATGTATGGGATAGACCTTACAGTCGAGAAGTTGCAGCCTTCCCCGCTGTGAGTACAGAATGTTTAATTGTTACAACTTTACTTTCGTGTCACGCAGCATTCGTGTCGATACCCTTGACGCCAACTTGGTCGCTCCATGACTCGTAACGCTTCTATGTGCCGTAGCACTTAGTCTGCGCAGTCAGCTGTCGCGCAATCTTGACCCACCGTCAATTATCTGAAAGCTTGCTACAACGAAAATTATACGAGTAGAACAAAAACATACCATAATACTGGGTCAAGCGAAATAATGTTTCTGCCTGTAGCAACCAAGTTATGGCGTAGATGATGTTAACAAGACATAGATAGAGACCTTAACCTTTTCAGAATGTCTAGCTTCGAATCTATCCTTTCAGAATCACCCTAGTATCAAATGAAAAGGTCATGAGATGAGAAGGAATTTTCACTAATTTAAGAAGCTCCAGATTGTTCAAAAAGAAATAATCCTTGTTAAAATCATAGGAAATATAAAAAGAACAATGTGGGACAAAATGACTGTTTATCTGGAAAGAGTTCATGCATTTAGACCCTCTAACACTTGTATCTTACATGAACAGAGGGCTATCAAGACGTGTGTTGTAAATTTTGATAGAAGTATCCTCTTTTAGCCTGAGTGTAAGATTTTCTGGGGGTTTTTGGTGAAGGGGCAGCAAAAGGGTTTCCCTCTCCCATCTCTATCACCTTCGGAAAGTTTGCAACCCATGCTGACATTTCACGTGGTTTGTTTCGCCAGCCTTGGTTAAAGGGAACCGCAAAATTCTGGCCAACGTGTTCACGAGTAGATGACAGATATGGCGACCAACATCTGGTGTGTTCGTGCCCACCTCTTGAGAGCTACGATGATGAAAAAACCAAGTCTTTTGCTTAAGAATGTTACAGAACAATATGGAGTTGTCATCCTTTGCGGGCTTCCTTGAAATCCGTGGGATATTGTGCTTGCCGTTATGTTCTTGGGAACGCCTGGTTTTGGCATCTTGAAGAGAACGAACAATTTGACAAAAATCGACAAAATACTTAAAGAATTTAAGTAGTTTTTCAGATTTATCGATGGCACAAACCTGGACGTGCTAAATGTTTGCGATATCAGGACGATACCTTCAATGAAAATCAGTACGAACACCTCACCTAGAAAAAACGTATGTACTTTCACGAGGTTTTACTCCGTAGAAGATCATAAGATTCTTTTGATAGAAGAGAGCTTTTGAGTCCACGCTTTCCGACTGACTTTTCACCAAGATATGAAGCTTTAATTTCCAGAACAGGAGGGAGCTACGTCACACTACTAAGTTATTTTTGCAACTTTCAAAGTTAACTTTAGATCAAAGGAAAGCTCACAAGATTAGTTTGCTAAGTGGAACGCGTGGAAGTGGTAAAAATAAACTGTTATTGGGGAACGAGGATGATTGATAATGGAGAAGATTAAGATATGAAAATTAAAAAATTGAAAAATGTAGGTTAAATTTCCAAGAAGAACAAATCTTCGCGGAACTTAAGTAACTAAATCTTCGCGACTCTTCGGACATCACTTTCTTTGTCTCTGGCGCGGGTCCGTGACGTATTGGTCTTTGAACGTCACCGTGTGGAGAATCTAAAGTCGTTCTGGTTTGAGGGCATTTAGGGAATTAAAGTCTCAGGCGTTCGTTTTAAGAGGGTTCATTTGATAAGTTAATGTCCTTCTACTGTTCCCTTTTGGCCTCTTGACTTTGTTTACGATAATAAATGTTCAGATAAAAAGTTCAGCTAAATTTAGAATTGTTTAGGACGCGGTTTTGTTAAACAACATTTAAACTTTGCTTAAAGAACCGGTCCTTTGTGTTTTAACATATTTCGAGAGAGGATCGTTATTCTGTTTTGTTTGTTGTCACTTATTGGGTATTTTAGGGGGTGCCGCACGACTAATATGACAATGGAATAAATGAAAAAAGCAAAGATCATTTTATTTGAAGCTAGTCCTGCTTTTTCATACTGCTCAAAAGTAGCTCCGTGCTAACAGTGTCATCCACCGCGCTACTGGGTGACAACCAACACGCGTGCAGTCTGTTACTTGATAATGAACTGGATAATGATCTACTCGCCGCCATGTTTGAGGCATGCCAACAAACTTTTTTTTTTTTTTTACCCTGACGAAAGACTAATACTCAGAAGATTATTATAAGATTCTCTCAACGGTGTCCAGTTCACATCTTTGGTTCATTTGAATAAATCAAAACTAACCAGCTCGAAGGAATTTCGCAATTCACCGTGGTGACCACCATGTTTTTCTTGAAAACACAAAGTGACGGCGCAAAATGCTCGTCGTTGTGCAATGGAGCTATCCGCTGATAATGTCCTGTTAGATTACTTTGTAACAACTTTAGAGAGCATCATTTCGACTGTTTTACTTTAACAGAATATATGGAGAAAGTAGCTTCACCCCCTGCTATATACCTTTTCAACATTGTAACATTACGATCGAAAAAGTTACCTGCAGCGCATACAGGGTACCGGGGCTTCTGATAAAGGGAAGGAGGAATGGGTGACAACGAAAAGAAAAAAATGTGGGAAAGACTCTCTGATGTCATGTTTTGTTTTGCTTTCATTTATTTATTTATTTTTTTTAACAAATATCGATGGTTTTAAACCTAAGTGTCATAAACATGTATATGGTCAAAAGTGCGAACATGTGTACATATGCGCGCCATCGTCTATATTATAGACTTTGGAAAGTTCTCAATAATTAGGATCTTAAAAAAGTAATTAAAAAAACTCGCCAATTCATCAAAAAAACGAACACACATTATGATCTTTTCCATTGCTATCTTTTCTACAGATTTGATTTTCTGTTTCTCAAGTCAACAGTATTCGTGCAACTATAACTTGTAAAAGCAAATGAACGAGAGGCAGTAGTTTACAAACCATTCTAAGTTTAGTCGAAGAAAAACTCGTTTTACTTCTATAACCTATAAACTTCCATTTCACTCACCCTGAATGTCTTACCCCCTGTTAAAAACGTCTCAGAATTTTGTCCTGATGGACATTGGTAAGCGTTATTCAAATATGCAAAGCAGTTGTTGGAGTTTGGTGCATTGTAAATACAAAGATCATGATTAATTCCACCTCCAAATACTGGTCCAAAGCTACCGCTACAACATATAGCGTTTCCTTCTTGTCCACTCTTCAAATGCATCTTTGTTGGTGACAGACCACTCGGGTTGACAAGACTGAACAGAAACGAGTTTACTGCACTTTTATATGATCCACTACCTAAACAAAAATCAAGCCAACCAGTTAAAGTAAATGGCTACAGAATCTGACAATTTTAAATTTCTGTTGTTCTTTTATCCAATTTCTAGTCACGACTTTCTTCGAATGGGGTCTCAGTATTGGGTGGGGAGTGGTCTTATGCAATGAGCTAAGTGTACGCGTTGTACAAATGGTGATTGCCTTAAATCATGAAGAGCACGTATATACCAGAGGACGTCATCACAAAATTGTTTTATTTGTTTTGTACAACAAGAGACTTTCCAGTGCAAGGTCAATTTTCCGAAATGACTTTGCACTAGAATTCTGACGACCTCTCACTAGTACTTATTTTGAACTCGATTTCGTCTATCACGTTCCCAAGGTCCCTTCCTTTCCATTTCCTAGAGTTAAAGATCCTAATTTTTGCAAAGACTCAGCACAACAACACTTTCAGAAACAGAGACCCCTCCCTAGGAATTTATTTTCTTTTTGGAGTTATATTCTTTTTCGATGAATGTCCAAGTGGATCTCTCAATTCCTAAGGCCGGGGAGAGGAGAGTCCCCAGCCCTGGAAACTATGGTAGCTTGTCGCGACAATTTTTAATGCATTGCAACCTTTGATAAGCCGCGACTCAAAAGGCTCATTTTCATGTCCTCTGTGACCAAACAATCACAAATTAAATAATTGTTGTTTGTATTTATTGTCCAAATTTTGATCTGCTTCAAACTCTCAGGGTGGTAATTTATAACAAATTAACAAACTTCTTCTGTACACTCAAACGTTGGGGGACATTTATGCCTTTTCAAATACTCTGTTAGCATTAATTATTTGAGTTTCCTTGTCGTAATTTTTCCGACAAGAATTTGGGAAAAACTATAAGAAGAGAACTGGGTCAGTGTTTAGAACTTACCACTATCCCAACTTTGTTCAGTGTATCCTCCAAATATGTTATTTCCACTCTGAATTACTGCAACAGTTGGCCCTTTGTTATCACAACAGGAGTGAAAGTTGGAAGAAGCCCAACCATCTCTGGAAGCTCGGTACAACAAAAGCTCATCTCTGTTGGAAAAGCCTGATGTGTTCTTCAACCAATTCATCAAAGTCTGCCCCTGACTGGACGAGAGAATCACTGAATCCTTGAACGGTTGAACTACATTCGGGATTGGATGTGCTGATGGCGTTGGTTCCAGCTCGTTTATCATTCCTTCGACCTGATAAAATTTGGCCTCTGCCAGCAGTTCTCTACGAATGATCTCGTCATTAGGGACGATAAGCTCCCCCGTGCGCAGATAATTCAGGATGTAACGAAAGTGGGTTCCGTCTCGATCAATAAAGTAAGATCCATCCTCACCAGGTTTTGTGTCAAATCTGCTTGAAAACATGGCGTGTAACATGGAACCTGCGATAAGGAGCAAAAACATATTTCGCCAAGAAATCAGCTTATGTCAAATACGTGCTTGTACACTGTTTAGTGAACCATTTCTGGTTGAATCGTTAATTTGCGAGTGAATAAGTGATTCCTTAAATCAAACCCTTTAAAAGTTAAAGTGTCACCTCCGTCACGAATCATAAAAATACTCGGGCTGTTTGTCTTTGCCTCTTTAGTGTTTGTCTGCCCACCACATAATCGAACACCGGTAATTTCCTTTATGGAATCTTTCTAGTCAATTCCATGCATGGCAAATGCACCGCAACTGGTTTCCTCTCTTAATTAGGAGCACCTTTGATTAATGTGGACGATTGAGTCGTTCGTTTGCGCATGAGTGACTCCTCAAGCCAAACCCCCTTGAAAGTGAAAGTTTCAGCTTCCGTCACGTTCTCATTTTATGTAAAATTTGTCGGGCTTATAGTTGTTCTTCATTCTTCATTTCTCTTCATTAGTACGTCGTTACCTCCTTACTGTTTATATTTCCGGTTACCAAACAATCGAACCACCAACATTTTGCTTTCATAGTTTTAAAAACCATGTTCTCGGAATACGTCTTCACAAAGATCACCGAAACTTTCCTGACCTGTCGACGTTCATTTAACAGATATCACTTTGTAATATTCTAAGTAACGGTCAAATTACCTGGATCTTTAGTCATGGTCTCTAGACTTGTCGTGAACATATGGCCGCCGACATTCAGTTTCAACATCTTCGAGAAGTGAACATGTTCAAGCTTCTTCGTCACCTCGTCAAAAGCTTCCTTCTCCTTGCGAAGCTTGTTCGTCTCCCGCTTCAGAATATCATGGAAGTCATTAATATACTTGTGAAGTTCCTCAAAGGCTCCATCGCTGAGGGAATCCTCTACATTCTCCGACTTAGGCGATGACATCTTTCTTCTGCCAGAGACAATTTAACGACGCATGAATTCAGTTGGAGTGATCTGTTTCCTCGCGTGACCGTTCTACCTCAGTGATAATGTAGTTGTCTGCCCTAAGATTCTCAAATTTGTAATTCTAATTTTTGCAACTTCTCATGATACTATGCATTTGAACCTCAGGGCTGTATTGTCACGTCACGAAAGACAACGCAAGGTGGGTTAAACACGAATTACAAGTGATAAATCCTAAAGTGTGGGCTAGATTTTTAGCCACAAGCGTATTAAACTTACATTAACCAAATTTCTATTTAGCTCACTTTTAAGCTCTCTCACCATAAAAGTTACACATTTTCCTCTCAAAGGTCGCTGGCAAACTGTCTCTTTGGAGGTGAAATAAGATCGTTTAAACGTCAATGACTGCGATGCTGAAACTCAAATATCTGACATGTCTTACCTCCTACTTTTATCTGTCTTTTCATATCCTTCGATGCCTATTTTCTCCTCGTTCTTGGCTGCTTCTTAGACTGTTTTCTCAAATTCCTTGTCTCTCGTATTCATCAGACCTTTGCATTTCGTTTGGGCCTTTTCTTCCTCTTGAATTTTCTGTTCTTCAAAGAAACTTCGCTTTTTACTCAGGCCCTTACCCTACTAATCATGACCTTTCCTGCCATGTTTGGCTTGCTCTAAGCGGTATTTCGGGTTAGGGTTAGGGTTAGGTTAGATTTTTCGATTTGTTATGTACCATCTCTCTACATTTCCTCGAGGCCTTTCCAGCTCGTCTCTTTCGCGCGGTACTTGAATCGTTTTTCGTCGGGTAATTCTTGCTCTCTGCCTCTCTCTCACTTTCCAACCTAATGTAGCGTCTTTACAACAGTTCATCAAAGTCTGGCCTTGATCGGACGACAGGGTCACTAAATCCTGGAAGAGTATTGGTGTCAGCGCCTTTATTATTCCTTCCACTTCAAAAAACGTGGCCTTAGTTTGCAATTCATAATGAACAGTCTTATCATCGGGGACGATGAGCTCCTTCGTGCGCAGATAGTTCAGGATATACCGGAAGTGGGTTCCATCTCGATCAATGAAGTAGGTTCCATCCTTGTCAGGTTTTGTGTCAAACCTTCCAGAAAAAATGGCATGTAAAATGGAACCTGGATGAATAAGCACACAAATTAGCGTTAGTTACATTTGATTCAAGTCAAAATAGGTCGGAATTATTGAGATAAGCTACCACAATGGATAAGTTTATTCCATGGAAGACTTTTCTTTTGCTTTTTATCTCCATCTGTTTCTACATTTACGTTCCCCATTTAGGATTTTTTTTTCTATTTTTGATGTCCAGCCAACGTTTGTGCAGTTAAATTTCCCATATAAGTGATCCATGGAGAGTGAAGTTCAATTTGTCTTTTAGGCAAAGGGATCTAGGTCATGGTCTGTGCCTCTGGTATCGTGCCCACACGCTCGCAGCTCGTCAGTCGATTGCAATCAGTATCAATCTTCACCATCCTTACCAACTTTAATTCTGTCACGCAGCATCTGTGTCGCTACACTTGACGTAAACTTGGTTGCACTTCTCACCTACGTAGTTTTGCGCACAATCAGCTGCCATGCAATCTGGACCTGCAGTCAATGTTAAGGAAGTTACTAAACAATATAGAGGTGCCATCCTTTGCTTTGCTTCCTTGAAACTTGTGGGGTATTGCGCTTGCCGTTATGCTCTTGGGAACGCCCGGTTTTGGCATCTTGAAGAAAACGGACAAATTCAACAAAAATCGACAAAATACAAGGATAATTTAAGTAGTTTTCCAGATTTATCAATGGCACAAACTTGAACGTGCTAAATCTTTGCGACGTCGAAATGATCATCTCAGGACGATGCCTGGAACGAAGTTCCATACGAATACCTCACCTTTCACGAGGTTTTTATAAGGTAGAAGATCATATTTTTTTTTTTATTATTTTATTATTATTATTTTTTTTTTTTAACAGAAGAAAGCCTTTGAGCCAAGCTCTCTAGCTGATTGAGTTTTCATCGAGATGTGAAGCTTAAATTTCCGGAGCAGGAGGGAGCTACGTCAGACTACTAAGTTATTTTGACAACTTTCGAAGTTATCTTTAAATCAAAGGAAAGCTCACAAGATTAGTTTGTTAGGGTAAAACGCGTGAAACTGGTTAAAATAAAATATTGAAGAACAAGGATTATTGATAATGGAGAAGATGAAAAGGATTTAGTCAATATTACAAAATGAAAAATGTTGGCTAAATTTTCAAGAATAACAAATCTTCCAGAAACTTAAGTAACTAAGATGACAATGAATTTTACAAAAAAAAAAAAGATTTTTTCACCGAAGCTAGTAAGGCTTTTTAAAAATGCTCAAAAATAGCGTTGTGCCAAGAGTGTCATCCACCGCGCTATTGCGTAACAATCAACTCGTAATCTACGAATATAAGAGATCCTCGCAACTAAGCTGCGAGGATCTCTTATATTCGTTTCTTCACAGCAGTGCACATATATGAATTTCATATATCTTAAATCGTTATTTAACACGTAAGCTTTGAAAATGAACTGAATAATATTCCATTCGCCGCCGCCTAGTTGGAAGCATGTTAACTACCTTAAATTTCATTTTTTTCAATTATTATTTTTTTTTTATTTTTATTTTTTTCTATGTATTATACTTACATATTTACTTACACCATACTTACTTCTTACACGATAATTACACTACATTGACTTGCACTACTTACAATACATATATTACAATACAATAACACTAGTCAAATTGAATTACAGTTGATCTATTTACGTTATTGTTAGCATGTTAATTGTTCGAGTCACTAAAAATAATTTTGTTTGTTAATTACAATACATAAGGTATTTATTTTCTAGAATTTAATAGATTATTAAATAAATAGGTAGCGAAAAGAAAAAAATCAAAATACAAAAGTTGAGAAGAAAAAGGACACAATACAATTTTATAAAGACGAAAAAAAATTTTCTAGTGACTGCAATATATTATTCTAGATTATTTTTTTCGCGCAAAAGTGAGACAAAATCATCGAATTGGTACGTTATGGTATTTAAAACCTTAACATATAAGAAGTATTTACCCAAAATAATTAGATGGTTGAGGACTAAACAGCAGGTGCGACAGCAAATAATTCCGAACATAACCTCTAGTTCTGACAGCAGCAGTATTACTAGAGATCGAGTACCACTCCTGGAATCTAATCCAAAAAGAACTTGCGTGCATGCAGTTTAAAAACAAATGCCACAGGGTCTGACACTCAGAAGGACAAAAGGGACAGGAGGGCGAGGCAACTTTTTTTCATTTTTGCGTAACAAGCTATTCGTTGGTAAAATTTGGTGAATGATTTTGTGTTGAAGATCGTCAATTTAATTTCTCTCGTGGCTTTGAATGATAGGAGGTAGATTCTGGTCAAGTCACTTTTCTCGGCGCCAGACTTTAAGGTTAAGCAGCATACTGTATATAGTCTTGCATGACAGTGAACAGATTGAGGTGGGAGGCATAACTGGGTCTTTGGAACCTTCTTGCAATATTTTCTTCCAATTTTGGGGAATAGAATAGAATATAATATTGTAAAAAGTTACATTTTACATTGAATTTATATCAAAAAGAATTAAATGGAAGGAAATGGCCCTCACAGGAGTAAAAAAGGTCCCAGATTTGTTTTATTCCTGCTTGATAGCAATGAGGAAGGAATACCATTTTCTTATTCACAGTAAAAAATCGGTTATTCCAGATTTGCTGCGAGAGAACCTCATTTTATTTTTAGGTGTGGCCGTTACGATGTCCTGCCAGTAAAAAATGATCTGTTTGTAGAAAGCAGGAAGATGGTTGTCAAGGAGATTATAATCATAATTACATTTAAACAGTTCTGTGCCGCCAACATCGGCTAGGAGCGATTTTGGTATGTACTGCTATGGAGCATCCGAGTCAGAGCATAACCGTTTCACCCAGTTTAACTTAAGCGCTTTGTCAAAGAGAGAAAAATCCTTCATGTTCAAGCCACCAGCTGTTTTTTGCTCGATAAGGGTAGTCTTTTTGATTTTGGCGGGTTTGTGATTCCAGATAAAGTCGAACGTGATCTTGTTTACTTCTTTAAAGGGGTGTTCATGACGCTGCAGATAAAGACCAGTTTTGAAAGTGCTAATGTTTTAATTATGTTTATCCTACCAACGATGGAGAGGTCTCTTTGGAACCACATATTCAATGTTTTCTTTAAAGATCCTAATTTGTCGACATTTCTTTTCTTTTCAGACACCTCTAGATTATATGTAAAAAATGCTTCCTAAAGAAAAAAAAAGGTAACAACAACACTTGCGTAAAGGTTTCCTGGTGATACCCAATAAAGCAATACCTCTGATTCACTAAATGTGAAAATTAAAATCAATGGGTCAGTACCTGTTGAAAATGGATATCGGCCACCGTTGAGATGTTCTCAAGCTGACGTTTTGAGTTAGCTCTGACGATGGGACAATACTCGAAAGATTATCTGAAGAATCTCTTAACGGTGACCAATTCACGTGCACATCAAGGTTTTTCTTTAAAAGCAAAATGCTCGTCGCTGCACAATGTAACTATCCGCTGACAATGTCGAGAGATTACTTTGCAAGTTTTGAGAGCATTATTCTGACTGCTTTTATTAAAGGGAATAGCTTCTTCCCCCCCCTCTCTCTTTCCTGTCAAATACGGTCGAAAAGTTACCTGTGGTGCATACAGAGTGCCGGGGCTTCTGAAAAAGGGAAGGAAGACAGGGTGATAACGAAAACAAAAGTATGGGAAAGACTCTGTTTAATGGTTTTTTTTTATTAACATCAATGGTTTTAAACCTTAGTTCCACGAACATTTGTGTATAAACAAAAGTGCGAACATGTACATTTGCGCAACATCATCTGCGTTATAGACAGTGGAAAGGTCTCAATAATCAGGATTTTAAAAAACTATTTAAACAATTCAGCAATTCATCAAACCAAACGAACACACATTATAATCTTTTCCATCACTATTTTCCTTAAAGTTTGATTTTTCTTTTTTTCAAGTCAACAGTATTGGTGCAACAATGACTTGTCAAAGAAAATGAACGAGAGGCAGTAGTTTATAAACCATTTTCGCTTCAGTCGTAGAAAAAAATCTTGTTTACTTCTATAACCTATAAACTTCCATTTCAGTCACCCTGAATGTCTCACTTCTTGTTAAAAACGTCTCGGCATTTTGTCCTGATGGACATTGGTAAGCGTTATTCAAATATGCAAAGTTATTGTTGCAGTTTGGTGTATTGAAAATACAAAGATCATGATAATTTTCACCTCCAAATGTTGGTCCATAGCCAGTATGACAATACATAGCATATCTTTCTTGTCCACTCTTCAAAGGCATCTTTATTGGTGATAGACCACTCGGGTTGACAAGACTGAACAGAAAGGAGTTTTCTGCACTTTTGTTTGATCCACTACCTAAACAAAAAACAAGCTAACCAGTTAAAGTAGATGCTAACAGAATCTGACAATTTTAAAATTGTTGTACTGCTATCCAATAACTAGCCACCAATTTTTTTTTTTTGAATAGAGCCTTAATGTTGGGTGAGGAAAGGTCTTGTGCAATGAGCTAAATGTACCCGTCGTGCGAATGGTGGTTGCCTTTAATCTGAAAGAGCACAGACATACCAGAGGTCGTCACCACAAAATTGTTTCATTTTATTTGTACAGCAAGGGGCTCAAATTTGAAACAATTTTCCGAAATAATTTTATATTGGAATCTTGACGGCCTCTTACTGGCACTAATATTGAACTCGATTTCGTTCATCACGTTTCTGCGCCCTCCGCCTTTCCGTTTTCTGAAGCAAAAGTTCCTAATTTTGCAAAGACTAAGGATAAACATTTTCAGAAACAGAGACCCTCCCTTGGAATTTACATTCGTTTTGAAGTTATATTTTCTTTTGATGAACGTCCAAGAGGGTCTCTAAATTTCTAAGGCTGACGAGTGGAGATTCTCCTGGAAACAACGGTGTTTTACTTATAGTAGCGCGCCGCGACAATTTATAATGAATTGCGATCTTTGGAAAGGCGCGAGCCGCGACACGCGACGATTACTCACACTCGAAACAACACACTGCAAATGTTTTAGCGTGCGCGGGTGCGTAATGTGATGTCAAATTCGGTGCCTGATTTAGAAACACAACGGGTCATTTGCCATTATCCTGTTCCTATCTCATTTTGATGTCCTCTGCGACGGAACAGACAGAATAAAATGGAGTCCAATTGTTGATAGTATTTATTGTCCAATCTTTAATCTACTTCAAATCCTCAAGGTGGGAATTTATAACAAATTAACATTCTTTTCCTGAACACTCAAACGTTGGGGGACATTTATGCCTTTTCAAATACTCCGTTAGCATTATAATTATTTAAGCATCCTTGTCGTAACCATCCGACAATAATTTGAGAACAACTGAGAGAAAAGAAGTAGGTTAGTGTTTAGAACTTACTTTCCCAACTTTGTTCAGTAAATCCTCCAAATATATTATCTCCACTCTCTATCACTGTAACTGTTGGCCCTTTGTTATCACAACAGGAGTGAAAGTTGTAAGAATACCAACCATCTCTAGAAGCTCGGTACAACAAAAGCTCATCGCTGTTGGAAACGCCCGGTGTGTTCTTCAACCAATTCATCAAAGTCTTCCTCTGATTGGACGAGAGAATCACTGAATCCTTGAACGGTTGAATCACAGTCTGGATTGGATCTGCTAATGGCGTTGGTTGCAGCTCGTTTATCATTCCTTCGAACTGGTAAAATTTGGCCTCAGCCAGCAGTTCTCTGCGAATGATCTCGTCATTAGGGACGATAAGCTCCCCCGTGCGTAAATAATTCAGGATGTACCGAAAGTGGGTTCCATCTCGATCAATGAAGTAAGATCCATCCTCGTCAGGTTTTGTGTCAAATCTGCCAGAAAACATGGCGTGTAACATGGAACCTGCGATAAGGAGAAAAAACATATTTCGCCGAGAAATCAGCTTATGTCAAATACCGTTTATTTTGCTGCTGGGCAAAGAGCGAGGGTTTCGTATATTTTAGAGAAGGAGGAATTTTTAGCCGTGTGCTTAAATCAAGTGTTGTTACTAACTACGATAGTGGGCTTCCACGACTGTAATAGATCCTCCATGCCTTTACCAATGCAGAATCGGTAAGAGTAATGCTGATAGGATTTACTTCAGGATACATTATGTACTGTACTTTCTCATTTCTAACATGATTTTTCTCAAATTACATCGAGAATGGAAAGTCTGCAATCATTATGACGTGAAGCCGGTTAGATCCTAAATACACGTATTTCAAATCTTGATCTGATGAAAATGTACAATCAAGAGAGCGATGCTGTTCCGTTCCTCTTACATTTTATGATTAAATATTGCTTATTCGTTTCGGTTTTTTTTAATTTTTATTTTTTTAAGTTACCTATTTGATCTTTAGTCACTATCTCTATGCAGCTTATCAACAGTATATCGGGTAGATCTATGGAAATCTTGGAAGAGGAGAATTAAGTGATTTCATCCTAGGTCATTACAACTATGCTAGGAGTTTGCGAAAGGAGATGGGAATCATACTGGTTTTAACCCTTTGACTCTAAGCTAAGAGAAGCTAGCATCTAATTTCTCCTTAGAAAATCATCCCTGAATAAAGGATTTCGAACAAAGAAGTCGCCGTCAAACTAAAATTTGCCACACATGATGTTAAAAACGAAGTTTCCTTTCTTTACACAAGGACCAGTCTTTATACAAAAATATTAACAATTGCCTGGAACAGTAATTTTTGTTGTTTATCTGCCTATTTCTGGAAATTCAGTGCAGCGTAACTAATCAGGGGGTCTATAGCATTTGAACAGCTTCTTCGGGCAGGCGTCTTTTCGCCTTTTCCCCGTTCCCTACCCCCATCGTACACCTCAAATCCAAATCAAACATGGCCGGTCGATAAACGATCGCGAGCTTATAACGTTAGCTCGCACTGATAAGACGACTACACTGCAGGCTATAACTTAAAGAAAATGCATACAGAACAGTATGGAGAATATGCATACTTGAGCTAGGGTGTAAAGGGTTAACGACTGGTGAAATCTACAATCTTCGGTACTTAAATTAGCTTGTTGTATTGTTTTTTTGGATACGCAGTTTTTTTTACCCTGTTGCATTTTTATACCCAATTGGTTACTCTTGAGATTAGTTCTCGTATCTTTCAATATAAACTTTAAAAAATTTAATCTAGACAATCTTTGAAAATAAACACACTCTGCTTTTATCGCTGGTGACACCTTATTTGAAACTTACTTGGTATAACATTATCCACTGAATGAAACTAGTGGACAGCGTAGATTGTTCATTGCATCAATGTCGAATCCAATTTAAAAAATAAGTAACTAGGAAAGCTTGCAGTTAAAGATACATCAGTCACATTGAGACATCAACAAATACACGGAGTTAAATACAAACCTTGTTCGTTTCAGCTCATTTCCAAAACTTCTTGTAAGCGAAAAGACACCACTTTCCGTTGAAAGTATTCACTCATGATGGCTGACGATCTTTCGTATATTTGTTTGTTATTTGCATCCTCCGTCTTGTTTTTCAAATCTGGTTATTTCTGACAGCGAATGCGCTCTCTCGGCATTAGTAGCTCTTGGCGTAAGCTACAAGGACACGTATCCGTAGTCTCTAGTAGATTACTCATTTCACCTTCTTAGTCATTGTTTTCTTCCACACTTTTGGCTCGTTTTGGCTTGAAACGATACCATTTAAGAACTGTCGTGACCACGATCGAAAGGTAAACCGTCGACACAGGCGGGGGTAATGAAAAATTGGACGGTTTGTGGTCATATCTAAGCTAATTACCTATTCATAATGGCGGGGCACTTTGGCGACTTTTAAGTGGGTTTTCATTAAGATCGGAGCAACTTTGGAAACTGAAAAAACGGTAACTAACTCGGCTTAGTGTAAAATATTTTTTGGTGGCTACAAAATATATGCGATTTTTTGAGTGACCTTGTCCTTTAAAGCAATTATAGTTGACCCTCATTGTGATTCCAAACAATGTGACACCATGCATAACAATATTTCGAATTAATTTCAAGATCCTTTAACAGCTCTTATTAGTCAGTGATTCTTACTGTATGTATTTTTAAATGTAAGAAACATGGCCTAAGTTACCTGGATCTTTATTCATGGTCGACAAACTCGTCGAGAAAAGGTGGCCGCCAACATTAAGTTTCAGCATCTTCGAGAAGTGGACATGCTCAAGCTTGTTCGCCACCTCATCAAACGCTTCTCTTTCCTTATAAACTTTGTTCGCCTCCTGTTTCAGAATGTCGTTAACATCTTTAATGTACTTGTTTACTTCTTCGAAAGCTTCATCGGAGGGTAATTCGGACACTTCTTCGAGCTCTCTCGGTGAAGACATCTTGATTAACTAGAACAGCAAGACACCTTAGCGCAGCACAAAGTGATATTACCGAGCCTTTTCAGGAATGCAGAGTTAACATGAGCAATCGATTCCGGGAATTATTCAATTTCCCGGAAGCAATGCATAATTGAGTGGTCACACGCATGTCTAAAAATAGGAGCATATGAGATTAAACGTTGCCACAAGGAGACCCTACTTTCGTCACTGATTACAAGACTTCCTCATGCTGTTTCACTCTTGGTTCTGGTAAATTGCGTACAAATTTTTCACTCTTACGATCGAAGCTGGATCAAAACTTAGACTGTTCATAGGTGTTTACGCAACAAAATTTCCAGCATACAATCCCTTTGAAAATAGTTTAGGAAAACTTGTACAGGAGTTGAAATAATTTTACTCAGAGAACCCGGCCAGTTACACACTAGTTTAGGGTTTGTTGACAAGGGAAAAATTAGTTAGTTTTGCGTAGCTCAGGCATAAAGCAGAATGTTATTTTGCCCTTCTCCTTTAATAACAGCATTTCAATTCAGTTTAGAAATAATACGCAAAATTGTTCGAAAGGCTCCTTATTGCGCTACAGGATAAAAATCTAACCGGCTCGGTCTTGAATTATTTCGTAAAACAAGTACAATAAGGCTAACATATTTTGCCGACTTATATTTAGGGTTTGGAGTCGTAATAAATTACACGTTTATTTCAAAGCACACAGAACAGAGCTCAGGAGAGTAAATCACACCACCGGTGAATGATTATTTGATGCCCATTCTTGTGTATAGAGGCCTAGGTACTAGAAATATGCTAACGCTGGCCGAAATCAAGGCAGTATTACGACAGGGATAGACAGATTTCTCTTGACATATAGTCATTGCCATCGCACAGTGCCAAGGGTGTTCAGAGAAAGAAAACGCAAGATCAAAATTTTAATCGTGGACAGCCCAATTGCCATGCGTTACGCTTCTTTTTTTTTTTTTTTTCTTCTATATTTTTAATTTTAGAGACCGGCTTCGGGCAGGACGCACCTGGTGTACAAAAATCCCAATTTCTTGTCGCCTAAATTTTTGTTCCATGCACAGAGAATGACAGACGGTTAGCGCTATTCTTTTGATTGTTTAAGGAACCTAGCTATGGTCCGGTCTGGGCCTCGAATTAACTCCCGACTATCTGCCAGTTTCACAGTTCAACGGCCTCCCAGCTGTACCGAGCTGGTTAAGGGAGGGAACATTCTTTAAACTCAGATCTGAAACTTTCTTGGATTCTTACAAATAAATTTTTCTTACTAGGCGACAAACTGATAGAGTCCCACGTGGGCCTGAGAGATTTATTACCGGCATTGCACATGTGTGACACACCCAGCTGGCCATGCAGAAAAAAAAAGTTCAGAGAGCCAACTTGATTTAGAAACACAATGGGTCATTTGCCATTTTCCTGTTCTTAACTCATTTTGATGTCCTCTGTGACCGAACACACATCCAAAAATTAGAATCTAATTGTTGATTGTATTTGATGTCAAAATTTTGATCTGCTTCAAATCCTCAAGGAAGAAATTAATAAAAAATGAACAAACTTCTCCTTTACACTAAAAACGTCGAGGGACATTTATGCCTTTACAAATATTGACAGAGTCATTAATTTGCGCGCGAATGAGTGATTCCTCGAGACAGACCCTTTAAAAGTTAAAGTGTCAGCTTCCGTCACGAATCATATCAAATTACTCGGGCTAGTTTATCCGTGCCCCTGTAGCGTTTGTATTCCCTACAAAACAGTTGAACTGATACCTTGCCGAACCTTAAGCAAATCATCTGCTTACAAATCCCACCCCAGGGCCTCGCTCGTATTTTGACAATACTCATACAAATCATAACTGCTAATCCCGTCACTAATTTCTTTATTTTCTGTTTCCACAAATGATAAAGGCACAGCAGCCGGTTTTCCCAAGTAATTGATAAACGTCTTTGATTACAACCCAAAGATTGATTCGTTTGCTTGCACATGATTGAGTCGTTCATTTGCGCATGAGTGACTCCTTGAGCCAAACCCTTTCAGAGTGAAAGTTTCAGCTTCCTTCACGGTTCAAGTTTCATTTAAAATTTTTCGAGCTTCTAGTTGTTCTTTATTCTTCATTTCTCTCCTTAAGTACATAGTTACCTCCTTAGTTTAAACGTTTTTGTCTACCAAAAATTAAACCACTAACATTTGGCTTTCGTATGTTTAAAAACCATGTTTTCGGAATACGTCGTCATAAAGATGACTAAACCTTTCCAGACCATTCGAAGTTCATTTAACAGGCATCACTTTGTAATAGTCTAAGTAACAGTGGCATTTCCTGGATCTTTAGTCATGGTCTCTAGACTTGTCGTGAACAAATGGCCGCCTACATTCAGTTTCAACATCTTCGAGAAGTAAACATGGTCAAGCTTCTTCGTCACCTCGTCAAAAGCTTCCTTCTCCTTGCGAAGCTTGTTCGTCTCCCGCTTCAGAATGTCGTAGACGTCATCAATATGCTTGTAGAGTTCCTCAAAGCTCCCATCGCTGAGTGAATCCTCTAGATACTGCGACTTACGAAACGACGACATCTTTCTTTTGCAAGAGACAAGATAATTTAACGACGCAGTACTGAATTGGAATGATTCGTTTCCTCGCGTGACCGCTCTGCCTCAGTGATAATAGTTGTAAGCCCTTAGATTCCCATATTTGTAATTCTAATTATTCCAATTTCTCATGGCAGAATACATTTGAACTTTCTCGTCACGTCACAAAAGAGAACGCAAGGTGGGTTAAACACGAATCACAAGTGATGAATTCTAAAGTTTGTGCTAAATTTTAAGCCACAAGCGTATCAAACTTAGAATTATCAAATTTCTATTTCTATTTAAACATCGATTATTCTCAGAGATGTCGAGACTGAATGTTGGTGGTCATATATTCACGACAAGTCTAGAGACCATGACTAAAGATCCATGTATTCAACAATACTTAGCATATTACAAAGTGATATCTGTTTAATGATTTCCATCGGCAGAAATATTGATGGATGGCGTCCTTTGCGTATTTCGTCCATAATGGCGTCCAAATGATATAAGAAACTGTATGGAAATTTGTAAAATTTCTAAAATATAGCAATCAGGAGCTCATGGTCCCGTCTGCTCTCGATCGAGATATATTCAGTACTGATTCTGCTATTCATCAAACCTCACAGGGACTCGATAAATAAAAACCACTTACTTCCCGAGCCAGTTCTTTTGTCATTCATTATTGACCAAGGTCGCCATACAGTTCTTTAAAATCTGTCGTTCTCCATCCCAAACACTTGCCTATTACAGGAAAGTGTATTAATTAAGTCAACTGCTCTCGATCGAATTGACTGCGACAGAGTTCGAAGCGTCCAAATATCCTGTAAAATTGCCATTTTCTCCGATCAAAAAAGTTCCCAACGCGCCAGAATATCCCTTATTTTCCATGTTGGGTAAGTGACGAGACGCCATGTTGAAAACTATGACTGAAATAGTTAAACACGAGCAGCGCTGATCTTCGAATCGTCGGCCATATTTGTTTATGTTCTTGCAAGGAAATAGCAAAGATTAGTTCTCGGTCCTTTTCGGAATAGAAATATGCCAGGCATTGAATGCAAATTCAGTAGTCTTAGCGCGAAAATTTAATTAAAGCAAATCAAAATTCTGACATCGCTCTGCCTCAAAAGATCCCAAAGATTTACTTGCAGGTCTTCTTTTCTTTTTCTTTTCATCAAATAGAAGATCTGCGGTGCTCAAATTGTATAAGTCATGGTACGAAACACTCTTCTTTGCAGATCGAGCCGTGATCGCCGCCATATTGAATTCTCTTGATATTCTATTGTTCCGGAGTGTAATACGATATACCGCTGATAATTGTTAGCGGGCTCGAAATGTCCTTGATTTCTGGCGATGAATTGGTCCGAAAAGTTGTGGTAATACGCAGACTAAGGACTCAACCTTCTGCTTTTAATCAAAGGCATCTATAATCTTTGTGAGAAACCAGCTGCTGTGCATCTATCATTTATGGAAATTGACAGGAAAGTTGCCGTGAAGGAAACTGTCGGTGTTCGATTATTTGGTAGAATAGGGCAGACAAACACTTAAGGGGGTAAAGATATATAAGCCCGTGAAATTTTATATAATTCGTGACGGAAGCTGAGTTTTTCATATTTAAAATGAAGGAATCACTCATTCGCGCGCAAGTAAACGTCTCTTCATTGGAAATGCAATACTAAACTTTTGAATATCCAGTTTGAATTGCCTTTTCTTACGAACTGCGGAAGAAAATTACAGGCTCTCTTGGTTGACGATAAAGAACAACTTTTTCTGAGAACAGAACAATGAAAACGCGTTTAGCCCTTAACACTTCAAAATCAGACTGCATATTCTCCAAAAAGCTCTTCGTACATTTACACTGTTTTTTTCTCGTAAAGCGAATGCGTTATAATTCGATTTTAAATTAAATGCGTAAATTAAGGTGTCTCAGAAGAAAATTGGTTCAGAACCGAGACAGAGGAAGAAAGTCAAGAGACGTCAAAGCAAATATTTAAACAGCGTACTCTTTGAAAATATGTATAGTCCGTGGTTTTATCCAAACTTTTTAATGATTGTATGATATCTTCAGAATGTTTAAACGCAGTAAAGACAGAAGGGGGATGTTCCAACTACCCCTACCTCTCTCTTTTACCACGGTGGGAATGCTGTTCAACATGCACTAGCGTTGCTGCGCAACAGCTGATCTTTAAAGTTTTTAAGTTTACCGCGTATTATGTAAATTTTCCTAGTATATACACGATAGTCACATGAATATTCTTTCATTAAACCCCTGAAGAGTGAAGCGATTCACGAAACAGGCTTGTCGGGAAATGTCGTTGCGTCCTTTTTTCCTCTCATAATATATATAGATATATATATAGTAGATGACCCTTCTATATTTTTAAGAATAAAAGGTTTTCATACAGTGATACATGCTGTTAAATGTCATTGAAAATACAAAGCGAATATATCAATTTCGTGAATTAAAATCATGAATTACATAACAAACTTCAGTAAATCTGGTTGACATATTTAAGTCTTAAAAGAATTTCAAGTCAAAGTCATCTAAAACTGGTTATATTTGTTTTGAAATAAATCCACAACTAAAGGAAATATAAATCAGGGTAGATTAAAATTCATCAACTTGAAATTCATTTAAAACATAACAATGTTAATGATTTCAAGCTTACTTCACATACATAAGGTGCCCTCTGGATGGTAGTGTTTTTTGAGTAATGCAAGATCCTACTATCAGGATGATTAAGACGGCAAAGCATGAAAATATACCTATGGAGTGACTCCAAAACAGTATAAGACTAACATGGAATGTAGGAAGGTTTTTTCCATAAATCAAAAATTAACTAAAATGAACTAAATTCAACGTAAATGCACGAAGCACCTCAAGCCTGTAGTATTTTCTAAACCACTCGAGATCTTACCGGCTAGAGGTATACGACCAAGGAACAGGAAGATATTTTTGAAAAAATGATTCTGATGTAGTGTGAGAGTAAATGGAATGCCAAAATGCAAAATTCAACGAAAATTGTATAAAAAATTGGGCAAAGTCGATTATATATGCAAGCTGTACCTCTAGCCGGTAGTATTTTCTAAACCTCTTAAGATCCTACCAGCTAGAGGTACAAGACCAAATTAAAAAAAAAAGTCAATTTATTCTTGTAAAAATTGATTCCAAGGAGTGGAAAATTACAACTTGGAGTGCAGAAAAGTATAATGTGGAGCAAAACCTGCTAAGAATTGGGCAAGCTGTACCTAAAGCTGGTAGTATTTTTTAAATAAAATCCTCATGTCACCCAAAGAAATAAAATTAATTACCGTTAATTCGACTTATTAGAATATCCATGATCCCAAATAAATACAGCAAAAGAGAAAAATTCTTCCCCCGCGTTGTCTATCTATGTATCGATCTGCTTCGTGACAGTCTTCTTGTAGCACTTTTACAATGTCTTTGGTACAGTGCTAGAAATTTTAATAATCATAAAATAATGACGGGGGCTTCTATTGAACTGATCATAATCACAGTTGCCAAAGAAGTACAAATAAGTAACTTTTTAAAAACCGAAAACCTGTTAAGGGTTTGATTGTTATTTTTAACCTACATGAATATTATATAACACGTTCAAGGCCATGAATAACAGTCTAATAATCTGCTCCAGTCACATAATAACAGACGTTATCAAGTGTCGAATCCAAAAACTTCCATTTCATTCACACGAAAGCTTTGATTTCCTGTCAGAAAAGTGCTTCCCACTGCGCACTGATATGTATTGTTGAGGGTCGTGGTGCAATTGTTAGTATTTGGTGCGTTGTGGATGAGAATATCATGAGTATTGCCACCTCCAAATACTGGGCCATACCTACTGTTGCACCAGATAGAATATCCTTCCTGTTCAGCTCTCAAGCGCATTTTTGTTGGTCGCAGACCACTTGGGTTGACGAGGCTGTATAGGAACGAGTTTTGTGCTCTTCTATACCCTGAAGAACCTTGAAAATACAAATGCGATTTACACACCTTCATATCTAGTGGATTTACGACTAGGTTTACAACTAATAAAACTAAGAGTAATCTGGCAGACCGTCTTTATTCAAATTGCTTCAACGACACAGGGTTTCAAGAGTCATGTACACTCTATCGGAGATGAATTATTATTTTTTAAGCTCCAACTTCTGTACTTCTATCAAGTAACTCGCCGGGATACGATCTGCGTCAAGACTCTTCAGATATTTTAACCATTAGAGACAGAGACAAGTCATTAATCGACACTAATATCTTTCGTTACAATCTTACCATCCCACTCTACTTCGGAATATCCTCCAAATATGTAATTTCCGCTCTTTATCACTGTGACTGTTGGCCCTTTGTTGTCACAACAGGAGTGAAAGTTGGAGGCAGCCCAGCCATCACGAGAAGCTCGATATAACATTTCAACATTGACGCTATGAAGGATTGGGGAGTTCTTTAACAACTCCAACAAATTTTTGACTTGGTCTGCTGAGAGGATCTCAGACTCCTCGAAGGCGATTTTTCTGACGGGTTTTTGTGTCAGCGCCTTTATCATTCCTTCGACTTGATAAAATTTGGCCTCAATCAGCAGTTCATGACGAATAGTCTTATCATCGGGGACGACAAGTTCCCCCGTGCGAAGATAATTCAGGATGTACCGGAAGTGAGTTCCATCTCGATCAATGAAATAGGTTCCATCCTCGTCAGGTTTTGTGTCAGACCTTCCAGAAAACATGGCATGTAACACGCAACCTAGATGAATAAGCACACAAATTGGCGTTAATTAGTTACATTTGATTCAGGTCGACAAACGTCGGAATTATTAAGATAAGGTAATAAATGGGTAAGTTAATTATATGGAAGACTTTCCTTTTGTTTTTATCTTCATCCGTTTCTGCATTCCCTTTTGATGCCCAGCTAACGTGTATGACGTTTAATTTTCCACGTGAGCGATCCATGGTGAGTGAAAGTCCATAAGTCTTTAAGCAAGGGATTTATTCTATGATCTGGACTTCTGGCATCGTGTCCGAACGTTCACAGTTCGTCAGTCGCTTGCAATCAGACCCAATCTTTACCATCCTTCATTATCCTCGTTGCTTTTAAGTTGCCCCTTCCAACTAATCAGTTCATTTTCTTACCCAAACGACTTAAATTTTATCGTTTCGATGTATCTTAGAGCAATTATAGTTGACGCTCACAATGATTCGAAATACTGTGACGCCATAATAGTGTTTCGAATTAACTTCAAGATCCTTTAACAACTCTTATCAGCCAGTAATACCTAGTTTATGTATTTTAAAAGTAAGAAACATAGATAAGTTACCTGGATCTTTATTCATAGTCAACAAACTTGTCGAGAAAAGGTGGCCACCAACATTAAGTTTCAGCATCTTTGAGAAGTGGACATGCTCAAGCTTGTCCGCCACCTCATCAAACGCTTTCCTTTCTTTGTGAACTTTATTCGCCTCCTGTTTCAGAATGTCGTAGACACATTTAATATACTTGTTTATTTCTTCAAAAGCTTCATCGGAGGGTAATTCGGACGCTTCTTCGAGCTCTCTTGATGAAGACATCTCGATTTACTAGAACAGCAAGACACTTTAGCGCAGCACAAAGATAGATAGCAAAGTTAACACAAACAATTTCAGGTATCATTCAAAAGCAATGCATTTTATTACATGTCTAAAATAGGAGCATAAGCGATGAAGCGTGATTAATCCAATCAAAAATGACAAGACTTCCTCACTGTTCATTAATGTTTTTCACTCTAACGAAAGAAAAAAAATTTCCTGAATACAATCCCCTTGAAAATAGTTCAGGAGAACTTTTACAGAATAATTAATTAATATGTATGGTAATTGTATGGTAATTATATGTTGGATGAAGTTGAGCATGATTGTAGAAACAAATCTCCCGCCGAGCCCCAGTCCGCGCGGCTATTTACGTGAGTTTGACTTTCGCGCGGAACATGTACATAAAGTTGTGAGCTCAAGTTGAAATGGAATTGAGAGTAGGATCTTATGACAACCGTATTCCAAAATCATCAGAGTAAATTGACCTTTCGTCAAGTGTCTCGTATTTCTTATGTTGTTGGTATTTCCTACGTTATTCCAATTTCCTGCTATTTGTATTTCCTACATTACTCGTATTTCTGTTATTTCTGTTATTCGTATTTCTAATCGTGTAATTAGTTTTTCTGTTCTTAATGTATTATGTTCGGAACACTTTATTAAGAAACCACTGGAGGTTACGTGTAAGTAGAAGAGTTCGATCGATTCTCAAGAAATTAAACTCTTCTTAAATTTGTGGCTGGTTTGTTGGTTATAATGATATCTTGAATTATCGAAACCGAGGTCTGAGTGAACAAAAATCAAGCTTTTGTAATGGACTTGTATGGAGGACATAGCTTTGAATAAAAACTAAAACTGCGTATCACTTTAATGGTCTCTTTACTGCTTTTCATGCAAGATTGCATCGTGACCAGTATAACTACCAGAGCTAAACTCAGATAAGACAAAGATAAAAAGGATGAAAATCCTCACGTTACCCAAAGATATAAAATTAGTTACCATGAATTCGATACATTAGAATTCTTATAATCCCAAATAAATGCGACAAAAGAAAAAGTTCTTCCTCTGCGTTGTCTATCGATATGTTTATCTGCTTCGTAACAGTCTTCTTGTAGTACTTTCACAATGTCTTTGGTACAGTGCAAGACATTCTAACAAACGTAAAATAATGACGGGGCATATATTGAACTGATCATAATCACAAATGCCAAAGAAGTTCAATTAGTAACTTATTACAACGGAAAACCTGTTAACTCGTTATAATTAATAATGATAATAGGACTGAGTGGAGTCCAATTCGGTTTGTAATCATATGAATGATTAACCAAATCGGACGACCGCGAAGCGGGAGTCCGATTTGTCTGTCACGAGCATGATTACAGACAGAATTGGACGACACGAAGTACTGTTACCAATTAATCATAACCATTACAATTTCCGGAAAAAAAAAAAACATTTAGGACAAACAACTCCAGTAGGGATAGTGTCTATAGCAAAAAATTTGGACATTTCCCAGTTTTCTCTCCAGGATAAGTTGTTGTTGCTATGGTTATTGTGATCAATTCTGTGATTGGTGGATTTAGCTGAGTGGACTTAGTATGGTTGGCTGCTTTAACTGTCCGACTACAGGTGTCCAATTGCAGTTAACTGTCCGATCACACTGTTCCACTGCGACTGTACAGACTGGTAAGTGAAATATAAAGTAGCTGATGCACCAATAACATTTGAGGAAATTGTAATGGTTATGATTAAGGGTTTAAGTGTTATTTTTAACTTACATGGATTGGTTATCTACCACATATCACGGACAAGTAAAGGCCATTAATAATAGAATCTGCCCCAGTCAGCTAATAACAAACGTTTTCAATTATTGAATCCAAAAACTTCCATTTCACTCACACGAAAATATTGACTTCCTGTCAGAAACGCGTTTCCCGCTGCACACTGATATGCATTGTTGAGGATCGTAGAGCAATTGTTAGTATTTGGTGAGTTGCATATGACAATATCATGAGCATTACCACCTCCAAATGTTGGGCCATGGCCACTGTTGCACCAGATAGAATATCCTTCCTGTCCAGCTCTGAAGGACATTTTTGTTGGTGACTGACCACTTGGGTTGACGAGACTGAATAGGAACGTGTTTTGTGCCCTTTTATATCCTGAAGAGCCTTAAAAATACAAACGCAATCAACACACTTTCATATCTGGTGGAATTGCGACTGGGTTTATAACTGATTAAACTAAGAGTAATCTGGCAGCCCGTCTTTCTTCAAATTGCTTCAACGATACAGGGTTTCAAAAATGTGTTTTCAATTTCATAGATAAAAATTTACAAAATCGGAGAGGAATTTTTATTATTTTAAGCTTCCACTTTAGTAATTCTATTAAGTAATTCGCCAGAATACGATCTTAGTCAAGACTCCTCAGATATTTTAACCATTAGAGACAGATACAAGTCACTAATCGACACTAAAATTGTTCGTTAGATTCTTACCATCCCACTGTGCTTCAGAATATCCTCCAAATATGTAATTTCCGCTCTTTATCACTGTAACTGTAGGTCCTTTGTTGTCACAACAGGAGTGAAAATTGGAGGCCGCCCAGCCATCACGAGAAGCTCGGTATAACAATTCAACACTGACGCTGTCAACGCCAGGGGTGTTCTTCAACCACTTCACCAAAATTTTGCTTTGGTCTTTTAGGAGGATCTCAGACTCTTCAAAAACGGTTTTCGGTGTCAGCGCCTTAATTATTCCTTCAACTTGATAAAATTTGGCCTCAATCAGCAGTTCATGGCGAATAGTCTTATCATCGGGGACGACAAGTTCCCCCGTGCGCAGATAATTCAGGATGTATCGGAAGTGGGTTCCATCTCGATCAATGAAGTAGGTTCCATCCTCGTCAGGTTTTGTGTCAAATCTTCCGGAAAACATGGCATGTAGCATGGAACCTGGATGAATAACCACACAAAATGGCGTTAATTGCATTTAATTCAGGTCGAAAAATGTCGGAATTATTATATTGAGATGAGGTAACAGAATGGATAAGTTAATTATATGGAAGACTTTTCTTTTGCTTTTTATCTTCAACTGTTTCTATATTTACAACGTTTTCCCAATTAAGTTTATTTTTTTCATTTTTGAAGTCCGGCCAATGTGTGTGACGTTTAATTTTCCATGTGAATGACCCATGGAAAGTGAAATTCCTTTTATCTTTAGGTAAGGGATCTTTGTTATGATCTGTGCTTCTGGCATCGTGTCCGCAGGTCACAGTGTTTCGAATCATTGTGAACGTCAACTATAATTGCTTTAAGATAGATCAAAACGAGGAAATTAAAGTCTCTTTGGTAAAAATACGAGCTGATTGGTTGGGGGGATCCGAAAAGCGACGAGAATGGCAAAGGATGGTAAAGATTGATACTGATTGAATCGACTGACAAACTGCGAACGCCATTACAATGTTTCGAATTAACTTTAAGATCATTTAACAGATCTTATTAGCCAGTTACTGTATGTATTTTTAAATGTAAGAGACAAGGCCTTAGGTACCTGGATCTTTATTCATGGTCGACAAACTTGTCGAGAAAAGGTGGCCGCCAACATTAAGTTTCACCATCTTCGAGAAGTGGACATGTTCAAGCTTCTTTGCCACCTCTTCAAACGCTTCCCTTTCTTTGTGAACTTTATTCGCCTCCTGTCTCAGAATGTCGTAGACACCTTTAATGTACTTGTTTACTTCCTCAAAAGCTTCATCGCAAGGTAAGTCAGACGCTTCTTCGGGCCCTTTTGGTGAAGACATCTTTCTCCACTAGCGCTTAAGAAAGTGATGTTTCCGTGAACAATTGATTCCGGGAATCTTTCCGGAAACGATGCATAACTTATTACTTGAATGGTCACACAACACGTAACCTATGTCACACGATATGAAGTACTCGCGTCGACACAGTTAAGAACCTGTTTTTCATCACAGAATAGAAGACATCCTCCAAGTGCTTGATGATATCATTTCGCTTTAGTTTCTTTTGTAGTTTCAGAATAAATTCTGCAAGTTAGCAAAAGGGGGGGAGGGGGGTTCACGCAAAAATTCCCTGAATGGGTCCCACAGACGGACCATTTAAATATGTTTTGCGGTTATCAACAAGGCAAAAGCTAGTTACGTAGTGCAGTAACAGACCAGAGCACTCCCTTTCTTCTCTAGTTGCTACATTTACATCGTAAAGATAGTATGTAAACTAAGAACAGATTGTGCGAAAGGCACCTATTAACGCCGACTTCTGCGATCGGATTAAAATTCAACCAGCTCGGTTTTTCAATTCTTTCGTCAAATAACAACAGTAAGGCTGACGTTTTGCGAACTTTCATTCGGTGATAAACTGATGTTTTTAGATTTTTTTTCTCTCTCGCATAGTCCTTAGGTGGAAAGAAAATTGCTTGAAAAAATTTAGAACGCATTTTACTCTCGCACAGTCCCGTGTTGCAGAGAAAACGTATGATGGACGTTTTAAACGAGAACAGCCTGCTGTGATGTTTTTACATTCGAGATCTCCTGGTAGGACAAAGCTAGGGTGCAACTGTGCCAATCTCTTTTTGGCCAAAACGTGCGCTCAGTTCCGAGATAATTACGGGCAGCTCGTATTTTGAGAGAAGAGAGAATGTTTTTTGCTGCAAATGGCATCACAGAGGGGGAAATTTCTTCTTAGCACCTTAACTTCCCGAACACGCCCGTGGTCAAGTAGTCCTCTAGTTCACATGAGGGAACAAACTCTATAATTAGAACTGAAATTTTCTTAGTTTCTTGTTAATAACATGTTCCAGCCGGGCGATTTACTGATGGAGCCACGTGGGAGCTTGAAGAATTCACTACGAATCATTAACCCTACAAGACACCCAATGAACGACACAGAAAAAAGGTCTGCAGCTAGGCTCAGTTGTTCGAAGGCAGATTAGCGTTAACCCAGGGTTAAATATTGATTCCGGTTTCTTTATTTCTGCACCCAAAAGCCTTTTGGGGATAATTTTCTCTATCTTTTTTTTTTTTTTTTTTTGGTTTTTTTTTTTCACTGCATCCCATCATTTAATGGTAGACAAAAGAAGTTTAACTGAGTTTTCTTATAAACCTTTTATATATGAAATCAAATTTGACACTTATCCTGGGTTATCTTAACCCAGCTTTGAACAACCAAGCCTGAGAAATAACAAGAAATGTGCCAAACATGACCAACTGATAGATGGAGAGGTCTCTTTGAAACCACATATTCAATGTTTTCTTTAAAGATCCTAATTTGTCACGACTTTTTTTCTTTTCAGACACTTCTAGATCATATGTAAAAATTGCTTCCTAAAGAAAAAAAAAGGTAACAACAACACTTGCGTAAAGGTTTCCGGGTGATACCCAATAAAGCAATACCTCTGATTCACTAAATGTGAAAATTAAAATCATTGGGTCAGTAACTGTTGAAAATGGATATCGGCCACCGTTGAGATGTTCTCAAGCTGACGTTTTGAGTTAGCTCTGACGATGGGACAATACGCAAAAGATTATCTGAAGAATTTCTTAACGGTGGCCAATTCACGTGCACATCAGGGTTTTTCTTTAAAAGCAAAATGCTCGTCGCTGCGCAATGGAACTATTCGCTGACAATGTCGAGAGATTGCTTTGCAAGTTTTGAGAGCATTATTCTGACTGCTTTTATTAAAGGGAATAGCTTCTCCCCCCCCTCCTCTCCCTTTCCTGTCAAATACGGTCGAAAAGTTACCTGTGGTGCATACAGAGTGCCGGGGCTTCTGAAAAAGGGAAGGAAGACAGGGTGATAACGAAAACAAAAGTATGGGAAAGACTCTGTTTGATGGTATTTTTTATTAACATCAATGGTTTTAAACCTTAGTTCCACAAACATTTATGGATAAACAAAACTGCGAACATGTACATTTGCGCAACATCATCTGCGTTATAGACAATGGAAAGGTCTCAATAATCAGGATTTTAAAAAACTATTTAAACAATTCAGCAATTCATCAAACCAAACGAACACACATTACGATCTTTTCCATCACTATTTTCCTTAAAGTTTGATTTTTCTTTTTTTCAAGTCAACAGTATTGGTGCAACTATGACTTGTCAAAGAAAATGAACGAGAGGCAGTAGTTTATAAACTATTTTCGCTTCAGTCGTAGGAAAAAAATCTTGTTTACTTCTATAACCTATAAACTTCCATTTCACTCACCCTGAATGTCTCACTTCTTGTTAAAAACGTCTCGGCATTTTGTCCTGATGGACATTGGTAAGCGTTATTCAAATATGCAAAGTTATTGTTGCAGTTTGGTGTATTGAAAATACAAAGATCATGATAATTTTCACCTCCAAATGTTGGTCCATAGCCAGTATAACAATACATAGCATATCTTTCTTGTCCACTCTTCAAAGGCATCTTTGTTGGTGATAGACCACTCGGGTTGACAAGACTGAACAGAAACGAGTTTTCTGCACTTTTGTATGATCCACTACCTAAACAAAAAACAAGCTAACCAGTTAAAGTGAATGCTTACAGAATCTGACAATTTTAAAATTCCGTTGTTCTGCTATCCAATAACTAGTCACCAATTTTTATTTTTTTGAATAGAGCCTTAATGTTGGGTGAGGAAAGGTCTTGTGCAATGAGCTAAATGTACCCGTCGTGCGAATGGTGGTTGCCTTTAATCTGAAAGAGCACAGACATACCAGAGGACGTCACCACAAAATTGTTTCATTTTATCTGTACAGCGAGGGGCTCAAATTTGAAACAATTTTCCGAAATAATTTTATATTGGAATCTTGACGGCCTCTTACTGGCACTAATATTGAACTCGATTTCGTTCATCACGTTTCTGCGCCCTCCGCCTTTCCGTTTTCTGAAGCAAAAGTTCCTAATTTTGCAAAGACTAAGGATAAACATTTTCAGAAACAGAGACCCTCCCTTGGAATTTACATTCGTTTTGAAGTTATATTTTCTTTTGATGAACGTCCAAGAGGGTCTCTAAATTTCTAAGGCTGAGGAGTGGAGATTCTCCACAAAACAACGGTATTTTACTTATAGTCGCGCGCCGCGACAATTTATAATGAATTGCGATTTTTGGAAAGGCGCGAGCCGCGACACGCGACACGCGACGATTAGTCACACTCGAAACAACACACTGCAAATGTTTTAGCGTGCGCGGGTGCGTAATGTGATGTCAAATTCGGTGCCTGATTTAGAAACACAACCGGTCATTTGCCATTATCCTGTTCCTATCTCATTTTGATGTCCTCTGCGACGGAACAGACAGAATAAAATGGAGTCCAATTGTTGATAGTATTTATTGTCCAATCTTTAATCTACTTCAAATCCTCAAGGTGGAAATTTACAACAAATTAACATTCTTTTCCTGAACACTCAAACGTTGGGGGACATTTATGCCTTTTCAAATACTCCGTTAGCATTATAATTATTTAAGCATCCTTGTCGTAACCATCCGACAATAATTTGAGAACAACTGAAAGAAAAGAAGTAGGTTAGTGTTTAGAACTTACTTTCCCAACTTTGTTCAGTAAATCCTCCAAATATATTATTTCCACTCTCGATCACTGTAACTGTTGGCCCTTTGTTATCACAACAGGAGTGAAAGTTGTAAGAATACCAACCATCTCTAGAAGCTCGGTACAACAAAAGCTCATTGCTGTTGGAAACGCCCGGTGTGTTCTTCAACCAATTCATCAAAGTCTGCCTCTGATTGGACGAGAGAATCACTGAATCCTTGAACGGTTGAATCACAGTCTGGATTGGATCTGCTAATGGCGTTGGTTGCAGCTCGTTTATCATTCCTTCGAACTGGTAAAATTTGGCCTCAGCCAGCAGTTCTCTGCGAATGATCTCGTCATTAGGGACGATAAGCTCCCCCGTGCGCAAATAATTCAGGATGTACCGAAAGTGGGTTCCATCTCGATCAATGAAGTAAGATCCATCCTCGTCAGGTTTTGTGTCAAATCTGCCAGAAAACATGGCGTGTAACATGGAACCTGCGATAAGGAGCAAAAACATATTTCGCCGAGAAATCAGCTTATGTCAAATACCGTTCATTTTGCTGCTGGGCAAAGTGCGAGGGTTTCGTATATTTTAAAGAAGGAGGAATTTTTAACCGTGTGCTTAAATCAAGTGTTGTTACTAACTGCGATAGTGGGCTTCCACGACTGTAATAGATCATCCGTGCCTTCACCAATGTAAAATCGGTAAGAGTAATGCTGATAGGATTTACTTCAGGATACATTATGTACTGTACTTTCTCATTACTAACATGATTTCTCTCAAATTACATCGAGAATGGAAAGTCTGCAATCATTATGACGTGAAGCCGTTTAGATCCTAAATACACGTATTTTAAATCTTGATCAAATGAAAATATACAATCAAGAGAACGATGCTATTCCGTTCCTCTTACATTTTATGATTAAATATTGCTTATTTGTTTCGGTTTTTTTTATTTTTATTTTTTTAAAGTTACCTATTTGATCTCTAATCACTATCTCTATGCACCTTATCAACAGTATATCTGGTAGATCTATGGAAATCTTGGAAGAGGAGATTTAAATGATTTCATCCTAAGTCATTACAACTATGCTAGGAGTTTGCGAAAGGAGATGGGAATCATACTGGTTTTAACCTCTAAGCTAAGAGAAGCTAGCATCTAATTTCTCCTTAGAAAATCATCCCTGAATAAAGGATTTCGAACAAAGAAGTCGCCGTCAAACTAAAATTTGCCACACATGATGTTAAAAACGAAGTTTCCTTTCTTTACGCAAGGACCAGCCTTTATACAAAGATATTAACAATTGCCTGGAACAGTAATTTTTGTTGGTTATCTGCCTATTTCTGGAAATTCAGTGCAGCGTAACTAATCAGGGGGTCTATAGCATTTTAACAGCTTCTTCGGCCAGGCGTCTTTTCGCCTTTTCCCCGTTCCCTACCCCCATCGTACACCTCAAATCCAAATCAAACATGGCCGGTCGATAAACGATCGCGAGCTTATAACGTTAGCTCCCACTGATAAGACGACTACACTGCAGGCTACAACTTAAAGAAAATGCATACAGAACAGTATGGAGAATATGCATACTTGAGCTAGGGTGTAAAGGGTTAACGACTGATGAAATCTACAATCTTCGGTATTTAAATTAGCTGGTTGTATTGTTTTTTTTTTTACTTGTCATGTCGGTAAGTTGCAAGCATAAAATATGCTCTATCTTAGTTTAATCATCTCAGACTAACTTATTAATGTTATGACAAAATGTAAGCCCTGATAGAAAGGTGCGACGAGAATATCCGGGATATCCAGTTTTATTTTACCCTGTTGCATTTTTGGTTACTCTTGAGATTACTTGTCGTATCTGTCAAATATAAACTTTAAAAAATTTGATCTAGACAATCTTTGAAAATAATCACACTCTGCTTTTACCGCCGGTGACACCTTATTTGAAACTTTCTTGATGTAACATTATCCACTGAATGAAACTAGTGGACAGCGTAGATTGTTCATTGCATCAGTGCCGAATCCAATTTAAAAAATAAGTATCAGCTGTTTAATAGTACTATGATCCACTCTCACTAGGAAAGCTTGCAGTTAAAGATACATCAGTCACATTGAGACATGAACAAATACACGCAGTTAAATACAAACCTAGTTCGTTTCAGCTCATTTTCAAAACTTGTTGTAAAAGAAGACACCACTTTCCGTTGAAAGTATTCACTCGTTATGGCCGACGATCTTTTGTATATTTATTTGTTATTTGTATCCTCCGTCTTGTTTTTCAAATCTGGTTCTTTCTGACAGCGAATGCGCTCTCTCGGCGTTAGTAGCTCTTGGCGTAAGCTACAAGAACACGTATCCGTAGTCTCTAGTAGATTACTCATTTCACCTTCCTAGTCATTGTTTTCTTCCACACTTTTGGCTCGTTTTGGCTTGAAACGATACCATTTAAGAACTGTCGTGACCACGATCGAAAGGTAACCGTCGACACAGGCGGGGGTAATGAAAAGTTGGACGATTTGTGGTCATATCTAAGCTAATTACCTATTCAAAATGGCGGTGCACTTTGGCGACTTTTAAGTGGGTTTTCATTAAGATCGGAGCAACTTTGGAAACTGAAAAAACGGTAGCTAACTCGGCTTGGGGGAAAATATTTATTGGTGACTACAAAAGATATGCGATTTTTTGAGTGACCTTGTTCTTTAAGCAATTATAGTTGACCCTCATTGTGATTCCAAACAATGTGACACCATGCATAACAATATTTCGAATTAATTTCAAGATCCTTTAACAGCTCTTATTAGTCAGTGATTCTTACTGTATGTATTTTTAAATGTAAGAAACATGGCCTAAGTTACCTGGATCTTTATTCATGGTCGACAAACTCGTCAAGAAAAGGTGGCCGCCAACATTAAGTTTCAGCATCTTCGAGAAGTGGACATGCTCCAGCTTGTTCGCCACGTCATCAAACGCATCTCTTTCCTTGTAAACTTTGTTCGCCTCCTGTTTCAGAATGTCGTAAACACCTATAATGTACTTGTTTACTTCTTCGAAAGCTTCATCGGAGGGTAATTCGGACACTTCTTCGAGCTCTCTCGGTGAAGACATCTTGATTAACTAGAACAGCAAGACACCTTAGCGCAGCACAAAGTGATATTACCGAGCCTTTTCAGGCATGCAAAGTTAACATGAGCAGTCGATTCCGGGATTTATTCAATTTCTCGGAAGCAATGCATAATTGAGTGGTCACACGCATGTCTAAACATAGGAGCATACGCGATTAAGTGTTGCCACATGGAGACCCTACTTTCATCACTGATTACAAGACGTCCTTAAAGTGCCTCTTGATGCTGTTTCACTCTTGGTTTTGGTAAATTGCGTACAAATTTTTCACTCTAACGATCGAAGTTGAATCAAAACTTGGACTGTTCATAAGCATTTACGCGAAAAAAATCTCCAGGATACAATCCCCTTGAAAATAGTTTAGGAAAACTTGTACAGGAGTTGAAATAGTTTTACTCAGAGAACCCGGCCAGTTACACATTAGTTTAGAGTTTATCGACAAGGGAAAAATTAGTTAATTTTCCGTAACTCAGTCATAAAGCAGAATTTTATGTTGCCCTTCTTTTTTAATAACAGCATTTCAGTTCAGTTTAGAAATAATAAGCAAGATTGTTCGAAAGGCTCCTTATTGCGCTACAGGACTAAAATCTAACCGGCTCGGTCTTGAATTATTTCATAAAACAAGTACAATAAGGCTAATATTTTGCCGGCTTATATTTAGGGATTAGAGGCGTAAGAACTCACACATTTATCTCAAAGCACACAGAACAGAACTCAGGAGAGTAAATCACACCACAGGTGAATAATTATTAGATGCCCATTCTTTGATATAGTGGCTTTGGTACTAGTAATATGCTAACCGCTGGCCGAAATCTAGGAAGTATCACGACAGGGATAGACAGATTTGTCTTGACGTATAGTCTTTGCCCTCGCACAGTGCCAAGACTGTTAAGAGAAAAAAAAACGCATGATAAAAAATCACAACTTCTTGTCCCCTAAATTTTTGTTCCATACACAGAGAATGACAGACGGTTAGCGCTATTCTTTTGATTGTTTAACGAACCTAGCTATGGTCCGGTCTGAGCCTCGAATTAACCCCCGACTATCCGCCAGTTTCACAGTTGAGCGGTCTCCCAGCTGTACCGAGCTGGTCAAAGGAGGGAACATTCTCCAAACTCAGATCTGAAATTTTCTTAGCTTCTTGCAAATAAATTGTTCTAATCAGGCGATAAACTGATAGAGTCCCGAGTGAGCCTGGGAGATTCATTACCGGCATTGCACGTGTGTGACACACCCAGCTGGCAATGCAGAAAAAATTCAGAGAGCTAACTTGATTTAGTAACAAAATGGGTCATTTGCCATTTCCTGTTCTTAACTCATTTTGATGTCCTCTGTGACCGAACACACAAAACAAAATAGAACCTAATTGTTGATTGTATCTGATGTCAAAATTTTAATCTGCTTCAAATCTTTAAGGTAGAAATTTATAACAAATGAACAAACTTCTCCTGTACACTCAAACGTTGGGAGACATTTATACCTTTACAAATTAATTATTTTAGTTTCTCCTCGTGATTTTCAGACAAGGATTTGAGAACAACTGATAGGAGAGAACTAGGCCAGTGTTTAACACTTACCATCATCCCAACTTTGTTCAGTAAATCCTCCAAATATATTATTTCCACTCTCGATCACAGTAATTGTTGGCCCTTTGTTATCACAACAGGAGTGAAAGTTGAAAGAACACCAACCATCTCTAGAAGCTAGATACAAGCTCACCGCAGTGTGTTCTTCAACCAATTCATCAAAGTCTGCCCCTGACTGGACGAGAGAATCACTGAATCCTTAAACGGATATACTGCTCGTTCTAGCTCGGTTATTAACCTGATAAAATTTGGCCTCTGCCAGCAGTTCTCTGTGAATGATCTCATCGTTAGGGACGATAAGCTCCCCCGTGCGCAGATAATTTAGGATGAACCGGATGTGGGTCCCATCTCGATCAATGAAGTAAGATCCATCCTCGCCAGACTTTGTGTCAAATCTGCCTGAAAGCATGGCGTGTAACATGGAACCTGTGATAAGGAGCAAAAATATATTTCGCTAAGAAATCAGCTTATGTCAAACACATGCATGTATACATATCCTCGGGATGCACTCCCACTGTGGTAAATGAGAGAGCTAGGGGTGATTGAAACATTCTCCTTATTTCTTGATGCGCTTAAACATTCTGAAGATATTAAACAATCATTCAATAGTTTGGATAAAATTATGGGTAATGCATATTTTGAAAGAGAGTGCTGCTTAAATATTTATTTTTACGTCTCTTGACTGTCTTCTTGTGTCTCGGTTCTAAGCCAATTTTCCTCTGAGGAAACTAGATTTACGCATTGAATTTAAAATCGAATTATAACGAACACATCCGTTTTATGAGAAAAAGAAAGTGGAAATGTACGGAGAGCTTTGTCAAGAACATGCAGTCTGAAATTAGCGCGTGGAGGGCTAAACGTATTTATTGTGTACAATTCTCAGAAAAAGCTGTTCTTGACCGTCATCCAAAAGAATCTGTAATTTTCTTCCGGAATTCATTGAAAAAGGAAAATTCAATTAGATATTTCAAAAGTTTAGAAGCATATTTCTGAACAAAATTAACAAAATTGACAGAGTCCTTAATTTGCGCGCGAATGAGTGATTACTTGAGACAGACCCTTTTAAAGATAAAGTGTTATCATCCGTCACGAATCATATAAAATTACTCGGGCTAGTTTATCCGTGCCCCTTTAACGTTTGTATTCCCTACAGAACAGTCGAACTGATACCTTGCCGAACCTTAACCAAATCATCTGCTTATAAATCCCACCCCAGGGCCTCGCTCGTATTTTGACAGTACTTATACAAATCATAGCTGCTAATCCCGTCACTAATTTTTTTGTTTTATATTTCCACAAATGACAAAGGCATAGCAGCTGGTTTTCCCAAGTAATTGATAAACGTCTTTGATTACAAAATTTGCACATGAGTGAGTCGTTCATTTGCGCATGAGTGACTCCTGGAGCCAAACCCTTTCAGAGTGAAAGTTTCAGCTTCCTTAAAGGTTCAAGTTTCGTTTAAAATTTGTCGGGCTTCTAGTTGTTCTTTATTCTTCATTTCTCTCCTTTAGTACATCGTTACCTCCTTAGTGTAAACGTTTCTGTCTAACAAAAATTAAACCACTAACATTTGGCTTTTGTATGTTTAAAAACCATGTTTTCGGAATACGTCTTCATAAAGACGACTAAACCTTTCCAGACCAATCGAAGTTCAGTTAACAGACATCACTTTGTAATATTCTAAGTAACAGTGAAATTACCTGGATCTTTAGTCGTGGTCTCTTGACTTTGTCATGAAGATATGGCTGCCGACATTCAGTTTCAACATCTTCGAGAAGTGAACATGTTCAAGCTTCTTTGCCACCTCGTCAAAAGGTTCTTTCTCCTTGCGAAGCTTGTTCGTCTCCCGCTTCAGAATGTCGTGGACGTCATCAATATGCTTGTAGAGTTCCTCAAAGCTCCCATCGCTGAGCGAATCCTCTACATACTGCGACTTACGAAATGACGACATCTTTCTTCCGCAAGAGACAAGATAATTTAACGACGCAGTACTGAATTGGAATGATCTGTTTCCTCGCGTGACCGCTCTGCCCCAGTGATGATAGTTGTAAGCCCTTAGATTCCCATATTTGTAATTCTAATTTTTCCAATTTCTCATGGCAGAATGCATTTGAACTTGTCTCGTCACGTTACAAAAGAGAACGCAAGGTGAGTTAAACACGAATCACAAGTGATAAATTCTAAAGTTTGTGCTAAATTTTAAGCCACAAGCGTATCAAACTAAAATTTATCAAATTTCTATTTGTATTTACACGTCGATTATTCTCAGAGATGTTGAAACTGAATGTCGGTGGTCATAAATTCACGACAAGTCTAGAGACCATGACTAAAGATCCATGTATTGAACTTTACTTAGCATATTACAAAGTGATGTCTGTTTAATGATTTCAATTGGTCTGAAAAGTTGTGATAATACGCAAACTAAGGACTCAATCTTCATCTTTTAATCAAAGGCATCTATAATCTATGTGAGAAACCAGCTGCTGTGCATCTATCATTTATGGAAATTGACAGGAAAGATGCCGTGAAGGAAACTGTCGGTGTTCGATTATTTGGTAGGGCAGACAAACACTTAAGGGGTAAAGATAAACTAGCCCGTGAAATTTTATATAATTCGTGACGGAAGCTGATACTTTCATATTCAAATTGAAGGAATCACTCATTCGCGCGCAAGTAAACGACTCTTCATTGGAAATGCAATACTAAACTTTTGAATATCCAGTTTGAATTGCCTTTTCTTACGAACTGCGGAAGAAAATTACAGGCTCCCTTGGTTGACGATAAAGAACAACTTTTTCTGAGAACAGAACAATGAAAACGCGTTTAGCCCTTAACACTTCAAAATCAGACTGCATATTCTCAAAAAAGCTCTCCGTACATTTCCACCATTTTTTTTCTCGTAAAGTGAATGCGTTCGTTATAATTCGATTTTAAATTAAATGCGTAAATTAAGGTGTCTCAGAAGAAAATTGGTTCAGAACCGAGACAGAGGAAGAAAGTTAAGAGACGTCAAAACAAATATTTAAGCAGCGTACTCTTTCAAAATATGCATAGCCCGTGGTTTTATCCAAACTTTTTAATGATTGTATGATATCTTCAGAAATTACGATTTCTACTACGAAATTCCATTCATACTTAAGCATAGAATTACATAACAAACTTCAGTAAATCTGGTTGACATATTTAAGTCTTAAACGGATTTCAAGTCAAAGTCATCTAAAACTGGTTATATTTGTGTTGAAATAAATCCACAACTGAAGAAAATATAAATCAGGCTAATTTAAAATTTATCAACTTGAAATTCATTTAAAACATAACAATGTTAATGATTTCAAGCTTACTTCACATACATAAGCTGCCCCTCTGGATGGTAGTGTTTTGTGAGTAATGCAACATCCTACTAGCAAGATGATTAAGACGGCAAAGCATGAAAATATGCCTATGAAGTGACTCCACAACAGTGTAAGACTATCATGGAATGTAGAAAGTTTTTTTTCCATAAATAAAAAAAGTAAATGCACGAAGCACCTCAAGCCTGTAGTATTTTCTAAGCCACTTGAGATCCTACCGGCTAGAGGTATACGACCAAGGAACAGGAAGATATTTTTGACAAAGTGATGCTGATGTAGTGTGAGACTATATAGAATGCCAAAAAGCAAAATTCAACGAAAATTGTGTAAAAATTGGGCAAAGTCGATTATATATTCAAGCTGTACCTCTAGCCGGTAGTATTTTCTAAGCCTCTGAAGATCCTACCAGCTAGAGGTACAAGACCAAATTAAAAAAAAATTTAAATTTACTCTTGTAAGAAGTAATTGAAGTAACTGCTTCGTGACAGTCTTCTTGAAACTCTTTTACAATGTCTTTGGTACAGTGCTAGAAATTTTAATAATCATAAAATAATTACTTCTTCTAATTGCTTCTACTGAACTGACCATAATCACAGTTGCCAAAGAAATACAAATAAGTAACTTATTAACACGGAAAACCTGTTAAAGGTTTGATTGTTATTTTTAACCTACATGAATTATCTATTACATAACACGGTCAGGTAAAGGTCATGAACTCCAGTCTAAGAATCTGCCTAGTCACATAATAACAGATGTTATTAAGTGTCGAATCCAAAAACTTCCATTTCATTCACACGAAAGCTTTGATTTCCTGTCAGAAAAGTGCTTCCCACTGCGCACTGATATGTATTGTTAAGGGTTGTGGAGCAATTGTTAGTATTTGGTGCGTGGTGGATGAGAATATCATGAGTATTGCCACCTCCAAATACTGGGCCATAACTGCTGTTGCACCAGATAGAATATCCTTCCTGTTCAGCTCTCAAGCGCATTTTTGTTGGTCGCAGACCACTTGGGTTGACGAGGCTGAATAGGAACGAGTTTTGTGCCCTTCTATACCCTGAAGAACCTTGAAAATACAAATGCGATTTACAAACCTTCATATCTAGTGGATTTACGACTAGGTTTACAACTAATAAAACTAAGATTAATCTGGCAGACCGTCTTTATTCAAATTGCTTCAACGATACAGGGTTTCAAGAGTCATATACACTCTATCGGAGATGAATTATTATAGTTCTATCAAGTGACTCGGAACTCGCCAGGATACGATCTGCGTCAAGACTCTTCAGATATTTTAACCATTAGAGACAGAGACAAGTCATTAATGGACACTAATATTTTTCGTTAGAATCTTACCATCCCATTCTCCTTCGGAATATCCTCCAAATATGTAATTTCCGCTCTTTATCACTGTGACTGTTGGCCCTTTGTTGTCACAACAGGAGTGAAAGTTGGAGGCAGCCCAGCCATCACGAGAAGCTCGGTATAACCTTACAACACCAAAGCTGTGAAGGATTGGGATGTTCTTTAACAACTCCACTAAACTTTTGCCTTGGTCCGCTGAGAGGATCTCAGACTCCTCGAAGGCGGTTTTTCTGACGGGTTTTTGTGTCAGCGCCTTTATCATTCCTTCGACTTGATAAAATTTGGCCTCAATCAGCAGTTCATGACGAATAATCTTATCATCGGGGACGACAAGTTCCCCCGTGCGAAGATAATTCAGGACATAGCGGAAGTGAGTTCCATCTCGATCGATGAAGTAGGTTCCATCCTCGTCAGGTTTTGTGTCAAACCTTCCAGAGAACATGACATGTAACACGGAACCTGGATGGGTAAGCACACAAAATGGCATTAGTTACATTTGATTCAGGTCGAAAAATGTCGGAATTATTGAGATAAGGTAATAAATGGATAAGTTAATTATGTGGAAGACTTTTATTTTGCTTTTATCCTCATCTGTTTCTGCATTTACGGTTCCCTAACGTGAATGACGTTTAACTTTCCATGTGAATGATCCATGGTGAGTGAAATTCCATATGTCTTTAAGCAAGGGATTTATGTTATGATCTGGGCTTCTGGCAACGTGTCCGTACGTTCGCAGTTCGTCACTCGATTTCAATCAGACCCAATCTTCACCATCCTTCGCCATCCTCGTTGACCCCTCCAACTTATCAGTTCATTTTCTAACCAAAGGGAACTCAATTTAATCATTTTGATCTAACTTAAAGCAATTAAAGTTGACGCTCACAATGATTCGAAACACTGTGACGCCATAACAATGTTTCGAATTAACTTCAAGATCCTTTAACAACTCTTATTAGCCAGTTATTCCTACACTGTAAATCGAAAAGATCTGATCCAAATTGGATCTATCCAAAATAGGGTCATTTCGTAGAGTAAAATACAATCCTATTTTAAGTGCCAATTTAGCCCTTCTGGAAAAGAGTTTTTTTGGCCCCAGCAAAGAGGGCAGAAATGGTCCTGTACGGGATAGCCGAAACGACTTCATAACGGGGCTGTTTTGGGAAAATGAGGGGTACTTTTGGAAAAATGAGGGGTAGTTTTGGCTTTCAATGGGGTCAAAATGGTACGATTGCATGGCCAAATCAGCCCTTCTGGAACCAATTCCTACTTTAGAGGGAGTGAAAATTGGTCCCTATTTCGTGGCCAATTGTAAAGTGAACCACTCCGCACTCTCCGCGCGCTCACTGAAGCGGCATTCCTTTGAAGCAAGTTTGCACCACGAGGCAAAATCTTCAGCAATTTGGGATGTGCACTCGTATGGGGCGAGCTCCCAAGAAGGTCTTCCTTGAACAGATTTTTCGTTGCCACACCGAAAAATACTGAGGCTGATTAACATAGTCTTTGTCGAAATTTAACCTAGATGACCCTGGATCGCTTTCTGCGCTGGAGCTCTTCGACAGCTACGGCTTACCAGATACTGAAGTACAAGTGTACATGTGTCATGTTATCTCATGACTTATGACGTGATGGAATTGAAGGGATTTCCAAATCATATAAAACTCATGGGGTACAAATAGTCTTAACATGAATATAGTGACCACGCCCACTTCAACGCCCCACTCAAATCGAGTGTAATTTTCGAATGTTTTAACATCGTGCGGATTCTCTACGGAAAAAGCACTCAAGTACCTCTGAAATATTAAACTATAATATTGTGGCTTTCTATTTCGCTAATTTTCTAACTCGAAGGTAAAGTTTTTCCCTCGTCGTTTTTACCTTTTCTCCGAGCGGTTGCGTGAAATTAACAAGGCGTTTTTGATCAAAACACGACCGAGCGAAGGGTCTCGGGCGATATCTCTTTTACGCAGGCGCAAATTAAGGCGCCCTCGGTATCGATTTAAAATCATATCGATCTCAATATCATACAGTTTGTATCTTTCTTTCGTGGATTCACCTATCTAGCGGGGGTGTATGTTGAGTATTCATTGCAAAATCGCTTTTTTTTTTATTTCCCTCTTTGGCCTGTCCGCCATTTTGAAAATTCGCAACGGAAAGCATGCGCATTACGTGGGGTTAGTGGTCGCGTACACATGGAACCGAGAAAAACAAATGTTTGTCGCGCTGGGGATAGAGTTTGATATGCACCACAATTAATGCTGTTTTTCCAGCCCGAGTACAAATTTATGTTTTCTTGCTTCCAAAATTTTCTTTCAAGCATTGGTGGAAGTTAAATGGAAATTTCAAAACTTTGTTAGATAAGTGTTTTTGGCGGAATAATACCCATTAATAAACAAAAAACCATCGTCTTCGTTGTTTCTCCTCCTGCTCTCGCCCTCGTATAGATCACGCCTCCCACCACCTTTTATCCCAAATAGAATAAAAAATATTTCAAGTTTTATACTGATCGCTAGAGACTTGGTAATTTTTCACAAATACTCGTGGCACTTGCGTAAAGAACAGTCTATTGCTTCTAAGGTCACCAGATAGTCTTGTGATTATTGCTCAATCAATTTCGGTTGCTGTTGCCCTGTTCCCTCCCTATGGTTTGGCACTTCGCTGGAGCCCATTACTAATCTAAGTAATGGGCCCCTGCCCTTCAGCACTCATGGGATTGGTATCTTAGTTTAATATTAACAACATAGCAAAATTTTATTTTGAGCAAACAAATTTATTTTAATTCCTCAAAGTAGCAAGAAATGCATTAATATAACATCGTACGAACCTTCAGCGAATGAACTCAACAATCAACTGAACAATTTTGTTGGGAAGAGCTTTCTATGCTGACCTCAACGAGGAGTTCGTATCGAATCACGAGGTCCAACTCTTCTACACGGTCTTTACAGTAATTACCGGTTTAATACAATTACTCATTAAATACACTTTCTACAAGACAATTGTTAAACTGTCTCATGCATTCTTCACGTAGATTCCTTTCAAATTTTCAAATGGGTTTTACTTCCGAAAGACCGAAACAACGCCGCACGAAACGCGATGCCTACGCGAGTTGATTGCACGGCCACATAATTAAATTTCTTGTCGGTACGTTGGTAAACAAAACCTTTATGGTGACTGAGATAGCCGGTGCATCAGTGAAAACTGTGTAGTTACACTTGATTGAACTCGAGACTATTTACCTGTTTAAAGTGAATTTCTGGGTCAAACAGAACCCGATATATAATTTTTCTCAGAGAAATGGCCAAAAGTAGACAGCTATGTTTGTAAATGATTACCTAACTTCCTTGAACCGGTAACACCTGTCGTGGAAGGAAAACGGGCAATCTGCTTACACTATAGCATAAAAAATAAGTTGCCAGTAACAAGAATTAGCTGAGACTTAGGGGCAACGGAATTAAGAGAAGTTTCTTTCGGAACAGCGAAGTCGAAAGACTGGATTTTAAATTTGGGATCGATTTTCGGGAAACCCACTCCCTGGGCCGAATCTGCTAACAACCACCTGTCAAATGAGGCTCTTTCGGCCTCTCTGAAGTTTGTTTCGTGGTATGCAAATTTTTTTTTTCCGATGGGGAAACTGTGCAATCGAAATTGTCCATCCATCACGGAGGGAAAATACTTTTTATGACACCGATGAAAGGTCTTGTCTTTTAATGATATTTTTAGCTTAAAAGCTGCGAGTTCAGTAGAAGTTATAAAAGTTGTTATATTTGGATAAAGCTGATGGTTGAATGGATTTTTTGATTGATTCATTTAATGGAAACCATGCTGTGTTTGAGTTATTCGAGTTGCAAAATATATGGAGCTGATAATGCTGAATGTTCTGGATCGAAATGACTCTGTTCTTTGAGGCCAAAAATGGTCTGAAATGGCCCCAAATTAAGGTTAACTGACCCATTGGGGAAAAAAAATGGCCTTATATGGGGGCTGATTCTCAGTAAGGGGCTGAATCGATTTCCTCTACCAAACGGTTTTTGGTAGGGCTGAAATGGTTTTTTGACGGGCTGAAATGGTTTTTATTGGGGTCGACTTAGACCCAGTTGACAAATTTACAGTGCAGGTTATGTATTTTTAACAGCAAGAAACATGAGTAAGTTACCTGGATCTTTAATCACGGTCGACAAACTTGTCGAGAAAAGGTGGCCGCCAACATTAAGTTTCAGCATCTTCGAGAAGTGGACATGTTCAAGCTTCTTTGCCTCCTCACCAAACGCTTCTCTTTCCTTGTGAACCTTATTCGCTTCCTGTTTTAGAATGTCGTAGACACCTTTAATGTACTTGTTTACTTCTTCAAAAGCTTCATCGGAGGGCAATTCGGACGCCTCTTCGAGCTCTCTTGGTGAAGACATCTTAATTTACTAGAACAGCAAGACACCTTTGGGCAGCATAAAGTGATATTACCGTGCCTTTTTAGGTATGCAACGAACAATTGATTCCGGGAATCATTCAATTTCCCGGAAGCAATGCATAATTTATTCCTTGTCTATGATTGCATGTCTAGAAATAAGAGCATACGCGATTAAGCGTTGCCACAAGTAGACCCTACTTTCATCACTGATTACAAGACTTCTTGATGTTATTTTACTCTAGGTTTACTCTAGGTTTTGGTAAATTCGTAGCTGAATCAAAAATTGGACTGTTCATAAGTGTTGCGAAAAAAGATTTTCCAGGATACAATCCCCTTGAAAATAGTTCAGGAGTTGAAATAATTCCATACAGAGAACTCAGTTACATACTAGTTTAGAGTTTATCGACAAGGGAAAAATTAGTCAATTTTGCCTAGGTCAATCATAAACCAGAATGTTGCTTAGCCCTTCTTCTTTAAAAACAACAATTGAATTCAGTTTAGAAATAATAGGCAAGATTGTTCGAAAGGCATTGAGCAACTTACTTCTCTACGGGATTAAAATCTAATCGGCTTGGTCTTGAATTTATTTGTTAAAACAAGTGCAATAAGGCTAACATATTTTGCTAACTTATATTTAGGGATTGGAGGCGTAAGAACTCACACGTTTATTACAAAGCAAACAGAACAGAACTCAGGAGAGTAAATCACACCACCTGCGAATAATTATTAGATGCCCATTCTTGTATATGGTGGCCAAGGTACTAGTCATAGGCTAACCGCTGGCTGAAATCTAGGCAGTGACAGGGATAAACAGATTTGCTTTGACATATAGTCTTTGCCCTCGCACAATACTATGGGTGTTAAGAGAAAGAAAACGCATGATTAATGTTTTGGACGTGGACCACCGAAGTGTCCACCAAGTGCCATGCATAATTTTTTTTTTAGAGATCGGCTTCGCACCAAGTATACAAAAATCCCAATCTCTTGTCGCCTAATTTTTTTTTTCCATACATAGAAAATTACAGACGGTTAGCGCTGTTCTTTTGATTGTTTAATGACCCTAGCTATAGTCCGGTCTGGGTCTCGAATTAACCCCCGACTGTCCGCCATTTTCACAGTTCAGCGGTCTCCCAGCCGTATCGAACGGGTCAAGGGAGGGAACATTCTCTAGACTCAGATCTGAAATTTCTTAGCTTCTCGCGAATAAATTGTTCTAACGAGGCGATAAACTGATAGAGTCCCAAGTGAGCCTGGGAGATTCATTACCGATCATCGCACATGTAAGACACAACCAGCTGGCCGTGCAGGAAAAAGGTTGAGAGAGCTAACTGAAAAAAAAGTCTTCACAGATCTTGGACATGCATAGCCCTTCTCACGTTATGACATATCAACCTGAAGATTATCTAAATTTCCATTTTATTTAACTTTCCATCAGTGTCATCGTGTCACGTGAACATGAATCTGAGCAGCGATTGGTCACTGGTTTGTTTTGGTCCGAAGCTTATTCAAGGAGACCCACTGGTTTGTTTTGGTCCGAGGCTTATTCAAGGAGACCCAAACAAAAGCTCTCGATGCAGTGAGAATCATCTAAGTCAGTGGGAGGGCGACTATTTACACCGGCATACATTACTTACAATATATAAGCTCTCTTTAAGCACATTACTTACGAAACATAACTTACAATTAGCTGGGTACAATGAATTTCCTATAACTAATTGAAGACTAGAATAGCACAGGAATATTAAAAGTTTAGTTGCAACATATTTAAGGTGTCCAAACCTTGAGGCTCAAAACTTATGATTCGTCTCAAGAAGGGATGATTAGGGTTTTGTCCATTGAGTGTCGAATTTAAAGTGCGACTGCATCGATTTGGTCTAATTTCTCTCCATTACTGATTTCGTAAACTCGATTTATATATTATACAAGCCTTTCGGTAACTATTTTCGACTAACTCGTGCTTAAAAGCTTCGCTTGTTTTTTAACTTTCAACTTAGTTTGATGAAAAGGTGACGGGGAGGTCGACATAGGAAAGCTGTTTGAAAGGATACCACGGGTTGTCTCTTGATTATTTTTTAACATAATCTCCCGTCAAAGTTGGTTTGAATTACTCGACTCGATTGATTTTACAAACGAAAGCAAAGCAATTTCCTTTCTTTCCTTATTACCTCACGTTTCTGAATAGAATTAAGAAGTAGACTTAAGGCTAGCCGTTATAATTTTTTTTGTTTCATATATCTCATTGCAAGGAAAAACTGAGGTGGATAGAGAAAATCAACAGTGCAGTTGTCAAAAAGAATATGAATCAAAATCCAAGTAGTTATAAAAGGGGGATCTGGATCATTTTGAAATCAACCTTGATTTCAAAAAGATAGTTTTTGCACATTTTAAAAACAACAACCTTGATTTTAAGGCAACTTGAATTTTCACATACGAATAATATTCGCAATGTCTCACTCGGGAGTTCTGAAGAGGATGTGAAAATTATCCTCTTGAACGATTCTTTTGTCGCGCGATCGGGGCCTTACAGGTGTACCTGTTTTTTATGAGAAGCTTCCTCGATACATGGTAAGTTTTCAAACTTGCAGGAGCAACTATTAAAAAGAAGACTGAAAGAAATTTCAAGAGAAAAAATATTTCAAAACTATTGAAGTTAACCGAATATTCACAGGCTCACGCTTATATTTTAACAAAACGTTCTTTGAACAAAATTCACCTGTCTATTTTGTTTCCAAATCAAAGACATAAGACGTCAGAGTGTTTAAAACAAAAGACCACGTGGAAAAAGAGTGTTTCAAACATATAATTTAGTGTAAACAACTGAGTTGAAAACGCAACGTGCGACGAAAAGACTAACGTTCGAAACGTCAACCTTTAAACTCTTCACAATAGCCAATTTACGTTTTCAACTTACCAACTAAGTTGTTTACCCGTTATACGCTCCAACCGACGCAGCACTACAGTTTCTTCAGAAACTTATCCCCTTTATTTAGTTGTTTCAAAAATAGACCGCGTGAAAAAGAGTGTTTCAAATAAAAACCACTTGAAAAAAAGAGTGAAAAAATTAGGTGACAATATTGTAACATTACGGTCGAAAAAGCTACCTGAGGTGCATACAGAGTGCCAGGGCTTTTGAGAAAGGAAAGAAGGTCAGGGTGATAACGAAAAGAAAAGTATGGGAAAGACTCTCTGATGTTTTTTTTTTGTTTTGTTTTGTTTTTTTATTGATATCTATGGTTTTACACCAAAGTTCAAGAAACATTTGTATGTGATTAAAAGTGCAAACATGTACATTTGCATACCATCATCTACATTGTAGACAGTGGAAAGGTCTCAATAATCAGCATTTTAAAAACAGTATTTCAAAAACTCAGCAACTTATCAAACTAAACGAACACATATTACGATCTATTCCATCACTATTTTTTCTACAGTTTTGATTTTTCTGTTTTTCAAGTCAACAGTATTCGTGCAACTACAACTTGTAAAAGAAAATGAAAGAGAGGCTGTAGTTTACAAACTATTCTCAGTTCAGTCGAGGAAAAAACTCCTTTTACGTCTATAATCTATAAACTTCCATTTCACTCACCCTGAAGTACTGACCTCCTGTCAAAACCATGTTATTATTTTGTCCCGATGGACATTGATAAGTGTTATTCAAATATGTAGAGCAGTTATTAGAGTTTGGTGCATTGCAAATGTAGAGGTCATGACCACCCCCGTATGTTGGTCCATAGCCACTGTTATAAAACATAGCATATTCTTCTCGTCCACTCTTCAAAGGCATCTTTGTTGGTGACAGACCACTCAGGTTGACAAGACTGTACAAAAACGAGTTTTGTGCTGTTTTCCATGATCCGCTACCTAAATAGAAAAAAAAAAACAAAAAAAACGAACCAACCAGTTAAAGTTAATGCCCACACAATCTGACCATTTTAAAATTCCGTTGTTCTGTTACACTGCAGTGCAGGTGTCTCATTTGGGCGATTTAACGTTAAAAAGAGTGGGATCGCTTATTCAACCGACCATGTTTGATTTGGAGTCAGAGTTGACGGAGTTAGAGTCGAGGGGGGGCGGGGAAAGACAATAAGCCTCACTATTATTCACACCTCTTCAAACTGTCTCTCCCCAGCCTGCCGCTGCCATTAACATCATAGATGGCGGCTATAAATTTCGCTAGGCGCGAGCCGCGACACGCCACCATTAGTCACACGCGAAACAACGCTGTAAATTTTTTAGCGTGCGCGGGTACGTGCTTGTGTTACGTAATATACCATAAAATTCAGTGCTTGATTTAGAAACACAGTAGCTCATTTGCCAGTTTTCTTTTCTTTTTGATGTCCTCTGTGATCAGACACAAAACAAAATGGAATCTAATTTTTGTTTGTATTTATTGTCAAATTTTTGATCTGCTTCAAATCCTCAAGGTGGGAATTTATAAAAAAATTAACAATCATGCCTTTTGAAATACTCTGTTAGCATTAATAATTTGAGTATCCTTGTCGTAATTTTCCGACAAGAATTTGAGAACAACTGATAGGAAAGAACTTGGTGAGTGTTTAGGACTTACTCTGCCAACTTTGTTCAGTATATCCTCCAAATATGTTATTTCCACTCTTGATCACTGTAACTGTTGATCCTTTGTTATCACAATAGGAGTGGAAGTGGAAGAAGCCCAACCATCCCGGGAAGCTCGGTACAACAAAAGCTCATCGCTGTTGGAAAAGCTTGGTGTGCTCTTCAACCGATTCATCAAAGTCTGCCCCTGACTGGACGAGAGAATCACTGAATCCTTGAACGGTTGAACTACAGCCGGGATTGAATCTGCTGATGGCGTTGGTTCCAGCTCGTTTATCATTTCTTCAACCTGATAAAATTTGGCTTCTGCCAGCAGCTCTCTGCGAATGATCTCGTCATTAGGAACGATAAGCTCCCCCGTGCGCAGATAATTCAGGATGTAACGGAAGTGGGTTCCATCTCGATCAATGAAGTAAGATCCATCCTCGCCAGGTTTTGTGTCAAATCTGCTTGAAAACATGGCGTGTAACATGGAACCTGCGATAAGGAGCAAAAACATATTTCGCCAAGAAATCAGCTTATGTCAAATACATGCTTGTACACTGATCTTCGGGTATGCATACTAAATGGCACTCCCACTGTGGTTCAAGAGAGAGGTAGGGGTGGTTGGAACAATGCCCTTTTGTCTTTACTGCGTTTAAACATTGTGAAGATATCATACAATCATTAAATAGTTTTTATAAAATCATCCGTGGTGCATATTTTGAAAGAGCACACTGCATAAAACGCATTGAATTTAAAATCGAATTAAAACGAACACATCCGCTTTATATATATAAAAAAAAAAACAAAAAAAAACGGATATGTACTGATGGAGAACTTTGTCGAGAATATGCATTCTTATTTTAGAGTGTAAAGGGCCAAACGAATTATCTGTGTACTATTCTAAGAAAAAAAGTTGTTCTTTACCGTCAATCAAGAGAATCTTCCGGAATTCATAAGAAAAGGCGATTGAATAACTGAATATTTTAAAGTTTAGTGGCCCATTTCTAGTTGAATCGTTAAGATGCGAGTGAATAAGTGATTCCTTGAGCCAAACCCTTTAAAAAATAGTGTCACCTCCGTCACGAATTATAAAATATTCGGGCTGTTTATCTTTGCCCCTTTAGTGTTTGTCTGCCCACCAAATAATCGAAAATCGGCAATTTCCTTAACGGAATCTTTCCAGTCAATTCCATACATGGCAAATGCACCGCAACTGGTTTCCTCTATTAATTGGGAGCACCTTTGATTAAAAGCGGAAGATTAAGTCGTTCGTTTGGGCATGAGTGACTCCTCGAGCCAAACAATTTGAAAGTGAAAGTTTCAGCTTCCGTCACGGTTCTTATTTTATGTAAAATTTGTCGGGCCAGTAGTTGTTCTTCATTCTTCATTTCTCTTTTTTAGTACATCGTTACCTCCTTACTGTTTATATTTTCGGCTACAAAACAATAGAACCACCAACATTTGGCTTTCGTAGTTTTAAAAACCATCGGAATACGTCTTCACAAAGATCATTAAAACTTTCCTGACCTCTCGACGTTCATTTAACAGATATCACTTTGTAATATTCTAAGTAACGGTCAAATTACCTGGATCTTTAGTCATGGTCTCTAGACTTGTCGTGAACATATGGCCGCCGACATTCAGTTTCAACATCTTTGGGAAGTGAACATGTTCAAGCTTCTTCGCCACCTCGTCAAAAGCTTCTTTCTCCTTGCGAAGCTTGTTTGTCTCGTGCTTCAGAATGTCATAGACGTCATTGATGTGCTTGTGAAGTTCCTCGAAGGCTCCATCACTGGATGAATCCTCTGCATCTACAGTCTTTTGGCGTTGAAGACATCACTCTCGCAGCAAAGTTAAGTTGTATTCAAAACGCACTCGGAAGAATTGAGTAAAGTTTGCCTCACGCTGTTCTGCCCTAGTTCATCAGCTATCTGACCCGTTGGTTCTCGAATTACTATTCACAACGAGTGATGCTTAATTTCAGCTATTTTTCACAACTCAACTCATTTGTCATCCTCTCCACCAATCAGACGCAAAACTAAAACCAAACGCGTCTTGTTTACAGCGTCGTCGCTTTCCTGCGCCTCCAGGTGGGTTACGTTTTCTATCTTTGGGTTCTTATTAGCTCCTTCTGACTGTTTCCTTTTTTCTGCATGACCGTTGTGGTACAGTTTGACACTCACTTGAAATGCCCTGTATGACGCGGGTTTTTGAAGACTAGATCTTATCAGCTTATTTAAAAAGTTAATTTTCGTATATCCAAAGCGTAGTCATTTGCGTGCGTCAGGAGTGTGAGAAATAAATACTTTATAATATTTTTAATGCTATGTTCTTCAAGTTTACGATGCTAGAATTACTGAAACCATTGACCCTAATTTGAAGGCATGCACAACATAAATCTTTACATAACACTGTGGAACATAAAGGTTCATAAGAATTCTCCCCTTTCAATGCTTGACTGCAGTTTCGCTTTCAAAAAAGTAAACCACTCTTGATTTGGTTTTTCACGGTTTAGTTTTGTTGACTACAAAAGAAAAGGATAGATACAGTACCCATTATCATATTCACTTTTATTTCATTTAAAAAAGGTTTTTTTTCTACGCTTTGTCTTTTCAATTGATAATCTAAATGTTCGGTTATCAGTCTTGAATCTGCCTTGCGAGGTGTGCAAGGTTAGAATCAGATAATATGTCACGAGCCCACAGTGAAACACAACTTATCTAAACTATCAATAACGAGATGTGATCCTTAACAAACAGACACTATTATTCTGAATTTCAGTCTCGTAACAAGGCAACCATGCGCCTTACGTTTTGGAAACCGGACACATCCATGTCATCGACAGAACAACGACTTCGCTCGCCAATAAGACAACTCAACAAAGCTTTCAATAGCTGACTAAATATAACGGGAAAAGAAACACACACACAAAAAATAACGAGATTTGATATTAATGGTTATTAATTTTAGTCCACTTCAATTACTCTTGCTCCTGAACACCAAACACTTCCATTTCACTAACAGAAAAATTCCCACTTCCTGTTAAAAACGTTTGAGCATTCTGACCTGTAGGGCACGGATAAGAGTGGCTGAGGTTTGCATAGCAGTTGCCAGAATTTGGTGCATTTGCGACATGAAGATCGTGGTTTCCTCCAAATGTTGGCCCATAGTTAGTATGGCAATAGATAGCGTACGATTGGTATTCAGCTCTCAAAGACATCATTGTTGGTGATAGACCACTTGGGTTCACAAGACTGAACAGGAACGATCTTGGTGCTGTTTTGTACGATCCAGAAACTATTGAATAAAAGTACGTATATGGATAAATAAACAATCGCTTTCATTTGGCACCAAAATATGCCCGGATATTTGTGTGTGGACATTGTCTGTTCCAAGATGCAAACAGTTTTCCAAGAGCGAAGCTCGAGGAAAATCCTGTGATCCTTGAGGAACAAATTAAGTCAAAGGACAAATGTACGAGCATATCCAAATGGAGGCTACTATATTTCATATCCTTCAAATATGTGTGCAACGCACGGGAAAAATGTTTATGAAGTCTGCGAAGTTACTTCTTTACTACTTGAGATTTTCCCTTTTCCGTGTTCTCTGGTATGAATTTATGAACAAATAATTGTCCCTTCTTCTGTAACAACAGCTACACGTCTCTCACCTTGAATTTTAAAGGAAGACTAAACGTAGTGGACGTAAGGTTTGAAAATCGAGAAATATCACTTTAGGTATATCCACAGGTACTCCCCAGTTTAAGCTGGAGCACATCCGGTCACATGATGCGTTTACACCAATCGCTCGCGAACAAAAATATTTGATGGATTATTATGAATTTTCGATTACGGAAACTTTCAATATGACACAACCTAAAACTGCATCTATTTTTTCCTATTATTGTATTTGTATAGGCTGTTACTGAGGTAATCTCAGGACAAGCACACAGCTTTATGAACGCAGCTGGTTGAAGCTAAGTAAATTACGCAATGAGGCCTGAATATCTACATTATATGCTGTTCATGCAATTCAAATTCAACAAACTCTCAAGGGTGCGAGTAACTTTTTCTCTCCGTGTTTAAGTTTCAGCTCATGAGTTAATTTCTGTCGAATTTACCTTTACACTCAAAAAATACTTATAATTAAGACCCTACCATGTGACTCCCATGCGTGTTCAGTATATCCTCCAAATATATTATTTCCACTCTTGATCACCGTAACTGTTGGTCCCTTGTTATCACAACAGAAGTGAAAGTTGGAAGCTGCCCAGCCATCGCGGGAGGCTCGGTATAACAATTCATCACTGACGCTGTCAAGACCAAGGGTTTTCTTCAACCACTTCATCAAAGTTTTGCCCTGGACTGCTGAGAGGATCTCAGACGCCTCGAAGGCGGGTTTTGGTGTCAGCTCCTTTATTATTCCTTCGACTTGATAAAATTTGGCCTCAATCAGCAGTTCATGACGAACAGTCTTATCATCGGGGACGACAAGCTCCCCCGTGCGCAGATAGTTCAGGATGTACCGGAAGTGGGTTCCATCTCGATCAATGAAGTAGGTTCCATCCTCGTCAGGTTTTGTGTCAAATCTTTCAGAAAACATGGCATGTAACATGGAACCTGGATGAATAAGCACACAAAATGCCGTTAATTAAGTTAGAGTCAGGTCGAAAAATGTCAGAATTATTGAGATAATGGATCAGTTAATCCTATGGAAGACTATTTTGCTTTTTATATTCATTTGTTTCTGCATTTACAACGTTTTCCCAATTATGTTCTTTTTTCTTCATTCTTAAGCTCCAGCCAAAATGTGCAACGTTTAATTTCCATGTGAGTAACCCTTAGAGAATGAAATTCCATATGTCTATAAGCGAAGGATTTATGTTATGGTCTGGGTCTTCTGGCATCGTGTCCGCACGTTCGCAGTTCGACAGTCGATTACAATCAGGATCAATTTTCACCATACTTCGCCATCCTCGTCGCTTTTCGGTTTCCCCCGACCAATCACCACGTCTTTTTACCAAAGAGACCTCAATTTCATCGTTTCGATCTGTCTTAAAGCAATTATAGTTGACGCTCATAGTGATTCGAAACACTGTGACGCCATGCATAACAGTGGTCCGAATTAATTTCAAGGTCCTTAAACAGCTCTTATCAGTCAGTTATTTTAAGTGTATATATTTTTAAAACTGTAACAAACATGGCTAAGTTACCTGGATCTTTATTCATGGTCGACAAACTTGTCGAGAAAAGGTGGCCGCCAACATTAAGTTTCAGCATCTTCGAGAAGTGGACATGTTCAAGTTTCTTTGCCACCTCTTCAAACGCTTCCCTTTCTTGGTGAACTTTATTCGCCTCCTGTTTCAGAATGTCGTAAACACCTTTAATGTATTTGTTTACTTCTTCAAAAGCTTCATTGGAGGGTAATTTGGACGCTTCTTTGAGCTCTTTTGGTGAAGACATCTTTCTCTACTAGCGCTGAAGAAAGTGATGTTTCCATGAACAATTGATTCCGGGAATCTTTCCGGAAACGATGCATAATTTATTACTTGAATGGTCAAACACGTAACCTATGTCACGCGATATGAAGCACTCGCGTCGACAGAGTTAAGAACCTGTTTTTCATCACAGAATAGAAGACTTCTTTCAAGTGCTTCATGATATCATTTCGCTTTAGTTTCTTTTGTAGTTTCAGAATAAATTCTGCAAGTTAGCAAAACGGGGGGGGAGGGGAGGGGGGTGAATCAAAGAATGGAGTATTCGCAAACGTCCACTCAAAAATTCCTTGAATGGTTCCCACAGATAACCATTTAAATGTGTTTTGCGGTTACCAACAAGGCAAAAATTAGTTGCGTAACTCAGAAATGGACCAGAGCACTCCCTTTCTTCTCTAGTTGCTAATAAATACTATGTAAACTAGAAGCAGATTGTGCGAAAGGCACCTGATAGCGCCGACTTCTGCGATCGGATTAAAATTCAACCAGCTCGGTTTTTCAATTCTTTGGTCAAATAACTACGGTAAGGCTGACGTTTTGTGAACTTTCATTCAGTAATAAACTGGTTTTTTTAGATAGATTTTCTCTCTCGCATAGTCCTGAGGTGGAAAGAAAATTGCATGGAAAAATGGAGAACGCAATTTACTCTCGCACAGTCCCGTGTTGCAGAGAAAACGTATCATAGACGTTTTAAACGAGAACAGCCTGATGTGATGTGTCTTTTTACATTCGAGATCTCTGGTAGGACACAGCTAGGGTGCAACTGTGCCAATCTCTTTTTGGCCAAAACGTGCGCTCAGTTCCGAGATAATTACGGGCAGCTCGTATTTTGAGAGAAGAGAGAATGTTTTTTGCTGCAAATGGCATCACAGAGGGGGAAATTTCTTCTTAGTCCCTTAACTTCCCGAACACGCCCATGGTCAAGTAGTCCTCTAGTTCACATGAGGGAACAAACTCTATAATTAGAACTGAAATTTTCTTAGTTTCTTGTAAATAACATGTTCCAGCCGAGCGATTTACTGATGGAGCCACGTGGGAGCTTGAAGAATTCACTACGAGTCATTAACCCAACAAGATACACCCAGTGAACGACACAGAAAAAAGTTTGCAGCTGGGCACAGTAGTTCGAGTTAGCGTTAACCCAGGGTTAAATACTAATCCCGGTTTCTTTATTTCTGCATCCAAAGCCTTTTTGGGATAATTTTCTCTCTCAATTATAATTTTTTTTTAACTGCATCTAATCATTAAATTGTAGACAAAAGAAGTTTGACTGAGTTTCTTATAAACCTTTTAGATATGAAATCAAATTCCACACTTACCCTGGGTTATCTTAACCCAGCTTTGAACAGCCAAGCCTGAGAAATAACAAGAGATGTGCCAAGCATTACCCACTGAATATTTTATTACTTATCCCAGGGAGGGTTAACAACTTTGACACGAACAATTCATTTGCATAATATGGTACAAACAAATGATGGCACCTCAAATCTATTATCTTTTCATTAATATGATCATTAACCCCTTCCAAGCCCTACATATCAATTAGCTGCACTGTCTACCATACATTTCCTATAATCTTAGCCTGGAAAATTTGATATACATTCAAACAGTTGCCCACAACTGATATTTTTACCATCTTCTCTACACCTTTATGCTCACAAATGTATCTATAATTTAAAGAGAAATTCCTTTTTGGTCACTACTTGGAGTGAATAGCCTAGGCAGTCTCTTACTTTTCAAAACCAAAAACTTCCATTTCTTGGATGGTAAATGTCTGAGCTCCTGTAAAAAATGTAATAGCATTCTGACCTACAGGGCATTCATAAGTGTTGTTCAGGTTTACATAGCAGCTGGTGGAATTTGGTGTAGAAGGAAACCGAAGATCATTTCCACCTCCAAATACTGGGCCATTGCCATTGAAACAAAAGATGGCTTGTCCTTCACGTCCAGCCCTCAAAGCCATCCTTGTCGGTGGCAGGCCACTATGGTTGACAAGGCTGAAGAGGAAGGAGGCTGAAGCCTCTCTGTATACTCCTGAAGCTGTAAAAAAAAAATTTTAAAAAATAAAAAGTTGTGTCTATAAGAAATCAGTTGCTTCTTGTTTCGTTGAAGAGTTGAAGAGTCCAATATTTCTTTATAACATTAAAGAGACGGCAAACAAATGGAGTGGAATCAAGAGAAATTGCCTCAAGACTGTTAGTTATTATAAAAACCACTAGTCCATCATAATAGTCAACACAAACATTGTTTGACCTTTCTTGCCAAAGGGGATACAAGACCTCAAAGTTCTATAACAAATGAACACCCTTCCCTAAAAAATTAATACAATGACTCAATGGAAATTGGAAAGGGGATGACGTGATATAGATACCAAAATTTTAAAAGAAAGGTATTAATATAAACCTAAGCTGAAATTTCTCAAGAGTTGGAGGTGTGGGCTCATAAACAACACAATGATGCCCTCACTGTAATTGTATAGATCCTGCAAATAAAACAGAATCAGGAAGGGATAAAGGAGACTTAAATGTGATGGAAAAGTAAGGAGGTCAAACATCATATCTTAATTTGTGGCACTGAGGTCCTATGAGTCTGTCAAAAGTTTTAAGGGGGTAAGTTCCTAAAGAAACTGTAGTGCTGCATTGGTGGGAGAGTATAACAGGGTAATTTAGTTTTAACAACTGAGTTGATAATGTAAATTGGCCACCATCAAGATATTCTAAGCTGATGTTTCGAGCATTAGCCCTTCTTCAGAACTTTTTTGTTGAAAGTTTTGTTTGTTTTTCCACAAAATGTAAATTACCCCACCCAATGAAGGTTTTTTTTTGTCTCAAGCTCTTCACCTCTCCACCCTTCCCTTTCCACTGCCTCCCCCCCATCTATACATGAGCTTCAAGAAACAGATTCAAAATTATGAGGAAACATTAATTCATCCTTTCTAGCATTTATGAGAATTACTTAGTCATCAGAATGATTATCATTATAATTATTAATTATCACTATTATTAATATCATCACTATTTTGGTTATAATTATTATGTAGTGAGCTTTTAGCATAATTTTCTTCTGAATGTTAATTCAAGGAATCTAAATAAGCCAAGTTAATGAGATCCCCTTTAACCCCAAAGTGTGCCAAGCATCTAATTTCTCCTTACAATATCACCCCTCAATCACACATTAAGGTCATGAGAACAAAGAAAATGATCACCAGCAAAAGAAGTCCTTGATTGTTAAGCAAGTTCTCTTTTTCAGCACCCAAAGAAATATATAAGGAGCATTATAGAGAATATGCATACTGATGTTAGGGTGTAGAGGGTTAGAGAAGAAGGAGATTTCCTTTTAAAATGTGACCCTTAATAGGAGACCATTGTAGGTGACTAGCTCATTTTGTTTGACCCTTTTGCTCCCACGAGTGATCAAGAAAGAATTTCTCCCTACATAAACCGTACAATATCAAGCTAAAGTGTGATGAGAATAATGAAAAATACCATTTAGGGGATTATTAGTTGATCCAATATCAAACTCTTCAAATAACAACATAACAATTACATACAGACAGTAAGGAGAATTACTAATAAAATGTTGTGAGAGAAGGGGTTAAACCAAAATTAATTCTATATTTTATCAAGAGACATCAGCTAAAAGCAATTTACAATGATATTGTCAAATTTGTGTTTATGCACCTATGAAAGATACCTTCACAGCAAAAACAGTCACCTCACTACTCTACACGTTCTTCTTTACTACAAGGTTAGTAAAGACCTACCATGTGACTCCCATTGTTGATCAGTATATCCTCCAAATATAAAATTTCCACTCTTGACCACTGTAACTGTTGGTCCCTTGTTATCACAACAGGCATGAAAGTTGGACGCATTCCAGCCATTGCGTGAAGCCCTATACAGCAAGACATAATCATTGCTAGCATTTGTCATTGTATCCTTCAACCAGTTGATCAAGGTTTGCCGTTGAACTGATGACAAGATCAACGTGTCCTTAAAAGGTTTTCCTTTAAGCTCATCAGTAATTCCCTGAACTTGATAAAATTCTGCTTCGTTAAGCAGCTCCTTGCGAACAATCTTGTCTTCGGGCAAAACAAGCTGCCCACTGCGAAGATAGTTCAGGATGTAACGGAAGTGGGTTCCATCTCGATCAATGAAGTAAGATCCATCCTCACTAGGCTTTGTGTCAAATCTTCCAGAAAACATGGCATGTAACATGGAACCTATGGTTGAAAGGGGAAAAGATTTAACCCTTTTCATTCTAACTCAGTATCCTCATTCTCTACACTCTTCTCTATATATTTCCTTCAGTCCCTCAAGGAGAATTACTATAACAATCAAAGCTTTTTACATGGACAATCACTTCCTTTATTCTCAAGATCTTAATAAATAATTCAGGTTATTACTGTAGAGAGAAATTAAATGCTGGTCACTCTTGGGTCAAAAGGAATGAAAAAAAATTAAGAAGGCTTTAAATATTTCAGGATGTTTACTGTGTTATGACCTAGCACATAGGGTATCTGGGAATACAAACAAACCAAAACAATACAGAGATAAAAATTGCTGCTTTTTAATAATGTCCATCATTTTAAAAACTTGATGTTTCCCACTACATACAATAACATTCCTGAATAATACCAAAGTTGGAGAAGGAAATTCAATCTTAATTCCTGCCCCATTTTATTGGGATTCAATTCACCTAAATTATGTAGTTATTAATAATTAAAACATAATCACTTATTTATAATTAATAATTCTCTTAAATTATGATTCATTTCTCATGGGGGAAGGGATGGCTTAGAATATGTTTTTTTAAGGGACCTTTTACTAGTCTACAATTAAATAAACTCAACAGAGTGGCAAGACAAGATTTCTGCTTAACCCATAGGTCATTATGCATACAGTACTTGGATGGAAAGATTCAAAGGCACAACAATAACTACATCAGTGTCATTATCCGAGTAACTGCACACACCTACCGCCCTCCCTCTCCCCTAACCAAAGAGGGGTGGGTGTGCAGTTACAGATAGTGGTAACTAGATTTCTTCACGGCCGCACACTTCATTGTACACACAGATCTTGGATGTGGAAAGCAATAGCGAAAATAATTCATGGCCTTTGGGACCACGGTTTGTTTTAGAATGGTAAGGGGCTGTGCAAAAAATCTTACCGGGACAGTTTTAATAAAGTCCTTACCTGGATCTCTACTCAGTGTTGCCACACTGGTCGAAAATAGGTGACCACCGACGTTAAGTTGCACCATCGTCGAGAAATGAACGTGTTCCAGCTTCTTTGCGACCTTATCGAGAGATCGCTTTTCCTTGCGTGCTTTTCTCGTCTCGCGCTTCAAGATATCGAAAGCTTCGTTGATGCGTTTGTTCACTTCATCCAAAGCTTCATCGTAGTCAGATAAGTCTTCTTCGGAGTTGTGCGAAGTTAAATCGGACGAAGACATCTTTAGAACAAATGATATGTTTCTAGGAAAGTCACGCACACCAAAGCGAGATTTGCCGGAAGCGGAAGTTGCTCGTGCGTTGTTATGTCCCTCTGATAAGAGCAGCCTGAGGCTTGGTGTTCGGTTCAAGCGAGGAATATCTCGGAGATGCAGAGAGAAGGCTTTCACTGGTCAAATCAGAAATGGACGATGAATGAGCGGATGCAGCCGTGGAGGTACGTAATATAAGTGCCTAGCAGAACGGATTTTCCATCTTCTTACATGTTTCGAGAGGCTTTTGTTCATAGCAACCCTCCCATTTAAATGATTTGGCGCTGGAAATCCGCCACGATTTCATCCTCTTTTCACCTATGGGTTGAAATGGGCTGCAGCCGATTGTTATTTGGACGATTCACTCGTGAAGTAGCAGTATCACTGAAAATGAACTTTTTTTTCTTTCGCACCGATATATGGTTGGTGCGTAACGGGACGAGCGCTGAAAAACCTAGAGGCTTTGCCGTCCGCCAAGAAAGCAAAATAATCCGAATAAATATTATTGAGACTAGGAAAAAAAAAGAGAAGAAGCCATTGTAACGGTCCGAAATTTTATCTTTCCATCTGTACAATTTAATTAAGCAACAATCACAAGTTACAGTCGTAAACAATCGGTTTAGTAAACTCTGTGTGGTTCGGGCTTCGGACGTCATTTTGAGTATAATATTGATGCCTCAATAATGTCGCGCGAACGTGAATCTAAGCAGCGACTGGTTACTGTTTTGTTTTGGCCTGGGTTATCAAACTTGATAACTATCCAGGACTGTTTTTGCTCTCTTCAAAATAAAAAGAATATTACATGATTGGCCTTGCGACGCTATGAATTGAAACAAAAGAGTGCCGTATAATTCTATCGCTTCACGTGCTTAAGATGATGGTCTTAACCATAATAAGAGTGGTCTTTAGTAAAGAAATAAAATATTGAGTTATATACTGCACTTGGGAATTTTTAAGAACACGAGAGAAGTGCGGAGAAGCACGAGCCGAAGGCGAGTGCCTCTCGCACTGCTCGAGGAACAAGTTTATTTCTTTCTTTTATAAAATGTATTGTGAATTGCGCGCACTCGTACCGATGACGTAAGCTGCGTGCATTATATCTAAACAGTGCACTCGTGTGACGTAAGGCGCGTGCATTATGGAAATATGATGAACTCGTTCAGACCAATCACAGCGCGCGCATTTCTCTGAACACTTTATAATATCGGGTAGTCATCCCCTTTTTAGGGACGAAGTAATGTATTTTCCTAATGTTCACAAAAGAAGAGAAAAATAGAACTCGCTTATGTATAATTCTCAAAACCTGATTAAGCAAATTCAATCAAGTGTTTACTTTATACAAGAAGTACAACATTTTCTACAAAAGTTTATTTTGATGATTCATGAATCAGTCTCAGTGTGTTACAAATCAAAACCTACATGAATCTCGATTAACTGAACAAGTACTCTCCTTATGAAATTGACTATGAACAAGGCAAAATCGCTTCAAAAAAATCTGAGTCGATCAGTGCAGCTACAAAGCTCAAAAACACCTCTTACTTCTGAAATCCAAAAACTTCCATCTCACTGATAGTAAAATTCTGGTTCCCCTGCAGAAAGGTGGCAGCATTCTGCCCAGTAGGACACTGGTACGAGCTGTTCAGGCTGACAGAGCAGTTGTTGGAATTTGGCGCGTTGACAATACGAAGGTCGTGGCCACTTCCAAACGTGGGCCCATTTCCATTGTTACAGTGGATTGCATTCCCCTCTTTTCCAGTTATCAGTGGTAGCTTTGAAGGTGGTAAACCATTTGGGTTGACAAGGCTGAACAGGAAAGATTTAGGAGCTTTTTTGTAACTGGCTCCGCTTGCTGAACAAAAACAACAAAAGGTAAGTGAACCAAGCAGTGTTTCCTAAAACCCCGACGCTGATTATTTAAAAAATGTAAAATTATCAAACAGAGAAGCCTTGACTGTCCTCTTTTCTGTTGTAAAGCACGCAGGAAGCGGCTAGAGCACGAAAGAAGTAGGGCTCTATGCTTTGTACTCTAATAAAACTCGCTCTTTCAACCAATGGTAGCGCGCGTTATATCCAGACTTTATAATAAACTGTCTTATGGCCTTTATCACTAACTAGTGTTCTAGCCTAATTAAGCTGCAACAAAACTGACGGATCTATAGTTCGAGCCTGCACATGAAACTCTGATTTATTTCTGCTTTCCCGCTCTTAAAAATGACTAACATCTTCAAAAAAAAACATCTTTTAGTGAGATTTTCTTGAATTGCTGCGTGGATCTTGATTTTAACCACAATTTTGTGCAACGTTCTTGAGAGGTTACATTGTACAACTTCACTGGGAAAAGCGTTTGAAAAACTTTTGTCCTCCTTCACTGTACTCAGTTCCTCAGTTTACTGTGTGGACCATACTTAAATGCATACTCCCATACATGGAAAGATGTTTTGTCTACTTCATAAACTGAATACTGTTTGAAGCAACGTCCTCTGTTTAAGAAGAGCAAATTAAGGAGAACGAGGTTAAAAGCAGGGGGAGACTGGTTACAATTTGGAAAAGCAAGGGATTATGGGTCTTCTCGTTCCCGATTTCCTTCACGCGCCTGGAGGTATTCCAAAGCACACAGCTCAGGCCTCATGGAACAGGAAATAAGTCGCTGTAAACCTGTAGTTAACAGGGTTGGCAAGAAGTGTTAAAACTTACCGGGTTGGTACCACTGTTCCTCAGTGTATCCTCCAAAGATGTAATTTCCACTCTTTATCACTGTTACTGTTGGCCCCTTTCGGTCGCAACAGTAGTGAAAATTGGAAGCATTCCAGCCATTCTGGGTGGCGCGGTATAACAAAACGTAGTCGTCACTTGCGCTCTCAAGCGTTTCCCTCAACCAGTCAATCAAGATTTGGCGTTGCTCCAAGGAAAGGATCACAGAATCCTGAAAAGGTTGTGCTTTCAGCTCGCTGAGTATCCCTTCGATTTGATAGAATTCTGCCTCGCTCAGTAACTCCTTGCGAACGACTGCATCGTCTGGTAACACAAGTTTTCCGGTGCGCAGATAATTCAGGATATACCGGAAGTGGGTTCCATCTCGATCAATGAAGTAGGTTCCATCCTCGCCGGGTTTTGTGTCAAATCTTCCTGAAAACATGGCGTATAACATAGAACCTAGAAAAACACGATAAAAAAACCTTCTCTTAATGCCTCTTTCATCGTAAATTTGAACAAAGCTTCAAGTTTTAGAATATTTCAGGGGTGTTTTATTTATTCGATAACAGAAAAATCTCATTCGACCACGAATTATGATCGCTCTGAGTTGTTAATCTTAGATTACCTTCAATTAAAGAAATGACAGAGAGTGAAATAACACATCATACTTGTTTCTAAGACTATTTGAAATCAAAAATGACCATAAAGTATATCTTATAACAGAGAACGAAATATTCCTTTGATTAAGGCCGAACCGATGTCATAGAGGCATGCAGTTGATAATTATATTTTGATAACAAGATCTTAGATCAGGCCTCTGATTACATAACAAATGCGTTGGCTAATTCCTAAGTACCTGGATCTTTATTCATGGTTTCCAAACTGGTCGAAAAGAGTTGGCCACCCACATTGAGCTTCAGCATCGTCGAGAAATGAACGTGTTCCAGCTTCTTTGCGACCTCCTCAAAGGCTTCCTTTTCTTTGCGAACTTTGCTTATCTCGCGCCTCAAAATACTGAACGCATCAGTAATGTGCCTGTTTACTTCGTCTAGAGCTACGTCGTCCCGCAAATCTTCCTTTGAACTGCGAGAGAAAGACATCTCAGACTCTTTCACACCGTTATGCGAGTCACTTTTCTTCGAAACTTTAATGCGGGTAGAAATCATTTCAACGCTCTCCAACGAGACTTAGACAAGTACAAAATGCAAAGAGTTCCAAGAATTAACAAAAGATTCTTTGTCTTCATATTTCGCGGAAATTGCTCGAGGTTTTGATTAATTCTCGGTATATCGATTTCTCAGAAACAACTGGACGTTTAGTCCACGTGTAGTAGTACCCTCCCCCCCCCAAGGTAAAATGGAAGCGAGAGAGAGTCTACGCAAACCCGTCACTAATAGTGTTATGCATAATTATATAACTTGATGATTTTTTTTGCGAAGTGCCACGTGTTAGCGCGAAAGTTTATCGAGATAAACAACAACATTGTAGCGAATTCATCTTATATTTTTCAGGTAAATTTTGCAATCAGCTCCGAGTCTAAATGTAGGCTATGCTCCAAGAATATAGAAAAAGATTACGAGCGATTTTTGGCATAGAGTAAGAAGAGGACGATATTCGATTAGCATCGCGCTTACGAAACTACATTTAAACGGCTTTGCTTTCAACTCATTGAGTATCCCATCGATTTGATAGAATTCCGCCTCGCTTAACAACACCTTGCGAACGACTTTATCGTCCGGTAAGACGAGTTTCCCAGTGTGAAGATAATTTAAGATATGTCGGAAGTGTGTTCCGTCTCGGTCGATGAAGTAAGATCCATCCTCGCCAGGTTTTGTGTCAAATCTGCCTGAAAACATGGCATGTAACATGGAACCTGTGAAAACAATATGAAAAAAAATCTTTCAATACCTAAATCCTTTTTTCAAAAAGAATCAACCACATTTACCCAATTTGGCGTGCGGCATCGAACATCACAAAGCAAGCTACATTCGACCGTATCAAAAATGTTTTTAGTGTGGTGAGTTCAGTTGACTAGAAGTAATAGCGGATTATTTAAGACTACGTTCCACATGCCTGCTCGTTTTTAAACAAGCATAGAGACGCAGGTGTAATTTCAGAAGTCAGCCTGCAAAACGTAAGCATCGTTTTGAAAAATGGACTTAAAAATCGAATTCTCTCAACTACTTAAACAGCTGCTTGAATTTATGAATAAACTATTAAATGAAAGCGAACTTTGTACAGTGTATCAAAAAGCTAGATCTCAATTCTTAGTTCAAAATTCAAAACTCGCTTTAAAGTACCTGGATCTTTAGTCATAGTCGCCAAACTTGTGGAGAAAAAATGGCCACCGACGTTAAGTTTCAGCATGGTCGAGAAATGAACATGCTCGAGCTTCTTTGCCACCTCGTCAAACGCATTTCTTTCCTTGCGAAGCTTGTTTGTCTCACGCTTCAGAATGTCGAAAGCGTCTTTGATGTGTTTATTTACTTCGTCTAAGGCTTCATCGCCGGGTAAATCTTTCTTTGAGTTACGCTTCGTCGACATCTTAATTCAAGTGGGTTATACAAAAGGACGGGTGACGAAATCAGTTTTTTTTTTCCTGAGAAGCCCGAGATATATCGTCTATTCTCAGAACTTGCGTGCTGCTTTGATTATTTCAATAACACTTAGCAAAGTGGCGAACTCCTTTTTACGTGACAACAGGAAAAGGGCCAATGTAAGGTAATCTGAAATAAAAGGTCAGCGTAGAGTCTGAAACGGAAACCGGGGAATTGCATTCATTACCGTTCAGCGTAATTAATCATCAACGTTATCATATTAATTTAAAACTTTCATTGTAATTGTATACATTGTTTCGTTTTATTGTTTGTTTTGTCCGATGAGCATTTGCCATACACTTTAAATTCAACTTTTTACTTTGTATAAATCAGAACAGATGACAGTAGAACTGTCGAAAGATGTTTTTAAAAGATGTCGAATATTTTCTTTAACTGTGATTCTATATTTCCACCGTTTCGCTAAACACTTTACACTATGTAAGAAACCCACTATTAGAATGAAATGGATAAATTCAAAAGAAATGCACAGAGGATAAAATAACAATTGAGTTAAGGCCTGACGAGTAAATAAATAAAAATAATGTAGAGTTGTGCAAAAGATAGAAAGGATGTAATACTCTAAGTATGACATTTTTGTGGTTTAGATAGTTCTCTGATTTTCCTGGATCGACGAAAGAACGTATCCTCAGAAAAAAATTTCGTAAAATGATAAGCCACAAAACCTTATCACTTCCGGTCCTGAAATGAGAAAATGTCAACATCGTACCCAGGACTTTATCGGTCTATTTCTTTTTTTTTTGTTTGTTTTTTTTTTGTTAAGATGGCGGCCGGCCGGTTGGAAATATAACAGTGTTTTTGAAGAGTGATATAAGATCATAAGATACCGATTTAAGATAGAAGTGGCGATTTTAGCAACCGGGCTGGCTCTTGATTTAATAGTTACCAGGTGACAGCGGATTACAAATACACCACGTTATCTCACTACAGAACCAAGACGACAGGAACAACGCTTAATTTTAAAGGGGAAAAGAAACTTAGAAGGAGATGACGGTTCTTTTTTTTTTTTTTTTTTTTTTTTTTATCACCACGCATAGGTACAAAACATGACCTTCCTTGCTCTAAAGAGTATCAACCTCAGAAAATCTAAAAAAACTTAGCACCCCCATAAATTTACATGAGAACTGAAGCTAGTTTAAAAACCTTACTCACCCTCCCCGGCTTCCCCTCAACACCTTAATAAAACAAACTGCCCCTGCCTGCCCCCACTGCCTGCCTGTCGAATACAAATTAAGGCTTCCTTTTCTTTACGAACTTTACTTATCTGGCGCCTCAAAATACTCAATGTATCAGTAATGTGCTTGTTTACTTCGTCTAGGGCTACGACGTTCGGCAAATCTTTCGTTGAACTGCGAGAGAAAGACAACTTAGACTCTTTCGCACCGTTTTGAGAGTCACTTTTCTTTGAAATGCGGGAAGGAAACATTTCAACTTTCTCTAACAAGCCGTCGACGAGTACAAAATGCAAAGAGTTCCAAGAATTAACAAAAGCTTCTTTGTCTTCATATTTCGCGGAAATTGCACGAGGTTTTGATTAATTCTCGGTGTTTCGATTTCTCAGAAACAACTGGATGTTTAGCCTACGTGTAGCCGTACCCTTCCTTCTGAATGGAAGCGAGGGAAGGTCTACTCAAACCCGATACTTATCATGTTATGTGACGTTACTCTAATCTATGCAGAATTATATACCTTGATGATATTTTTTGCGAAGTGGCACGTGTTAGCGTCAAAGTTTATCGAGATAAACAATAACATTGAAGTGAATTCATTTTCCATTTTTCGGGTCAATTTGAAATTCAGCGTCCGAGTTCAAATAAATACTTTAGTTTGCTCCAAGAATATTGGAAAAGATTACGAGCGATTTTTGGTATAGAGTAAGAATAGGACGATGTTCGATTAGCATTGCGCTTACAAAACTAGATTTCATAGCATCGCATCACTGTTCGCAAAGAGACCGAAAGTTGAAGGTGGACGATCCTCTGGCCCAAGTTCATTAACATGAATGAATCCCTCTTCAGAGTCGGCTTCCTGAGGCTTAAATTACGCGCTTGACCGCCTTTGCCGGTTTTTTCCAAGACCTAGTCCGACGAGATTAGTCATGGGTTAAAGTCCACAAGACAAATGAATAGAGGGGGAAAATTTCTAAAGAAATTGCTGCGTCAGTAGGAGAGTATAACAGGGTAATTTAGTATTATCAACTGAGTTGATAAGATAAATTGGCCACCGTGGAGAGTTTAAAAGCTAACGTTTCGATCATCAGCCCTTCGTCAGAGTGATTGCAGGAATTGTGGGTTGGGTGTTGCTTATATGCAGAAAATAAGCTACGCTAGTGGTGGGAATATGGTGTCTTCGAGACGGAACGGTTAAACCAAATTCTGCCTTAGGTAATGGGGTTAAATTTCTAAAGAAACTGTACCGCCTCGTTGGTGGGGGTATCTTTGCCGAGAAAATATCTAAAATAAATCAGTGCTCTAAGTAATAAATTAACATTTCCATGCAGGAGAGACAAAGCTACTGCAAGAAAGCTGTTGCGTTCAAATGAATATAATTTGTCTGATGAGCAGGTCATAACTCAGGATAGATGCCTACGAGAAAATTTTCTTCTCTTTATGTTATGATGAAGCTACACAGTTTAAACTTTTTTTTTTGGCTATTTCGGGATAATGCGCCCTCTTAGCACTTTGTTGTTTTACATTAAGGTAGTAAAAGCGACTTTCTAGGAAACCAGAAACTTACAACATTTTCTTCGGCAAAAAAAAGGTTAAGGGAGTCGCAATTGTTTTGTCTGCTACTTGTGATAGCTGATAGCTGATAGCAGCCTTTTTATTAAGACGAAACCTAATTTAGGTTTGACCGAAACTTCTTCCTTTGTTTAAGTTGAAAATTTCTCACAAGTAAACAACGTAGCCATGCTCATAAATTCCCACTCTGCGCTGACTCTGGCCCATTACCTCCCACACCCTCCTCTTGCCCAATGAAAAGAAACATCACTTACGCACCTATTCTATTAGCCTGTTCCAGGCATCCTATTGGTAAAATGGAGCTAAGATGGGAGGGAGGTCTGGGTCGTGTCGTTCGTCTTTATCCGACCCGTTCCAGATCTCCCTCTTTTTTCCACTCCTCCGCTACTATTCCTCCATTTACCAAAGCACTTTGTTTTATTGACTGAACGCCTGTGTTAAGAACCTCTTCCGCTTTTATCGTGCTTTTATATGAACAACCTGTATTTGATTTATAATGATAATAGGACTGAGTGGAGTTCAATTGGGTCTGTAATCATACGAGTTATTGACAAATTCGTGGTAGTCCGATATGTTTGTATATCACGAGTATGATAACACATGGAATTTGTCACATAGAAGGCGACACGAAGTCTTGTTACCAATTTATCAAAACTATGACAAAATTTGAGAAAGGAACTGGACATTGGTTATCTGATTCATTAAAAAAAATAGTTTAACTCGGCGAAATGTGCGAGAGCAGTGCGTGCACATGACACGTGCTGTCCACTAGCACAGGCATGACGTCAAATTATCCCAGTACACTGTCCAATTACAAGCATGATACGTACACTATCCTGTTAGTGCTCAAATCGGACTAGTGATAACCAATCATGTTCAAAAATGTTGTTGTAGTTTTGATTATGCTTGTTAATCCACCACCCGGTTAATATCTTCACAGATCTCCAGTCAGAAACAATGGCAGGGGTCGCACTAGTGCTTTTGGTGTTTACATTGGACATAGAATCTGTCATAGCATACTTGCGACAAGTGCGACCCTTTTGTCGCGCCCAGACATAACTATGTCCGAAGGACCTAAAGATCAAACAAGCCGATGTCCTGCCTCAAAGCAGGTCATATCTTGTCTAATGGCCTTAAAATAACAATTTTTTGTTTTTCTTCTGTCGTCAACGTCAATCAAATCTGAAATACGGGCAAAAATTGGAGTTTTGCAATTCTGCAAAGGCAACACGTGTGCACTGCTAGCTACAGCTATCGGGTTAAAATTTTAGTCATCGGTTTTCTCTTCAAACGTTTTATTATGGCGAATTTCAACCCATACCAGTTTACGAATGTACGTTATTCACCTGATTATTCGCAGTATGGGGATGGATTGTTCGCACCCTTTGGCTCGCAGATTTTTTCCCAAGACT